>JAUMHF010000012.1:7123314-7164894 GCA_032359275.1 Microctenopoma steveboyesi | reverse complement strand
CTGTACCTATGTTTGTTCTCCCGTTTGGAGTGATTTTCAGTTGTGATATTCAGCTCAGCTTAGGTCTGACGATTCTTTAGTTTCTTTATCCTCGGGTTTGTTTGTGCCTCCCATGTGGAGTGATTTTTAGTTAGAACTATTCATGTGCCGTTATCTGTCTGTTACTGGTGTTCAGTGTTCATTGGTGTTTATTTCATTAAAACCTCATAAATTTGAGTTCGTGTCTGAGTGCTCTTGGGTCTTCATTACAAATCCTGACAGTCACACATCCTGACGCACAGAGAGCTGGTGTATGTGATTTGTGACATGGCAGCGGCGTCTCTTTCCCCACCGTTCCCTCATTTCATTTTCATTCTCGTTCGCTAGGAAAGGAGCAGCGTGACTGGCAGACGATGATGCAGCTAAATTCAATGAAGGTGCACGAGCAGAATGACTCCATTTAATTATAGAAGACAGCGTCTTGTCTAGACCCACTGAAGTTGGTAAAATAAACTTAATGCTTTTGTGTTTGTGCAATTTTCTGCACCAAAATGAATCCCCCCCCTGAAGCTGCATAGATAAAAGCTTTGCAGCAAACAAACAGAAAGAAGCTGTCAGCCTCACCTACTAGCTGGATCGTTTTTGGAAAACCTTCCTAAATATCTAAATATTAAACTGCCTTTAAACTGTTTAGAGGAACTGCCTTTGCACATCACTGTCCATCAACTGCCTGCTGCTCAGAGAAAAACGAAAGCTGTGTGAGACAGCTGTGAATCACTGTGCTAACCAGACAGCTGCAGTGAGTCAGGCGGGCTCTTCACATGACTGATGAGGAGACTCACCGTGGCTGTGCAGGGACCAGTAGAGAGGGGCGTTGGGGTCATGTGTCCAGCCACAGAGGCCGTGGTCAAAGTCACACGCGCTGTCTGACGGAGGAGAGGTCGCTACTGTAAATGTGAAGAACAGTGAGGAAAGAAAAGACACAGTAAGAGTGAGGACAGAAGGGTTTCCAGAGACTTTCATCTTCACAGCTTCCTAACGACACTATTGACCGAGCTTTTTCTTTGCCTTTATGTGACGCACTTTGTTGTCCGGCCTCACCTGTGGTTGTAATGGGGACTGTGGTCGTTTCAACATCGGCTGGCAGAGTTGGTGTGGCTGTGTCGGCGGGTGTGGAGGTTTCTGCAGGAACAAACACAATACAGCTCAGGTCAGAGATGTTAGAATGAAACAATCCTCAGGCATTAGTCTAGTTTGTTCTAGTTCTGATCTAGCACGTGGTCAATTAAGGGTCAATAAAGGTGCACGTCACTAAATAAGTGTGAGGTCCTCGTCTAAAATTAGCTTTATATCCCGTGGCCTGCCTTGAAACGGCCAGATTCACCCAGAGTTTCAGGAACATGTGGAGCCAGGCACAGTGCAGCCTGGTGTAAGACACACACCGACTCAGACATGCAGGCACACAGATACAGGCTGATGGCTGAATGTGTCCAACAAACTCCCCTCGACCTTCGACAGGATGATCCCACTCTGGGACCACTCACTGGCTGTCAGGGAGGATACAGAGCGCGCACACACACACACGCACTCTAGTGCATGTATGAGCCATCACGTGTATGTGTGCGTCACCCGTTTCTCTCTGCCTTAATCTATTTAAGCGCACATATATCACGCAGAAAGACAAACACACAAAGCAATAAAAAAAAGTGAGCTCACTAAAACATATCACATGTGCGCACAGACAGACAGATGTTGAGCAGGCTGCAGTCGGAATGTGAAGTGGGAGAAAGCAGCGGTGTTATTGGGAGCAGATGGGCGAACCCTGGTGTGTTGTGGGAGTTTACGCAGAGGTTTGGGTCAGGTCTAAAACAAAGGTTCATGCCAAATATCATGGGAGTAAACTGTGTTTTGCTGCTCTTCTCTCGATTTCTGTCTGTATAAACCAACACACCAAACAAAAAGAATCATTGACAACACATGTTCATGCAGGGACTTCTTTTTTTGTCACGTTTCACTTCGCTGGATTCGAACATGTTGCACTCATTTGACTTTAACGATCACTTAAATGAGTATGTGGATTACTAAGCATATTGTAGTTCATATTCCTTTTGTTAGCCTTGTCTCATTTAAGTCCATCCAAATAACTCTGGGGCTTGGATGGAACGATGGTCTCGTGTGAGAGACGGAGCTCATCATTTGAAGAAGGAACACAAGAAGCAAACATATGGAAGTAAAGTCATGTCGATTTTCCCCGATGAACGACTGTTTGTGGCACTACTAGAGTCACCTACTGTTCACTTTCCTCTTTCTGCATGTCTACCATCATCATTTAAAGAATATGAAAGGCCTTAGCATCAACAAACGCTGCGTGATTCACAATTGATCTGCTTAGAGGAACTTCCTGTGGAAATGAGCACGGCGGCGGCGCAGCTGGAGAAATGGCAGACATGAAAGGGCCGGCCACAGCTGGTGATGGCTTCTGACATTAACCCAGCGTTAATGTCATGTCCTTTATCCCAGTCATTAACTATCTAATGAGACTCTTATCGGTGTCGGCTCACTGGGAAGGTGAGGTTAGAAAAGCGAGCTTCCTTTCTAAATCTCTTTTCCTCTCAAGTTTGAAATGCACGACCACCTCTTGTTCCCCATCTACTTTTTATTCCATCTCGTGTTCTCTATTCTTGTTTGTTTTATTCCAGTATAACCTTTCAGTCCTCCAGTTAAGTCCAGGGACGAGGCGGTAAAATATACCGAGCGCCTAAACATTACCTGGGCGCGAGAAAACATACACACTTGCATGTGTGAGTACAAGTAAACACGTATAAACACACAGTCTACCCCATTAAGATTCCACCCAGCTCCTGAGCACTCTATGCTTTCAAAGGTCAAGCCTTGTCACAGTGTAAATGTGCTGACCTTTCCAGGGTGTGACAGGAGTGTTGGGGGCAATGGGACTGGCTCGTAGGTTTGCGGGTGTGTGTACATGTTTATGCGAGGAGTGTGTGAATGTATGTGACCTGCCTACCTTGCCTCAAGCCCTGTCCTTGATGCGTGTGAGGACTGTGCCACAGGGCTGCATATGGATGCCCTTATATGCACAGGCAGGCTTAAATATGTGCAGTGCAGGAGGGCATGTAATGCAGGAGAAGTCCCTCTGCAGCACAGTGTTGTCTTACATAATGTGTCTACTGCTGCAGGTGATGATGCAAGTCATAATCATGCACAGGATGAGACACCGACACTTAGAGCTGGACACAGGCGAGCTGCTGACATAGATAATGGAGATAGACACTTATGTACATGATGCAGCTGGACACACACTAATAAACACACACACACACACACAGGGATCAGTGCTTGTGAATGCGTATTTTTCAGCACACAGTGACACCTAAAACACACACACATGCACGGGCCAGGCCTTTCTGTGGAAGATATTGCTGCCTCCCAAAGTATCTGACTCAGCAAAATGTCAGAGGAGAAAAAAAACTTCAATTATGTAAAAAGCCTTTCTGTAAATCTCTACTTGGCAGTCCTAGGTACACACACACACACACACACACACACACACACACACACACACACACACACACCCCCAAAGGAACATGATGTGAAAGACAAGTAGCCAACGTTTTATATTCTGTCAGGTGGTGTTAAGAGCTCAGATCAAGGTTCATCCACACACACACACACACGCACTTTTTAGATATGCTTAATTTGTCCACACTGCTGATTGGTTAAATTCTCTGTGCAGTCCTTTCTGCTATTGCTACTGCTACTGGCTCCTTGAAGAAGCCTCAGTGAACCTACTGAATATTGACATTAAAAGGTGTGTGTGAGCCCTGCAGTCCTCCTAAGAGTATAATGATCCTTCTTGGGAAAAGGAAGAGATGGTATTTTGCATTTTTTACACATCAGCCTCTACAATTTCCTACCTGAGCTCATAAATTTTTCATATTTGGAGCAGCTCTCTGTGTGTGTGTGTGTGTGTGTGTGTATGTGTGTGTGTGTGTGGGTGTGAGAGAGTGAGACAGCTGAGCATGAAACAGGGGAAACGGAAGGAGTCGGGACCAACAGCGGTGGAAAAGAGGTGTGAGTGATAAGTAACAGAGGAGGCAGGGAAATGAAAAAAGAACAAAAAACATTTACAGGCCCACGCACTGGGCCTGAGGGTGGGTTAAGAAGAAACTGCAGCCATGTGTATGATTGGAGAGAGACCTTATCTGCTGCTATGTTCAAAATACACTACGCTAGACATTTGGTAAAACGCACACCCACTTCATCAGTCTAAATCACAGAAAGGACAGACAGAGAGAAGTGAATAGTTTGAGCAGAAGAGGAAGTGAATTTATCTGGGCCACAGGATCCCTCCTGATAACAATCACCCCTCCACAAGAAAAGTGGTAATCCCTGAGATTCTTAAATATCAATAATTCTTACTCCATCTTTTAGTTTTGTGTTCATTGCTTTAGTGTTTTTTTTTCTGCTTCAATCTCAATCATTTCCTATAGACTGACAGAAAGCTATGGACTGGCTGACTGAAACACACACACATGGTAAATCACTAAAGAATCAATTACAGCGGTGTGTGTGTGTGTGTGTGTGTGTGTGTGTGTGAATATAACGAGCACACGTACACAGTATATCTCTTTCTGCGGTTAATGTAGTGTGTGTCTTGTATGTATGTAAGTGCTGAGCATGCGGCACTATACGGCCCAGTTACTGCACAGAGGGAGTGGTAATCAGTCAGAGGCCATATGTGGGCGAGTGCCGGTGAATGTGTACGTCTCCAGCGCTGCCTCACATCTGGATAACAGACCGCGGTAGAAAGTGAACAACTTAATGCTCTCTCTCTCCGTCGCTCAGTGGGGACACATTCCTCCAAACCCAACCCCGTCCACTCCCTGCTGATGCCAACACTTGCTGCAGAAGCTCACCGTTAGTGAAATAATACCAGAAAGGATCCAAATCACACACGTCCAGGGTCACCTTCTTTATTTCCCTGTCAAAGCACCTGAGCCCAGCATAGGGCAAATAATCTAGACTGGATCCAATGAGCATCATCACCACCAGAACGTCCTACCTGGAAGGTCACAGCCCAGTATCTCCACCCTCATCCCGATCCCTGCCGGAGACCATCTCTCTGGGTAAAGCCTGATGAGCTGGGCCACAGTCTCGTCAAAGTGGCGCAGCTCTGGGGTGTCGTAGTGCGTGTTTCCCTCAAAAAGCTGCACGAAGCACACAAATTCAAATCTCAAGGGGTTTTCCATAGGGCGGAGGTTATTCCACTGGTGCTGTAATTTGCTCCATCTGTTCTCACCCACCTTGGGAAGGCTGGTCTTGCTGTCCATGATGAAATTCCATTCTTTTCCGTTCAGGCTGTGCGCTACTTTGTACTTTCTAACAAATGCGCGGTTATCTGCCGTGGCCCCACTTGCTGCGTCTCCTCCCCTGGCGCCTTGGGTGATCACACCTCGCACTGTCTTGGGTACACCCAGGTCCACCTGCAGTGGAATACATGGTGATTAATAAAAATAAGAGCCAGAATAGTATATACCAAAACAACCGGACAGATGCCAACCCTGTATATGAGAGCTCGTATTAAATGCATTACCACATTAGCTCCACAATTAATCAACATTAAGTTCTTTTTATTTTGACTGTTATACTAGTGCAGGAAAATTACTAATGCAATCGACCTGTAACCATTCCTCTCCAGCAAGCGGCTGTGCAGGGGCGGGGAACCAGCCAGAGCGACTGGCCACCAGACGGGCGGCACCAGGACTCCACACCATGTCCCTGCTGGAGGAGGATGAGATCTGGGCATCGGGTAGCAGGCCAGACAGCAGGCCCTGTAGGTCTGAACACGGAGCATCTGGAGTGGAAAGCAGAGAGGGCGAAGATTACTTTAACCTTCACCTCGGGGGGTTGATGGAGACATTTCTGCAGCGACCTAACATACACTCACACCGTTACACACATTCCCACCTGGGAGCTGTTAGGCTTCACCGCAGGATTGGAAAACTGGCTACTAAGCATTAAGAGTTTAGACTGGAAACAGTAAGGAGAGGGTGACGTGAGAGACGAGGGAAGGAGGGAGGGAAAAGAGATGTGTAGCGCAGCACTGCTGCTTCATGTCCAATATGCAATTAGACCGCCATTAGCGAGATAACAGCATATGTTGCATCTGCTGCTGAATGGGCACACATCCCTGTGTAGCGCTCTCACACTAATATTTAAGTGCCTTCAGACACATTGTTCACTGTATTGTGTCCTTATATTCTATAGAACCGCTTGTCTGTTCACATATTTTCTGTACGTTCGCTCGCTGAGGGAAAGCACTTGGAAATGAAACCCATTCAGACACGGATGGTTGGGTAGTGTTGAAAGTAACCTGCCGAGGGAGTATGTGAGAGTGAGAAATGAGGATTAAGGGGATAAAAAGGTATAATAAGAGGAGCTGGGAGGCAGAGGAGTAGAGAGTGGAAAGTGTGTAGTGTGAAAAAAAAGAGCTGAAGCTGAAGACGCCAGACTGGGAGAAGGATAGCATGATGTAGAGAGATGAGACTGCTACAGTGACGAACAGTGGGAGACGAGAGGATGGAAAGAGAAGGAGTGAGAGAGTGGGGGTGGTGAGAAGTAGGGAGGTAGAGAGAGCTTGACAACGAGGAAAAGAGAGAGAGAGGGCAGGAGAAAGGGAGCTGGGAAGATGTTAGTTTTGCTGACGGTTTAAGAGAACACAGATCAAAGTTTCATGCTGTTATGTCACTGCAAAAGCAGGGGATGTAAATAATGAATAAAAGGAACAGGAAGTGTGTGTGTGTGTGTGCATGTCACTGGTGTCAGTGTACATTTCACAGGGCGCGTCTGCTTTTGAGGTCAGCTCCTATATTTAGAGGCTGGCTGTGTGTGTGTGTGTGTGTGTGTGTGCGTGCGTGTGTGTGTGGCTGTACCTGTACTGTAACAACTAATAGCTGTTTCAATAGCAGCTGTTGAGTCTAAAAACGAATCACTGTTTCTGATACAAGAGTGTGCAGGGAGCCATGAATGTTTGATCCGTGCTCATTTCACAGAGAGGACACATCCAAAGACTAAAACCGCGGGAGGGAAAAGAGGAGGCGTCGGGGGAGCTGGAGACAGAGAGTGAGCGCAGACGAGACGAGGGATAGTGTCAAAAGAGAGAAGCGACACTGGTGGTGACACGGGAAGGAAGGAGAGAATAAAGTTTCCTTTAATTAGCCTGAGGCTTTCTATGTTTAAACCGGCGCAAGGAGAGTGCGGGAGGAACCCTGAATACTCAGGGAAGATTTGTGAATGTGCATTTGCAAAGTATATTTTGTTTTCTCTGCAAAACAATGGGAAAGCACTAATGTTTTCTCCTCTTTTAATCATCACTGTTGACTTGCCCTTGAACGAGAAGCCGAACCCACATGTGCAGCAGAGAACTGATGTTTTTCTACTGTTCAAACACAAGCTGGATGAATGTGAAGCACTAAAAAGGTAACATAACCGTGCGACACACACACACACACACACACACACACACACACCTGTAATCTGGCATCCGTAGACTTCGAAGCGCAGGGCGATGCCGTTCTTCCAGGACTGCGGTCGGATGCGGACAAAGCGTGCCAAAACAGGCTGCGGGACCCGGTTCAGAACCACCTCAGCTGGGTCTGTGTTTGCATGGAAAATCTGGTGAAGACAAAGACAAATAGAAGACAAACAGAGGTTGGTTACTGTCAGAAGAAGTTACTTTACGCGCCTGGACTGTCCTACCTCTCTTTTTCCCCGCTCACACTACCTCTTGCTTCACACCCACCCATTGTGCGCGGTTTCGCATGGCTAGAAGACAACCCAAACATGGATCCAATGTCACAATCCCAGCTGTCGATGTGCTTTGGGGTCAAAGGTTA
The DNA here is from genome assembly GCA_032359275.1 of Microctenopoma steveboyesi. Classification (NCBI taxonomy): domain Eukaryota; kingdom Metazoa; phylum Chordata; class Actinopteri; order Anabantiformes; family Anabantidae; genus Microctenopoma; species Microctenopoma steveboyesi. The sequence goes on along the minus strand of JAUMHF010000012.1, from coordinate 7,156,999 downwards.
AGCGCTAAGAGTCTGGGAAAACCTAACGATAGATGAGGGCTTCTCTCTCTCTGTGTTTTTCATGCTCACTCATCCACCAACCTCCATGCTGGTGGCCATAGGAAGCGGTGGGAGACATGACCTGACATGGCCACCAGTGATGGGCCATCAGGCGCAGGAAGGCTGCCCAGGTTGGCAGGATGCGAGGGAAATTTGCTTCCTGAGGTGTCCGCCCAAGATGAATGAATCCCTCCCTTCCTTCCATGTGCCTTTAAGCAGGGGAGAGGTAGCAGGGGTCACGGGGCAAATGTAACCAGGGTGGTCAAGTTACTTCCTGTTTTGGGCATAAAACATCCCATTATGCACAAGGGTGTAGGATGGGGACACTCAATGACAGACACGAGTCTTCCTCCTATTCCTTTTTGTGGTAGGAAAGTTTGCACAATGTCTCATGTAATTATGAGCAACTTCCTCTTCCCTCCACCCTGTCTGAAGTTACCACATCTCTCTGAATTCCTACATCCCAAAACATCCATTTATCCTTGAACCTTGACTACAGGACGGTACAGTTGATATCCCTCCACACCTCCTCTCCCCCAGCCACACGCCTTTCTTCCTCTTGTTGGTGGCTACAAACTGAAACCGCACACACACAAAGACGCAGGAAACCACAGAACACCCCCCCGACACACACACACACCGTACAGATAAGCAGAGGAAGCGTCTTCTAACTGACTGAGTGACTGTTAAGTGTCATCCAGTCTATCTGTCTGTGGTCGAGCGGGCTGGCTGACAGAAGAGCCGCGGCTGACCGACGGATATCAGCGAAACCACACTGACATCACAGCCGCTGCACACAATGGAAAGATAGAAAGACATCTGCTACAAGCAGCCGAATTAAAGATTAAAGGCATCATGTCTAGAAAAAAGTCTCGACACGATTTTTCTTTTACTCTAATCCGAGCACAGGATGATCAAACCTAAGCACGCTCCCATAGCCTGAAAATTTGATTCTCTCCTCCTTTGATGGGGTTTTTCATTGTAATTCATAAACAGTTGTGTGTCATTTAGAGTTAGAAAATACTACTCTGTCATACATACAAAGTGTAAAGTGACCCATTTGTAAAATTCCCTGTCTGGCGCATGCCTCTGAATAATTTCCAGAAATTCCATAACCAGTGGGAATATAAAAGATATGACTTCCAAATCCTACTCGAGGGGTTTTTATTTGATTTTTGGCATGGCCTGATTTAATCAAGTGGAGCTGACACTGCTAATACAAAGCAGCATGAGTGTTTGAACAGATAAGCGGGGCTATCTCTGCTCTATCTGCGGCCGGATTGAGGGTGGATGGCCGTTCTGTTTACCTAAGAGGCCAAACAGTGGATGTGGGCTCATATGGGGGTTATGTAAACACCGGAGCATGCTCGCACAAAGACGAGCGTATGATAGAGGGTCTGCCTCACATGCAACCAACCCATCTTCACTTCCACTCCCTGATATTCAGTGTAAGAAACAAAGAGCAGCAGGGGGGGAGACAGAGAGGATAGGAAAAACAGAAAATGACTGCGGGGAGGAAGGGCAGCTGAAACAGTTCAGTTAATCACAAAGAGGAGAGAGAAAGAAGAGGTCGACCGGAGGGCAGCAGATATAACTTAATGAAGAATATGAACGAAGGAATGTGGAAGAGGAGACAGGGAGTGGTGGGGAGTGGGAAGGGGAAAACAACGAGGAGAGTCATCACCAACACAGGAAATAGTTCATTCAAGTGCTGATCTCATATTAAGGGGAATTTCCTACGTTTGTAGCATTTACTATAAGCACCGAATCAGGAAACATGCAACAATAATCAGAGCATAAACAAGGCCGTTGTAAAAGTGGAAACTTTGGACATGACTGTATATTTGTCCATCACGGCTTCCCAGAAAAGTCTCGTCCTCATCCACAATATGCCTCCATGACTAAAAGGCCATTAGCTGGTGCATTAGAATATTGCCAGCTGCCTTACTTCTCTGGATAAAAGCAGTGAATTTGGCCAGCAAAACTGGTAAACACACACACACACACACACACACACACAGTAAGAATCAGCTCCTGAGAAGCTCTTTCTATTCTTCTTCAGTATGCGAGAGGAGAGAGAAGATAACTTGAAATAAAGAGAAGAAAGACAGACTGAGACAATGAGAGGACAGTTTGCTCTCAGCTTCTTCTGTCCCCTCCACTTCCTGCCATCTATTGTCAGGCTACCTGAGAGGTCAGTCATTTGACCCACGAACTATTACTCCCAAGGTTAAAAGTCAACGGCCTTAGGAAACAGATGGTTGGTCATTGACCAACGTGTTGATAGCCTGGTTACTTTTTGACTGACTGGAATGAAGCAAAATGTGTGTTTCTGTCTCACTGGCCATGGCAGAAGTAGAAGCTCTGTGTGTGTGTGTGTGTGTGTGTGTGTGTGTGTGTGTGTGGGGGGGGTGGTCCAGTCTGTCGTCTGGACCACCTCTGTAATCTGCCCAGCGACTGGCGTTGCTTTTTTTCATGCTCGCGTCTGTGTCGGAGCCCCCCAGCCTCACGTGACACGTGTGTGAGGTGGGCTGAATAATTAACGTTGCCATGTTGTGTCTCCCGGTGCGCAGAGTCATGAAAATATAACGAAGCCCCGCTCGTAGTCTCGATCGCCCCACATACACGCACAGCAGCGTGCGATGGACGGTCATTTCTGTGGACATTGGCAGGACGCAGGGTGGGTATTTTATTTATTGATGGCCTCTTTAGAGAACGAGGTCACTGTGACTGACGTGTGTATGTGTGCTAATGTTAACAAAGATTTAATGCAACGAACCAGGATCTCGACAGTAAAAAGACACATTTCACTGCGTCTCGTTAGAGGAAAGAACATTTGTCCTTTTGGAAAATGAGGCATGGACAGATGTACACATCACAACTTGATTCATTTACCATATGTCTCTCGATTCTGTCTTTCTGGCACATGTCTCTTCATCTGCCAGTGTTTTCGCTCCTGCTGATGGCACCATGGGGAAACGTGACAGGCTCTGTGCAAGACATTATTGGTTTGCAAGCCGTTTCTTCATCCATGTGTGGTTCCCTCGGTCCCAGTATCTTTCTTTGTCCATTACACTCCTCATCCCTGTCTTCCTGCTCTAGTTGTTCCCTCTGTCTCTCTGTCCTTTGTAGACATTACCCCCCTCCTCATCTTTGCTCCAGACGTTCTCTCCCTTCCCTCCCTCCTTCTCGCCTCTTGGTATGAAGATGTTGACAGTAGGAACTGGTTCCAGCTGGCCGCTCTTCACTACTGGCTCTAACAGAGACCAGCAGGGTGTGTGTGTGTGTGTGTGTGCTAAGGTTGAAGCAACCATCCTTGCAAACGGTCTTACACTCCCTTATGTTGAAGTCTCCCACTTTGTACCAGTGTTTGTATCAGTGTGAGAAACGAGTACAATGAAATACTGAAAACTGAAGTGTGTGTCTGTATGTGTGTGTGTGTGAGAGAGAGAGAGAGAGAGAGAGAGGGATTTAGCACGACCTCCTGATGTTTTTCACCAACACAATGGTTGGTTAGCACTGGGGATGACGTGATTTTCCTCAAAGACGGATGACATTGAGTCTTTCATGTTCGTTTGTGTCTCTGTTAAAATCATTGTGTGTTTTAATCTATGCGCGAGCAATTCCTCGGTGTGCTGGCGTCTCATCATGTAATGAGGTGCCGACGTGAGTAGTGCGATTTAGAATTAACAAGTCACGCGGGCGTCAAACTGAAAATGTGTCAAAAAGCGAAACAGAAGATCACACGTGCGCGAAGCCTGTTTCCTGTTTTCCTCCCGTCAAAAATAATCTTTACTTGCACTAAACCCTTCGCTCTTTGTTAACACAGCAAATAAAGACACACATCTTGACACAATAAGTGCTCGCTCCCAGTAGCAAACATCGTGAAGCAGCCCTTTTATTATGGGTGATTCATATGTGATGCATATGACACTACGGATACATGCAGGCACACACTTCAAGCTCACTCTTAAATGACTATTAGAAGATTCAAATCCCAGGTTATTACAGGACCCCCCGACGAGAATAGAGCTTCAACCACTTAAGGGCTCTTTGGGGGGCTTAGGACGGGCTAACTGGGAGTTTGTACGACATGACTGGTGGATTAGCAGTCACGAAAGATTCAACGGAGGCCCACGAGAACCAGAGGGGAACTGGGGCTGACGAAGATAGCGATGAGTAGAGTAAACCCTTCAGTTTCTGTAGTTTTAACGTCACGTCAGGCTGAAGTCAGATTGTGCATCAGTGTGCAAGAACAAATACAGACAGAAAGATTTGTCCGATGTAATCTGTAATGCCGTGGCTCTGTATAATACATCAGCAGGCTTGAATGCACAATAAATCCCTGTAGATTAAATAGATTTAATCACGAGCTGTCATCTTTTCTTCATGATCATTAAAAACAATGATATATTTAAAACTATTTACGTTATTTGTTTCAACACTGATAAGAGAGTATTTATGTCTGGTCCTACGAGTTAAAGCTGCAGACTGCATTTACTGGATTGAGCTTGGTTTTGAGGAATATTAAACTGAATTGAGCGTTGCGTTGAAGTGCACAGTTCAAAAAAGAGAGAGCTGTATATGACAAATCTGCTATTTTTTTATTGCTCTTACGTCTTTCTGAATTTTGTGCATCGTAAAATCATGAGGACATGATCGTTTTTATAGATTTCTAAGAGACTACGCACAGAACGAGTGGTATCTCTCCCAAACCCATGTTAATGCATCTGTCTGCGCCCATGTCTGAACAGTTTTTTTTTTTGCCCAAACAGATTAGTGGACTCAGATTACACAGCACAGACAGACAGGCACACACACATCATAAGCACATGCGCACACACGCACACTTCTCCAGACAGAGAGAGCAGCCAGAGGTTATTTATGGGGGGGGGGGGTTGTGGTATTGTGTGGATGTGTATGTTGATGGAGTGGGGGGCATCTGGAGGGTTCTAATAAATAGCACAGACGTTGACTTTTTAAGTCAAATCCACGTTGCACTCAATAATCTCCACATCAAATACCCCCCACTGGCCCCACCCAAACCAATCATTGGCATACAGAGAGCGGGGGGGGCTCAGTTCCCTCGCGAGGGTACTGTAAGTATGTGTGGATTAACTCCCGCCTTGACACCCGCCTTGTCACTCTCTATTTTGCTGCTTGAAATCCACAATGACCTTAACCCACATTTAAAGGGGCCGAGCTTGAATCCCCTGAGATGGGCTTACTGTAGGTCACCGCACTACAGCAGCATATATACGTTCATACACAAGTCTGTGTCGCGCTAAGAAATTTCAGAGAAATAATGTTTCACGCGCGCTCGCTCGCTCAGCTACCAGCCATCTGGGGTGACTCCGAGAGTTTCACAACCCCAGGTGTCTGTTTATGTGTGTGCTGGTGTGAGAGAGATGATGAATTGCAAGCCCAGATAAGGGCACATAAAGGACTCCATTGTTCTTGTTTGTCAGCCTCCCCTCTATCGCTCTATCGCTATCTCTTCCTCCCTCCTGTTCCCTCTTTCTCTACCTCATGACAGGGATCATGAGTGAGGTTCATAAACGGTCCTACGAGGGGAGCGGCTGCAGGAATGTAGAGCCCATTGATGTGGACACAACATGCCCTGTTGTTGAAGAACGAACCATGAGCTGTATAACGGCTGGAGACTGTTTCATCACATTGTCTCCTGTCTTTCTTGTGTAGGTCAGACTTACCTTGTGGTTCTTGCCGTGCCGGTACACCATCCAGTCCTCTCCGTTGGTGCTAACCTCCAGTTTGAATGTGGTGACAAAATAGGACTTCTGAGTCTCCTTGGAAACGGCTCCCTGTGTGGCGATGCCCGTCAGAACCTTTAGGAACTGGAGATCAACCTGGAAGAGAATGGATTATTTAACTACATTTCTCTTATTGAAGATGTATTTTCTTAATGAGGAAACAGAACCGATTAGAAAAGTGCAGGGATTTACGGATTTATGTAGATAACAGAGACAGGTGTGCTGTGTCTAACTGCCACACAGACAGCAGGAGATGGACCCAGACTGTGGCCTGCTGCTGGGAAAGCCTCTGTGATGCTTATGTGTGTGTGTCTCTTCGCATGGTTGTGTGTGTGAGGGGAGGAAAGCTGAAGGCAAAGATCAATGGCACAGTGTTCAGGTGCAATCCTGAAAAGCACCGTCATCAATCACTGGCTTCCTCGCCACTCTCCTCGAACGCTTGTGCACGCACGTGTGCGTCTAAGTATGCAAGTGTACGCGTGTGCGTCAGAGACAGGGAAGATTGAGAGTGCAGCAGCGCTTCCTTATCATCAGTTCACAGGTCTCCATTTCCTTTATGTGTGTATGTCCTTCTGTATGTCCTCACTGTACTCAAGATGCTGGCGGCTTGGCTAGTGCATCATTTACTCCATAGTAGCATTACTCTATCACAAACATCCTCATCAAATTAGAGAGCTGCTCTGTGACTTCCTATTTCGACACATGAGATCAGGAAACAAAAACACCTTAACAGCACATCCAGGAAGACATCTGTGATCTACACACCTGTATGTACTCCTTGTTGCTGTCCTCTGAGGGCGTCCAGGCATTGTCGTCGTTGTTGAGACGGGCCTGCCGCGGCAACCAGCGGCTGTCGTAGAAGCTCGTGGAGGCCGTGATCTGATCGTCGCTGATCTTGCCCGACTCCATACCAAGTGCCATGCTACAGTGGAACGCTGATGTGAGGAGGGGAGAGGGAAACAGAGAAGGTTGATGTGGCTTTACAGTGGCTGTAGGAAAGGAAGTAGGAAAAGAGGAAGGAAACTTTCAACAGAATGGATGACAGATGTAAGAAAAACATTTGAAAAGGACTGAAAGAGAAGATCCAAGCACCATATTATGGAGCCGGGAAAGTCAATCCAGAGTTTAGGGAGACAGGAAGCGACCCAACAGGTGAGAAGAGGGAAATTGAGGTGAAGTTAATTTATATTCTAAAAGATAATAGTATGAATCTGCTTCTGAGGAGAAAGCAAAATAGACAGAGGGGAGAGAGAGATCTCGGAGACTGAAATAGCATTAAAGCAGGTGAAGCTGAAAGGATTGAGAGGGTAAGAGGGGTGAGAAATGAAGAGCGAAAGGCGAGTGTCAGCAGAGATGATGGAGAACTGCTCAAAGGGAGAAAATAGAGAGGGGAATATGAACAGGTAAACAAACCCCCCCCTACACACACGCTGTAAGAGTTATCTCCCACTCACAGTCAGTGACTTCTTTGCGCGTCATGTTGTAGCGAGCCGAGAAGCCGTCTTTGGCCACGGCCATGTCGGTGTGGAAGGAGAGAGACAGCAGGCCCGAGGACGACTGGATCTCTGGGGGGATCTTTGTCCCGCAGTATCGGCCAATCAGAGGAGACGCTGCAAAAACAAACACATGAATCAATGTTGTAGTCCACTAAAAAAGACAGGTTTCTCTGTGGCTGCTTCTACAGTAAGTGTTGTCTAATGAGTCGCAGCATGACCCCCCCCAACTCTCTTCCTGCCATCATTCCTGTCCCTTTTCTCTCCCTCCATCCCTCCATCTGCCATGTGTGTCTCAGCCAGGGCCCAGCAGGGGGATTCGGAATTTCTGCCTTAATGCGAGCTGCACTGGGATCAGCTGCAGACACACACACTCACACATGTACAAATACACCAGTGAGGATTACAATACTCTCAAGAGTAGCTCCCTCGCCAGACACCAAATTCGTCACCCTTCCGTCTTGTTTCCCCAAACCCTATTTCATGCCCGAGGACTCGGCTCACTGGAACTGGGTTATACGTTAATTTCCTCCTAATTGTCAACTTTGAATGGTATAAATTGTTTTTAGCTATCAAAGCTCCCATATTCAGGGCTATAATTGGAATTTTAAATCCACTTGGATCCCTTTTAAGCAAATGAAAATGGAATAATTGGAGCAAATCCTCCGTTCTCAGTTTCATGTTTTTTAAAAAAAAGGGGGAAAGAACGAGGAAGAGGTGGGAAGTGAAAAATCAGTCCTACTCATGTCGTTTTCATGTGCACCACCACTAACACGACCCTGTGGCGGTCACTATCAAAGGCTTTGATAATATCTGCAAATGTTTTTCCATGGTACTTCCTGATCTCAGCTGATAGGCCACCTTCAAAATGTTTAGCACCGCCTATTGGGTACAAACTGATATTCATCGTGGTCGTCACTCTCACTTGCTTTGGGGAGGAAGGAAGTGGTAGGTGATAAGGAGGGAGGAGAGGGAATATACGAAGGGGGTGATGAAGGGTGTTATTATGGAGAGGAAAGAGGGGCATGGGAAAGGGCTGCTCCTCTGGGGTGTTGAAGCACTTTTTAGATCCCTGTGTGAAATAATGTTTCCTCTATGTAATGTAAAGGCATCTAAGGCAAGGCTGCTTACATCAAAGGGAGCGCTTGCTGCTCAGGAAATTGGTACGGTATGGAGATTTCTGTGTGGGAAAGTGGGGGATTGCGTGTGTTGGTGTGCGTTCTAAATGTGGATGTGAATATAATATGTGTGTGTATTATCCCCAGAATGTGGAAACATCGATTATCCAAGCGTGTGTCCACGTCGTTTGTGTCTCACCTTGTGGTAAGCCGTCCCACACGTCCAGCCAGTCGTACTTGCAGTCACCCTCTCCCACCAGCAGGGGGTCGTTCTCAAGGTCAAAGGTGAGGAAGTTGAGGGTGATGTCCATGTGGGGTGGGGCGATGATCATGTAGGAGCACTCCAGATTGTGGGGGTATTTATCCGGGAACCCCGGCGACTCGATCACGCCGGAGGCGCTGGTGAAATTGCGGAAGCAGAATTCCGACCCTGAGCGGATGAAAGGATACGAGGATGTTTAGAAAAGGGATGAACAATCAGTCATATTAGGAGAAGATACAGGCGCAAGCAATCGATCACATGGGGATATCTCATCTGACTTGCAGAGGGTGTTTCAGAGAGTCGTTCATCACTGACAGCAAGCTGGAAAACGCAGTAGCTGCGGCAGTGGGACAAACAAACACACATGGTTTATGGCTACCAATGGAGGAGAAACACACCGCGAGCAAATGCTCAAGTAGGCGTGTCTAACGCTGTATAATGCGATACGAGCAGGCTAATGGCTCTTCTTGTCGTGTGAACAAAAATCAACTGTACTTTCACAAAGGTTGTAACGTTTTATGGCTTTATCGTGCTGTTAACGGACCCCGAGCTCATATTTCACTGGCTGCAGTAATTAAGCAGAGCTAACGAGGGGCGTAGAACGACCCCTGTTTACTGCAGACTTTTAAAACAAATATTGCAGAGCACTCTCCTTTTTGCATTCCCTCTCTTTCTGTGTGCCTTTCACTCTCACACCACACCACAAACGCTGTGTAATGGTTCTAAGTGGGCCCTTTGCGGCGCCTCCTCATTGGCCATGCAGATTTATGTGCCCTGGGCGGCTCACCTTGAGCGGCAGCAGCTGTGCGGCTCAGATCATCTACCCATCAGCCACTGCTCCGCGTCCCACTGGGGAACCTGAGTCACGGCCCAGTGTTTATGGACCGGCACATCAATGAGGGTGAGAGAGAGCTGACGGCGCAGCACGCACACACACACACACACACACACACACACAGCCTCATTCATAAACCTCTGCCCAGTCTCCCCGGACATGCCTATTTTAATATGCAGTCTATAAACATGTTCATCTTTGATCTTTGTTTAATGGCACATGTCAGGAATGCCTGTAGTGACCTTTTAAGCCAAGCGATGACTCAAACCTTCTTCCAACTGGCAAGTGTGTATCTGGCATAAGGAAAAGAGTCTGTTCTTGCACTATCCTTGAATGTGCTGGAAAGCAGAGCAGGAGGTCGGGTTAAAGAGACTCCGGGGAGAAGCTTGTGGTGGATTTCAAACCTGGGAAAGTGGGGCCGCATCCAGCTGCACTGCACTGTCTCAGCGAACTGTCACGCTGCGTTTGATAACCAGATACATATTCATAGAAGCAGCGTTTAGGAGCACAGACATGTTCGCAGCGCATGCCTTCTGCAGCATTCCTCCGAGGCACCAGTCCTTATTATCAGACAGCCCTGTAAAAGTGGAGGAGCTCTCTCTTGTCTACACTTGGTTAATGGCAGGGAACTGACCTCAATCAGCATAAAGAGACAGGGTAAAAAACTCAGGAGACACACACTGTCTGTGCTTCTCTCATTTCTTCTTTTTTATTTTTACTAACCTTTGCTTCATTATCTCACTGACAGTTATTTTAAGCATCTTGTCTTCACTGTGTGTGTCGCATATTTGTCAGCTGTTCGTTCACTTTGGACGTGGTCGCGCACGGAACTGAAGCCGTTATCGCAAATGTACAAATATTCTCCCACATTTTTGAAGCAGCAGCACTGAACCTCCTATGTCGCCTCCCATGGATCATCTGCTTTCACGCTCAGAGCAATGCTGCCTGCGCACACAAACACACACACACACACACACACACACACACACACACAAGCATGTTGAAATATGACGGTAATTTACAGCAAGCTGTGGGCGATATCTCCCTATCCCCACAACTACTGACCTCACATCTTTGTGTTGAATGTGTTTTTGTAGCTTTGTCTATAGTGTTTACTTAATGTGAAAACATATGTCACATGTCATAAGTCACATGTCAATGTGAGTTTTTCCTGAACGTATCTTTTTTTGTCTGTTGCTTCTTTAAGCCCCTCACATCTATCTTTTGCTGCTGGCACGCTTGTCTCTCAGCATGTGTCCCCTATGTGTGTGTGTGTGTGTGTTTGTGGCTGAAGGTGTGTGACAGCCTCTCTGTATGTGTGAGACCCAATAACACACTGGCCTTGTTTCTTACTGGGTCACAGTGCAGCAGTCTGCCGTCCTTCTGCCGAAGACCTCAATCTGATCGCAGCTTGACTCCATCGCCTCCAAACACACCACTCTGTGTTTGTACTAGACGCGTTACCACGTGCCAGCACTGTGTGTGCACGCGAGCGTTCCCATTTTTGCGTGTGCACTGTTTACGTATGCACGAGTACCTTCTCTTTTCGTTAACGCTCATTAGTTCACAGTACATGAACATGCCAAAAACAAATCCCCCTTCCTACCTCCCTCCGTCATCCCTCGGCCCACGTCTTGGACCCCGGTTGGTGCCTCCATCGCACCGTGAGCTGCCATTTGGCAAGAGCTGTCTGCTGGCAACAAGGGGGAGGTCATAGTGCGAGTGTGTGCGTGCAATGCTGTGGGGTGAGAGGGCGAGTTGCTGGGTAGAAACCACTCGTCACTCGCACACGAGTGCCTGATGTAGTAGCAGCTCCACATGTTGTGTCAGGGCAACTCCGTTCCCTCCTCCTTCTCCTCCCCCTCCCGCCTCATCCCTTTCTTCGCTTCCTCTCTTCTCAGCTGCGATGTGCAGAGCCTGTGTTCATTCAATCTTTTGCCGTGCATCAAAACCTCCTCACCCACTGCTCTCTACCTGCCTGTCTCCGTCTGACATACATCTCCTCCTCGCACACAAACACACGCAGATCACTCATGTAACCCTGCTTGAGCTCAGTTCATGATTTCATTGAAGGAAGTCTCTCCCGAGGCATCTGTGTATGCATGCATGAATGTGTGGCAGAAAGGGGAGGGGGGGGCTGCACAGTGGGGTTAGTATGGAAACCCCACAATAACGAAAACAACAACATCGCAAACAAGAGGAAGATCCAAGAAAAGAAAAACAACATTCTTGGTGTGCCGCGGCTCGACGCTTTTATAGACCCAGAGAGACATTCTCCATCAGTCTGAAGCAGCTTTATATAGCGAGGAATGCTCCTTCTAAGTCATGTATCCCGCTGACTCTGCTGCTGTGTTGTGTGGACTGGAATGCAATCATGGTGGGTTTTTTTTAACTTAAAATATAAACATAAAAAAGCAGACGCCAACAAGCTTCCTGCTGTTTGTGATCACAATATTCGAGCAGCTTTCGAATTTCTTGAATCTCCCGCCGCTGATCAGGCATTATTATTGCATTTTGGGATGCGTTTTCCTTCTTGCTAATCAGTCTTTAACATGCTTTGCACTCAGTTCATTTATTCATGAATTTAATTTACCTTTGCCAGTTAATTACTTGAGTGCAATTTTAGCGTTGGGATGACTCGGTTGGTTCGGGAAGCACACACACGCCACGTGGCAATCAGCCATAAAGTAACAGGCATCACTGACGCCGACATCCAATCAACATGATGGCATCAGACATACAACACACACACACACACAACGAATGCAATGACTGGCGCTTGGGAGGAGGTCCTGCCCTAGGCTGCGCTCCTGCTGCAACCCCACAGATGCCACGGTAGAGGTCACTAGTGATCTTGAAGGGGACCCAAAGCCCTGGGGTCCGATCGGCCTCATCTTAACTCTGGATTGGCTGTAACGTTTTCACCCCCACTGCATTAGTGGTGGGCTTTGGGCAACTATGAAGATGGGGGCTTTACTGGCAAGTCTTCCCCCTGTAGCCGTGGTAACAGAGTCAGCAGCACGTGACTTTGTGTAAGTGAAAGTGTATGATTGAGGTATGTGGAGAGGGGTGGGGGTAGCAAGGGCTGAATAAAGGGTTAAGCATGCGTGAGCAGGAGCAAAGTAGGCCACAACAATAAGGGGGAGGAGGGGAGTCGTGCACTTTGACTGTACAGCAGGATTAAGGCATACTGTATGTGCATGTGTGTGTAAGGGGTGGTGGTGGGGGGGAGCAGGTGGAAGGATGTTGTTTTGGGGCAATCACGCATGCTTGCTTGGCTCAAAAGGGTGAAGTCATCTCAGGATGGATGTGGAGTCAAAGGTCAACTCCTGCTCATCCTTGCTGGAAATAATTATCTTTCACTGCACTGTACTCCTTTATATATATATATATATATATATATATATATATATATATATATAAAACCAAGATGCCTCTCTCTCTCTCTCTCTCTCTCTCTCTCTCGCACACACACACACACACACACACAAACACAGAGCCAAAACCAGACACACACTGTCTGACAGTGTGGTGGGGTCAGCCTGTGCTGTAAGCTGTGCTGTCTGTTTAAGATGGCAAGGAAGCTCACACAATCGAGATTTCTATCTCTGCAGGGACGCACCCTTTAAAAACACATACGCACCCATAAACACAGACTCGCTCGTAGACACACACACACAAATAAATATTTATCTTTTTTATTGCAATCTAGGAAAACCCTCACAGTTTTATGTCTTTGAAAGCAGCAAGTATAACAAATCATATTTCATAGTCATATAAATGTAAAAACACTTAACTGAGTAACTAAATACTACCAAGTACAAACAAAAATCTATTAACAAGGTTGAAAATGATGGCGGAGCAATTACTTCCAGTCTGGTAAATAAACACATCTCAGCCAGGATCCCAGTGTTACCGGCTGAAGTTGAAAGCTGTGTATAGTGGGAACCCATGACCCAGGCCTGTCACGGTAAGACAAACAGCTTTGATGAGAGAACATGCAGGCGCTGGAAACGCCGTAATTAACACATGGCCTTAATCACGCACCCTGAATACATTTTCACCCCCTGCCTCCCCCATCGCTCCATCTTCCCTCACCCCAGTCATTTACCAACTTCATATCTCTCCTACTCTCTCTCTCGAAAACACACACGCGTGCACCCATCAGTCCGCCTCCACATACATACTGTATATATAGACAGACAGACAGACAGACACGTTGAGTGAAACCACCCACACATGTTGCGAGCAGACACCTACATGTGCTCACACAGTGACACAATCTCTTATACCCCCTGAATTTATACCAGGATCTCGTTAAAGCCATGGCAACCGCATCCCCCATCCACCAGCCTTCAATCCATCTGCGTGTGTGTGTGTGTGTGTGTGAAAAAGATGCAATCTGCACTATTACATTGTCAGTGTTGGAGTTGGTGGCCTTGGTAATGGAGCTGAACGTCAAATCTGGGTCACATCAATTTGACACAAAACCAGTGATATTTTTCAAAGGTAGGAGCTGGTAGTCATGCATTTTTCTTCACTTTACCAATCGAAGAAAAATGCTCATTTTGTTGTGCATGGAGCACATAAACACCAGAATCTCAGATTTTTGTTCCTTGAACTAAATTATATGTAAAAATCTGAATTTATTCCTTAAATATTGCGAATGCCACAAAGACCTGGATGACCCATTTAAGCATAAATCCTTCAGCTGCCTCAAGGCCACCTGACCATTTCACCTCTCCCCCATCTATGCACACACACACATACACACACTCCCCACATATACTTCCCACTCAGCCTCACCTGCAAGGCTCACTTCCCCGCGTGCAGTTCCACGACCTCGAGAAAATTCCATTTCGGCACACACTCATCCCCATCAATCTCCTCGCCTCCGCCTCTACCCATAAACCTTTAACCTTAAGTCCAACTCCAAGTTGCCTTGGAGCTCTCTCCATCATCCCACCACCACCTTCTACTCCCAGCCCTCTTCATCTCCCCAGAGGAAGCAGATCCTTCCAATTAAACAAGCATTCCTTGCATGCTGGCAGGCAGCTTAAAAGTGGTTTAGTCTGTTTTCCCGTCTCACTTTAAGTTTTGTGTACACGCTTGCCTCTGATGTAAAGTGTTGTGAGAGTGTTGGGGGGGAATGAGTACATGTTTTGGTCCATTAACATGACCAAATAATATACTGAGTATTAACACACGGCCTTATATGGCTCAGAGCTCTCTGAGACTCAAATTTCTAATTCAAGTGTTAAAACCTTTTTGGAGAAAACCATGACCTGGATAAGTGATAGAATAGTTTAAAAATAGAGCTATACAGAGAATAAAGCTAATCTTTGTTCATCTACTGTGAACTAACACCCAACATATTAATGACATGTCCACAGGAAACATATTTTTGTCCACCTAAATATATCTTGTTCTCTCTTCTGTAAAAAAAATATCCAATGTTGCATCCAGATAGATGACTCAGTGTACTTAATGTTAGCACTGGGTCAGTGTCCGTGACAGACTGTGGGCGGGGTAATGGGTCAAAATGTAACAGTCGCTTCACACACACTGCATCATAATTGAAAACCAAATCACTTTTGATCTCTAACTCTAACCTCAGCACTTCTTGCCTAAACCCAACCAAACTTTGGTCTCGAATTCCACAACTTGTTACTCCTGCTCTACATGCACCCAACCACCTCCTTGCAACTGACTTAATCGATATTATGCATCTTTCCATCATCTACACACAAAAAAATTACCATTAGTTATATATGGGCGTGCTTTCCTCACCTGTTTTAAAGATCTCGTAGCGCAGAGAGAAGCCTGCCCCCTGGTGGGCGTAATCTGAGACAAATCTGATCTGGAGGGAAGATCCCGATGAGATGATTGGCGGCGGGGCGATGTTGCTGCAGTGTCGACCCAGGACGTCGGCATTGTCTGAAGTTCCATCGCGAATCTCTATGAAGTCGTACCTGATCACCGAAAGAAGGAGAGAAAAGGATGGAGATTATTTCCTTTTATCCGAAAATGTTAATCTTAGAGGGATTAAGACAGAGGAGAGAAGAAGGAGGGTGACTGAAGAAGGGTATAACTGACTGTGGGTTTATTTACCATTAGATTTCAGAGTCAGGTCAGAATAAACTAAATTAAAATTTAGATAAATACAGTTTATGTGCTGCAGATTTGTAGCTCAGTCAAAAATCGTCCACCCTTCTTGCTGCTTGATTGTGCTGTTTCCACTCAAATGCAATCAATACCTTCACCTCGCACCACCCAGTTTTGCTCGGGACAGCAAACTCAGAGTCATCAGATTGGAGCCAGCAAATCGTTGACTTACAGGAACGAAAGTTGAAGGGGGGGCTGTGTGTCCAACAGAAGACACTTAGGTGACTGTAACTTAAGGATAAGACTGAATGGGGTCATTAATACGAGGTGTAAAAATAGAAAGAGAAGCTCATGAAAAAATGAAGCGATGTGGACTGGGGGAGAAAGGTGAGGACACTTACCACCTTGAGGTGGTGGTGAGGTGGGGTAGGAGAGGGGCACTAGAAAAAATAAATGTGAAGTGCCTCCACATGCTTTAGTTCTGAGCTCATTGTGACCTTTGACTTTGCCAGCTGACCCCGAACAATAAAAGCAAATACTTAACTGGCAGATCAGTGATCAGCGTGTGTGTGTGTGTGAGTGTGTGTGTGAGAGAGACAGAAAGACAAAGAGAGAGAGAGAGCAAGAGAGCCCACCTGACTGATCCAGATTTAGCTCCCAGCCCCGTGTGTCATTCCTCTAACACTATTAAATACATGCTGCAGAGCACGGAGTCACAGAGAGGCCACACACACACACACACACACACACACATACACACACACTTTGATGCCTGTGGGTGATGTTTGATTTACTAATTTTGGAACAACAGATGGGTGGGGTTTACAGACATCGGTCAAAGGTTTCAGACAGTTATTTACTACTACTTTCTTTGCATCACCCCAAAAACTGATGAGCTTTGTAGAAATTAGTAAAATGTTTCATCTCATACTTGTCACCACCATTCCCTGAGCACTATTTTGAGTAAGTTACACTAAAAATCGCTCAAAGTGATCTGGACTTCTCCACCTCTTTCTGTAGGCATGCAGTTGTGCTGCCACCACTTGCGCGTGTACATCTGTGTTTGCTGCTAAACACGCGCGCTGTTGTATTTCAAGTTTCGCAACTGCAAATAATTTCCTTGTCATTTGTGTCTCGTATTACTCATCCCCGCTTCTCTCTCGCTCCATCTCTGCAGCGCTAACAAGTGTCTCTTCATCCCCCATATTGCGATTCCCCGCGTAACTAACTGCATCGCCGCAGGAGCCTCGCAGCTACGTTGAGGACAACCTCCCAATATACACACAAGACGTGCACGCACAGGCATGCACACTCATCTCAATTAGTTCATATGACAAAGCCGTCAAGAAACAACAGGGTTTCTGTTGTCTCACTAATTACTGTGATGGGTTCTTTGATGCTGAAAAAGCCTCACAGACGTGTCTGGGTTTTCAGTCCCTTGTAAACACAGCATCTTACTAACAAATGCTAACAGTTTTTTAACTACTTCCCTGAAGTGAGAGGTATTCAGTCAAGATGACATTTACCAATCAGCATTAGGCTGTTTCTCTGTGGCTCCTAAGCACTAAGTACTCCCACCTTGGAATAAAACCTAGATTAAGTAGTGACTAAGCCTCTTTTTTTTGGTTATCTCATTCCTGCAGTGCATTGATTCCCATGCAGAGCATTCCAGCTAAGACTGCTGATGGAAGGAAGGATAATCCCAGCAGCACTCATCTGGGTCAGGGTGGTACACGCACAGGTGAGGATCAGAGTGTGAAAAGGCTGCAATGAGCCCGTCGTGTCACCACAACATTGTCATTGTTACAGTCAAGTAAAAGTAAAAGTAAAAAATGATCACATTGCTGGATTATGCAGCAGTGGTGTCGCCATCCAGCAACACACACCCACATGTTAACTAACCTACCAGCCAGTCTGTGAACAGAGCTGCACTGGCTTTTAAACCCTGACCCGTAGTGCTAAAAGTGAGAACGTTTCTGTTTAGGTATGACTTTATGGAAACAGAGAAATGGTATCACTGCATCAAACAACATTTATACACAATATGTGTGGGGGAGTATGTGATAGTTAGAGCTGAAAGAAAATCTTTACTAAAGTAATCCTGAAGTGCACAGCGAGCGAAGAAGGTGTTGTCCAATTCTCTTATATGTGCCTCGCTTGTAATCCCGCATTACAGAGGCGATCGTAAGGGCTTCGGCGGCGAGCTCCCACAGTGAGCCTGAGCGAGCCACAGCTCTCCCTGAGCACGCCTGCTTAGGGCTGTAACTGACACATGCTTAGGGAGAACGCACACTTAAACACTGCCGACACACACGCAGAGAGACATGTACACGCAGGCACGAGCAGATATGGACAAATGCTGGCGTGCGTGTACTCACTCAGTGTCGTATCGCCAACACCAAGGATAAAAGGCCCGCGAAAGAGCTGAGAGCCTAATTAGGTTTTAATTGATTTTGGAGTGGGGCTCTATCCTCTCTCTCCCCCTCCCTCTGTCTCGCTCTCTCCTGCCATGGATTAGCGTCAGCGAGTGAGTGTTCCTCAGATGTGATTATTGACCTGTTCGCTCAGCCTCTCCCCAGGCTCTGATGAATACATGCATGAGGGCCTGACGTGTGAGAGCCCGCTGTCTGTCTCTCTCAAGCGCACACTTGAACGCATTCCAGGACACCGCGCACACACACGCACGAGCGCGCGCACCAACTCGCGCCAACTCGCACCCGTGACACACATTAGCATCGCACGCCTCTCAGACACACACTGAAGCATAAACGTACACACCCCCATCCAGGTCCAGATTCCATTAGCAGTTGTTTTGATCCAAAGTGTCTGACACCACCCATCCCCTATCCCCGGCTTTCTGTCTGTCTGGCAGTCTGTCTGGGTCTGCATGGCCAGCTCTGTGTTTAGGAAGCCATTATGGGGGCACAAGCTTTAACCCCCCCTTATTTCCTCCGTAGAGAATAGCCGGAGCAAAGGGAGAAGGGGTTAAGGAAACTAAAAACCCATGAGGGCCAGTAATTCAGCACCAGTCCAGACATGTCCTCTCTTCCTCTGCTCTCATATATCACTCCAGCCCTCCGCCAAAAACTAATTGCCTTTCACACCTTTTCTGTTTGTTGGGGACCAGGGACATTTCCCGCGCGCATCAGCGTCTCACCACAGAAACACAATGCATTATATACGCACTGCATGTAGGCCTGCGCATAAGGCTGGTCTTCTGTGGCCTGCTGCTAGCTGCCACCCTCACTGCTATAAACACTTTGGTCCTCTCAGTCGAGTGATCAGTTATAAATATATTTATACTCTCTTCTTTTTGAGTTCACAGTTATTCTCATTTAACTGGGTGTGAAACACCCTGCAATATTGTGTTTCATGTACTTAGGCCTGCACGGCTACATGAACACATAAAGCGATTATCGGAAGCGTTAAAATCGCACAAAAGATTAGCACATAATTTGCTGTGCGTGCGTCATGCTCGTCTGATTTATTTTTTTGTTTAGGCCAATAAAAGAACAGCAGCTGTTCCTGCGTATCACCAAACCAAACTTGGTTGTATTCAGACTCTCGGGGCCTTCAGTTGAAATTATTTCCCCTTCTGCTCCATTGTGCTGTTTTTCCTGTTTCCCCCGACTAGAAACACAGCGAACCAAGATGCAGATCTAAGTAAACAATAAAGAACTGTCACTTCTTTCTTCTCCATCTTGATGATGCAGACAACTGGCAGAAATTAAGTAAGGCGGAGGAGGGTGTACAGTAGATACACAGCTAGATACTCACGGTTCTACACACACACACCACACACTCCTCCCACCCTCAAAGGGGACTCTAATAAACCATAAGTGCCTCTGAAATATTAACTAGATGCTGCAAGCAAAATCCCTGCAGATCTACAGGGCCTGCCATCTTCAATCTAGCCCAGAGACAAACAGCACTGCGCTTCCTGGTCTCCTCCCGCCTCACCTCCCTCCCCTGCTGTCCATCACAGAGTCATACTTACAGATGACTAGGGCCAAACCGCTGACCACAGGCAGTCTGGGCTCGGGCCCCAGACCTTCTAGCGCGGCATCGATCTGAAAGATCAGACTGTAACTGCCGTCTGAAGTGGAGCCGGGACCCCGCTGCCCCCGCTGACCCTGCTGGACGCATTTTATCAGCGTCAGCCTCCTTCAGCATACATTTGCAAACACAATTCATCCCCTCACGCTGCTTTGCTGTAGTGCGGAGAACCTCAGTTACACAGATCGCAGAAAGCACGGCGGTGAAAGCTCCGTGTTTCTATCACTCTTTAAGTCGTCATTATAGCTTCTACAGTCATGACCACTGGACGGTGATGACCACCATCTTGTCCTGAACATCGGCCAAGTGGACACATCAGGATTGGAACGGCTCTCTTTAATCATAACCTCTGGCAACACATCTGTCTCCGCTTTCATCCTTGACCATCACCCTCCTCCTCTTCATCTCCTTCGCTCGCTCTCTCCAGCCATTGCCGATCATCCATGGATTTCCCATTACAAGTGGAATACAGACATTGATCCCACACCTCTTGGCTCCCCCATTGGGTATTAGTAAGAGGGTGATATCATGCGCACACACACACACACACACACACACACACACACACACACACACACACACGGAAACACAGGAGAATTGTTGCTGTGTTGCAGTCACTTCTCAATACTGTGATGATGCATGTCACAGGCCAAGGGGATTCACAGCTCCGTGTGTGTGTGTGTGTGTGTGTGAGAGAGAGGTTATAAAGTTATATCATTAAATCTTTCCACCCCAGGCTGCATCCAATAACAAATAACCAAATAAAAGTGAGAAAATAAAACCCACAAAGGTGGAAGAAATGGATCTTTCTGAATGACTACAGTTTTATGGGCTGTGTTTGTGTGTGTGTGTGAGTGTTTGTGCAGCGCTGTCTTGTACGTAATTCTGCCTGTTTCATAATTCAAGTGTGTAAAAATAAAACGCTTCCTCCTCGAGCTAGATGAGAGGCAGAATGAAAGAACAAAGGGAGGGAAGAGGTAGATCAAGAAAAGGAAGGGGGGAAGATGAAGTCGAAGAGAAGGACAGAAACAGAAATGAGGGAGGGGGATCGTCTCTGTCTCTCCCCTCCTCAGCTCCTGGTATATCACTAGGTAGCATCCTGGGGCTTGGTGATGGCAGATTGCATTAGAGATATGGGCCTGATATTTCATCTAGCCTTTATTACATTTAGTTCACATCAATTGGCTGGCAGCCTGTAGGTAAGAGCTATTTGGCACGCGGCCGGACTCCCCCTGAAATGAAATCCTGAATTAAAGTGCCACCCTTAGACATGGAGCGCCTGCATAAGGCTGCAGATTTGATTGCTGCAGCAGAACCGCTGTTTGGCTACGGTACATCGTCCGAGTACTGACGGTTTGAACCCACTGAGGGAAACTCACCAGCTGGCCAGGGATATTAGCCAAAGTTCAGATCCCTTGCCTGGGCTGACCAAGCACTTTTCTCAGTGCCCAGGAGGGGATATGATGATAATAATAATGATTATATGAGAGTGATAATGATCACTCTCACATGCAGATGTGCGTACGTGCATGGGTTCTCAAGCGAATCCAACAGAAACATATGTCCATTTACAGATTTAATGGGCATCACCTCTTTTTTTTTTCTGTTAAACGTGTGACCATGATCAGCAGTCTGGGCCACGCCGCCCTGCGTCTTTCAGGTAACACACAGCTCTGGTTTTCACCGCTGCCGTCTCTGTAATACCAGCTGTCACGCGGATTTGCAACCCTGACCGAGATGGTGAGCCCTCCGCCTCTGCTCACCCCCCTCCGGCGCTCGTCGCCCCAACCTCGCCGAGCACCGTGAAAACATGCAAAAATCTTCTCTCTGCTCGCTCACTCACACCGCTGTGCTTAATCATACAGTCGAAAAGGGAAGCAACCCGTAAGAGCGCTACAGGGCTCGGATCAATCCGCGCAAAAAGCACAACACAGGACGGAGAGAGCAGCAATATCAAGCTGTCCTTAGGCTTTTTCCACTTATTTTGGCTTCTATCTCTGTGCCCCAAAGGGAAATGTTTCCTCTGTGAAACACAGAAGGGCAAACACATTAGCGTTTGAGGTTATGCATAAATAACTTTTGGCATGATCCCCAATTTCTCTAATAGCTTTTCTATAATAGGCGTCATCACACAGAAGCTGGATGGATAGGTGGGTGGAGGGAAATAGGAAGTGGAGTGGCTACTCTTACAAACCAACACTTGCTTACATGCTTGCAGGGTTACTCACACGTAAACGCCTTTTCCCGCCCACGCTCACTGACTCCCCGTCTCACACACACACACACACACTCATATACACAGGATGAAGGGAGACTGAGTGGGAGTGTGTGTCAGAGGGTAGACTGAGGTCTTGGTCCCTTCAGGCGAGCGTAAAAAAGAAATATTGTAATAAAACTCAACAGGAGAGGAGAAAAGAGGAGGCATTTCAGTTTTCTCTCACTCTCCCTTCCTCGGCCTCCTCCTGCCCTGCACGCCTTGGGCTGTGAGAAACTGCTCGACACACTGCTTATCAACAGCTGAGCCGTTCCTCTCTCTTTCCTACCACTACAGCGGGGGCAGTCCAGCGTGGTACACCGGCATCAACACTGCCGACGCCGTGTTTCCGAGAAACATATTACGACGCAGATAATTATGCAGCGTTTCTGCCTCGGACAAAAAAGCGACCTGGAGACACAAAGCCGAGACATCAAAATAACATTTCCAGTCCACTGCGACGTGACACAACTGTGTGAATAGAACCGACAAGCATTACAAAACCCTTTCACCAAAGCAGCCATTGATGTCCTCATGAAAAGTTACATTCTTCTCTCAGCTGGACAAAATGCTCTGTCAGCGAACAATGCAAAAACACCCATCTGGATTATTAGTTCTTCAATTGACGCAGGGAAGGGAGGGCTGGAACATAAAAGGGACGAATAAATGGCCGTAATTGCGGAGACTGCTCTGATGACTCTAGTCTGTGTTCGTTTTTGACAGACCAGTTATACTGAGCAATGTTTTGCAGTCTCTCTAATTCAGTTGTTTTAAAACAGTGGAGGCTGTGACTTCTTTCGAATTCCTCTGAGGTCCAAGACAATAGATGACTATATGATTTGGTTTATGCATGTTTCCGAGAAAGGAAACTGTCCAATGTTGTCATATCCAGACGAGCAGCTGGGCCGCATTCTCTTCTTCTTCTCCTTCCGTTCCCCGTTTATTTTCTCCGTCTCCCTCACAAACTTCAAACTAAATCAAGATTATTTTCTAGGTGTCATGTCCCCTCTGTCCCTGCACTGTGCCCAAATCCAGACACACAGATCTTCAAACGTAGTCTGGCATTTTGAGTACGGAGGCGGATTAGAGCTGGATGGTCCCGATAATGTCAGATCCGTTGTTCAACACAAAAACTCCAAATTTATTCCTAAAGTGTATCTAAACTTTGCTATTGTGGTGTATAAATAGACGTGTTGCCCTTTAGCATACAAGAAAACACTTAAATCATCTGGTTCCAAGCAGCATAAAACAGAAAAACAATCTTTTCGGAAACAAGGTACTTTGTGTCCTGCGTCAGGGTGAACACATGAAATCATTACCGACGTGTGAGTCATTCTTTCCGTTCGGCTTTTATTGTAACCTGCTTTGCTTGTTTGTAAGGTGGAAACTAAAAGGAGCAATGTCTTCTACTCCCTGAGCTGCTGAGGTTATGTGCAGCTGACATGCCCTTGAGCAAGGAGCATAACTCAGTAATTGCTCGGCAGAAGCCTTTAAAAGTTTGTGGCTGCGCTGGGCAGCATCCAGGACAGAATGTGTGTAGTGGTGCGAGCGTGAAAGAGGACAGTGGTGGTGAAAGCTTCTGAGCTTCCCATTCTTTCAACAAACAAAGATTTCACTAAAAGAAAAACCACAGTCCACTTAATGCTCTGTGTTTTGCAGAAAACTTGCAGCAACAATTAACATTTCCTCTGCGACTGACCTGCTGTGGTCAGAATGTGGAAATCTACTGCGCAAACCGCTGCCGTGAATTATAATATACTATGTAAAAATCCATGTGCGGTAGCAGAAATGACTTATTGCAGATACAAAGGCGTTTGACGCATGTTAATGAAAAAGTCAGCACAAATCATACACACAACAAGTCTTATTGGTTCAAATGATGTTACTCTGACAGAAGAATTCTCTATTACGACACGACTCCATCTCTCTAATCCGCCACTCGGCCATTCGCCCCCTCCCTGTCTTACTTGCAGTCCAGTCTCTCGATCTCAAAGTGCGGGTTGAAGTTGAGGACGATGCGCTGGGAGGGCTCTGGCGCTGTGATGATCCAGTGACAGTTCTGGTGAGGGGGGTACTCCATTGGATATCCAGGGGAGGTGATGTAACCCGCCTCGCTGGCGTCGAAAACACCTCCGCACTCCGCTGTGACACAGACAGAAACCAAAAGGTGATTTTGATAGGAAAACAGAGAAAATACAGAAACAAAACGGAGCATTTTCTTTAAAAACATAACTGTGGATCATCTGTTATTTATTTCCATGGTGGGCCAACGTCAAATCATATAAATCCTGTGTAACTGGTGCAGTCCCTGGAGCAGTGAGTCAGAGAGTGCTCCTTCATTTGCCGCGTTTCTCTGTATGAAGATGTGATGAGCAACAAATGAACAGTAAAACAAAGAAAGCAATTTAGGCCGTCAGTTAGGAGGAAATTGGAAAAACTTCTCTATTGTGGATTGTGAATGCAAGCGGGGCCACCTGGGTAAGCTATTAAAACAATAAAAGATCATGCTGCGTTTGCTGGGAACACACACACACACACACACGTGCTGAGAAACAGTGTGTGTCTTTTTCACCCTCTTCCACACCCAGGTTCTTATCTCTCTATCCCCCGCTGGGACTGTTGTCCAAGTGTAATTGTTGCTCTGGCAAGCCAATCTGCAAACATTAGGACACATTCCCTGATCCTATCGTGGCCTCCCAGGAACAATAGCCTACCAATGGCGTTGCACGGAAGGCTCAGACAGGAAGTGACACAGAGACGGCCTGTCTAGCGGGGTTCTGGGGGTCACCCCGAGTCTGTAATGAGAAGCTAACGTGGCAACAAAGGCCCCATTCTCTGCGTATGCCCCAACAGCTACGGCAGCTCTCGCGCTTTGCGTTATCTCCTATAAACACACCAAACACATAAACTCACATGCACATAGAAAAGAAACATGTATATGTACATTCTGCACGTACACACACACACACACACACACAGCACTGAGCACAATGCTCTTTTATTACTCTTCTACTACCAATAGATTTGCCGGTATTATTATTCTTTACGGAGAGGGAATGACGAAACGTGTTCTCCATGACAACAGTGGGGGGGGGGTGTTGTTTAGCTCTTTCGAACACCGTATATGAGCGCATGAGTGTGTGTGTGGTTGCTTATCCACCGGAGGGATGTCTAAATCTAATGAACATTGTGATATTGAGCTCGAAGAGAGACAAATGTTTTTTTAATATTGTTGCCGGTGTTTGCTGGTCAAATGAAGAAAACAGCATGCGAAGGAAGGAAAACAGTGATCTATCAGGCAACAAACTGAGGCTTACACGATGGCACCATTAACAATGCACTGCCAAATGGTGGGCTTAACCACTCAGCCCCTGAGCTCAGTCTATTCCTGACATAAATGGGTTGATATTCTTGCCTGTTTCTTTCAAATTTCTGTGAAAGCATCAATAAAAGAAGCAGAAAGAAGAAAAAAAAACACAGCACCAAAGGCTTGAAGTGTAATAGACCCTTCAAGTGTTGACATTTCCACCGCCTATTGTGCTTAAAAGGCACACTTAAGATTCTCTGACATTTGATAGAGCAGCGATGGCTTCCTCACTTTGTTGCTGGAGATGAGCAACGCCCATGTTCACACGCCGGGCGGCACACACAGCTGCCGGTGACTTCATGTGCAACTCCTGCCACCCACACACACAAACACACACACACACACACACACACACACATATCCACTGCTCTGCATTCGAACGTCCACAGACATATCCAAATACATACAGAGGGCCTGTCAATCACAATGGCGAACTGGAAATCTTCAAAAAGGTAGCAGTGATAGCAAGAATGACATGAGACAGAACACCCCCGCTTTCCATACACACACACACACACAGGCATGTCTTTATCTGCTGTGTCTGTGCAGACAGACCATCATTGTTGCAAAGCCTATGGAGGGAGCTGTGTTCAGGAGGCTATCAGCGCGGAGAGCCCCGGCAGATTAAGCCATTCGGGGAGAATCCTGCAGCCTCGACACTTTTTCCCCTGAGCTGCCCATTCAATGGCCTCCAAGAAGGATGAAGAAGAGGGGTGACGAGGAAGGGAAGAGGAGGAGTGGCGAGAGAGGGGGGGGAAATATGAAGTTGGCAAAGGAGAGGAAAGAGAGGATGACAGCAGAGAGAAGAGATGAGGAAGGAGAGGAAAAGGGGCGGATTAAAAGGGGGGGCAGGGATAAAATATGGGCTTGTGGAAGAGGGCGGGAAGACTTATCGTTAGAAGAGGAGAGTGAAGGCAGTGAGATGGGTTGATGCATAAGGGGCGGGTGCGAGGAAGAGCGAGAATAAAAGACAGGCACATATATATAGAGAGAGAGAGGCGACAAAGGGAGATGAGGAAGGAGAAATACAGAGAGTAAGGAAGAGCGAGGCAGTGAAGAGACGGTGTGTGTGTGGCGCGCTGAGAGCCTGACGAGCCTCATTAAGACATGCTTGCTATCCAGCGGCTCCCTGTAGACACTGACCCCACTGGGAAACCTCTGTCAGTCAGCGCCAGTGCTGGCGTGTGGGTTGTTTGTTTGCTAAAAAAGAGGAGATGTTACGGATGACCGTGGATGCAGCAGCAGCAGCAGCATCATACCTGCACTAATGAACCATGGCGGGAATATTTCCTGATTAGAATGACAGATGTGTGTTTGTTTCCTAATTGTTTAAATGCCGTGTGAGTAATTAGATAGTTGCAACGTATGCATATACGACTGTGTGTGTGTGTGTCAAGCAGAATGTTTTGGCGAGAGCAGAACTTGTGCTGGATGAGTAACACAGGGGAAGCACTCAGGAGCTGCCAGTGAGCTTCATGAATTACACTGTCTCTTCTACTAGAGGAACCCATCTGTCTGCGAACACATACACACAAGTGCCACATATGTTGCAACCATGTAGGAACCAAAACCCTATTACAAGAGAACATTGCCACTACTGTGTGTGTGTGTACTCAGCGTAAGGCTGAGAGTGTATTTGTTTTGTGTTTTTCATTATTCTGAGTTTTGAGATGCAGCAGAAAACTGTAAACATGTATATGTGGCTGCATCGCTCACTCACTGTGAGTGCCTGGATCTTCATTATCTCACAAATGTGCATATGTCTGCATGTCTTAGCTCACATTCTGTAGTGTGTGTGTGTGTGTGTGTGTGCGCGTGTGTGTGAGCGCCTGTGCTCTCATTTCTATTAGCTTCTCTTAGCCTTATCGGGGAAATACGGCGCCACGTCCTGGGATAAGCTCCAAATGTGTGGGGAGAGTCCCTGATAAATCCCTCCATCATTCCTAGTGTCTCACTCCTCTACACCCATCGCCCGCCCCCACCTTAATTAAAAAGTGCTATCGCCGAGAGTGAGGGAATGAGAGGGGAGAGTGGGCAGCACTCATCCATTCAGTCAGGGGTTGTCTCTCTCAGACTGCTTTTAATCTCACCCATTCCACACTAGACTGGACCCAGGGAGAGAGAGAGCGAGAGAGGATCAGGAGGAAGAGGGAAGTTTTTCTTTAGGACCTTTATGCTGAGGCAGGGTGAGAAGTAGAACTGCTGGCACCACTCACATTCCTCCAGGTGAAGAAATCAGTCTGCATTTCCCAGTCTGACTGACAAGTGACTCACGCAAACAGTTAGTCCAGTTAAAAATGACCAAAGGACACGCCTGCAACTGACAATCAGCCCAGAAATGCAACATACAACAGCTTTTTGTTAAAGATATAATCCACACCACAGCAGATTATATCCTCAAATCCTCTCTCTCTTCCTTTCTTCTCTCCCTTTCTACTCCTCCCTCCCTAACGGGATAAGTGCCCCCTGCTAATCATCTAAATGCACAGTGCAGGCCATCCTGATCAATGGTTCAATGGATCAATCAAATAAACAGATGGTTGCTGGTGCCTGCAGGGGGGGGGGCAGCGTGGGCCTAATCCTAAACACTACCCGGCTACGGTGAGGTGTCTCCGTGCAGCAGCATCAGACCTGCACAAACACACTTCCTCATCTGAAGAGCAGAAGCAGCAGAGCCTGCATCAGCAAAGGAGAGCTGTGAAAAATTAAGCTTTGCTGCAGGTGTCTTGGTGATTTGTTCCCACCCTCTGGCCCCCGCCTTGCAGAACGTTGCCTTTCAGTGGAACCGACTGCTCAGAAAACACATTCTGGCTTATACCTGCTTCCTGTTGTAGCATCTCCTCTTTAGCTCCTCTTGTGAATTACAATAAATTGGAAATGCAGTGCCTCCTGACAATGGTCGCTCCCATCCAAAGCCGTCCCCAAGCGCCCGTTAAGACCCCCCTGTGAGGCTAATGTGGCAGAGTGAAAGACCCAGCTCTGTTTTATTTATGGGGGTCCTGTTTTTAATTTCACCCCAGGTGCGGCAGGCTGTTCCCGGGCTTTGTGCGAGCCTGTGACTCTCATACCTGACTGGTATTGAACAGGCCGCTCAGTTTGTCTTCGGCTATGAATGCTAATAGGTGACCTTGTTTTCGCAGCTGATACCTCTGAGGCTGGGTTAGATTAAAACACAGAGAAACGCACAGAATTAAGGGGCAGACTGCAGCGGGGAGACCGAGAGATTTTAAAAAATCACAAACAGAGAAGGGCAATAATTATAAAAGTCTGAACGTAGCTAACATTTGGACAAGAGATGATTAGATGAATAGTAATCTAACTCCAGAGGAGGTTGATGCCATAGGTTGAGCGCATGCACAGCCGCCCACTCAATAAACATGCAAATAAGCTGCCTAATGGCCTGAATATTAATGTATGTGGTGAGGAGTAATTAATGTACATGTCACTGAGTCAGACTGTTGTGATTACAGTACAAGTGGAGTTCAACTCTCTCTACTTCCAGCATTAAGATCGCAAAGAGCAAAAAGGGTCTTGCTGCTGGCGGCGGGGGAAACAGCAGGTCACAACAGGAGATGCAGGAGCATCAAACGTCTTCCGTGTATCGTTTATCATGTGAGAGTTTAGCACTTACAGAGGTTTCTGGCTGAGACGCCTCAGGTGTGAATCCGTGTGTGTGTGTGCGGCAAAACGTTCCATTTTCATGAGACTATTTCGCTTCTGGAACTGTAACAAGCCGTTAAAACCCAGATGGCGTCTATCATCAAAACCAGAGGATCTTTGGAAAGTAAAGTGACTCCAGTGTTTTTACCCTTCATGAGAGGATGGTTTTGTAACGACACGCCACAGCAACAGGCCACTTGTTTTATTTGAAACCTCTCTGTGGAGCACTGGCGGGGATTTTACCCCCCCACACACGACAGCAACCCTTGATATGATCCGTTAACTCCCTGCTCGGTGCCATTTTAACTCCGTGACCCCGCACGCTTTGATGTTGCCCTCTCCCCTCACTCTGTTTGATGCATAATCCACGCCCAAACCCTCCTGTACTGTTCTTCCTCTCCTTGTTCCCTTGGCCTGGTTGAAGCCATGCTCACTTTTCTGTACCTTGTTTAAGCCTACATCTGCGTTTCATTCTCCTCTGCAGTCCTCTGCAACCTCTTCCTCTTTTCTGACTTTGTGAACCATCCTCTTCTGTCTAAGATCTATTCTCTTTCAGTCTGTCTTTCCTCTGGCATCTGCTTGTAATGTGGCTCTTGGGGGGGGGGGGGGTCAGGGACATGTGGTGCAGTGTCTTGGCAGGAGAGAGACACAGAGATAGAAAGAGAAAGCGAGAGAGAAAGGGTGGGGGTTGGCTGCCAAAAGGTCCACATCTGTCTCTGATTAAGGGGTACACAGGCACTCAGTAATACACACAGGCACATATGACTGTCTTCCTAAGAACAAGTAGCTTGAACAAGTAGAGGAGGGGGGGTGGAGGCTCAACAGTGTAGATTACTACACAAAGAACATGATACACAGCTAATCTGGAATATGTAAATGTGTGTAGATGTACAGTCCCACCTGTCAAAAAACGCGCATTCCATATAAGCACTCCGACACCCGTAGAAGCAGCCAGAATGCGCGAGCTGCTACTTTCAAAGGCTGAGTGACCGAGAGGCCATGTGCCCCCCCCCACAGACCGCGACACCTCTCTGCGTGCTCAGCTCCTGCACACTAGTGAGCGACACTGGATCATTACTGGATCGTCTCTGCGCAGGTGACCAGACGGTGCGCTGCGCGTCCTGGTGCTAAATCCTCATTTAATTGGGCCTCTAAATACATTTGGCGCAAACGTGTGCCATATTTTTTATTTACAGCTAGAATTAGCCGTGCTTAAGCTGGGATGTGAATCCCGACCAGCTGCGGGGCTGCGCCGCCGTGCGCCCCGCTCTTCTCTCTAATCTCCCCGCGTATTGCTGTTTGATTGCTGGGAGCGCGCGCAGGTGACGCTGCGCCGCCGCCTGCTCCGGAGCTGCTCGGCCACTGCCTGCACTCTGCACACACACAGCCGCGAGGAGCACGAGGGGAGGATGAGTGGTGGTGGCCGATGAAGACAATGATCACAGTCAAATCCCACAATGACAGTGTAGCTTTTACGCACGGCTTCTTGGAGACTAGTCAAGTGGTAAAATAGCAGGTTACAGCTGAGCCTACGCCTCAAACCTGTTTTCATACTGATGTGAAATAGCATTTTAATCAGGTTGGGGTCTGTGCATGTCCCTTGATGAATAATTAAACCAAGGAAAAACAACGGGTAACTCAGAGGAAACAATGTGTTTGAAATTTCAAAAGCTCCACGCACATAATCTAATTATTCACAGTCCAGTGAGCTGATGGTAAACTCTGTTTTGGAGTCTATCTGGGACAGATAACCGTTTCATGCTACATTTTAAATAAGAAATGGTGAAATCATTTGAGAGCTTCAGTGTAAATGTTTAACCACGAGTCTGTCTGAATTAATCTCCAATTAAAAAATACTCAGCACGCCTCCCGTGATGATGAAACAAACACACATCAGGTCTGTATGGACATAAGCATTTCTCCCATATTTCCCCATTAGAGAGAGCAAAATATTAGAGAGACCTGGACCCGGTGTCACTAACCGCTTCAAGGCACCAGGCGCGTGTGTGAACACATAATCATTTGATTACACATAAACACATCAAAACGAGCTCCTGAAATTAAATAAGTCCAGCAAATTCAATTCAAGTGTAACTTTAGACGGAATCTGTTGATTTACACCGTTATTCCTCTGGTATCATCACAATCAAAGACATGACTAGAACTCACCCTCTTGTCCTCTGACTCTCAACACCAGGTGACACAGTGCCACTAAAAATCCAATCAGCGATGGCACAAAATCCATTTTGGATGATGCGGAAACTCGCGGAGAGCTTTGAAGTTTTTTAGGTTTCCCACTTTGTAGGATTTCAATTCTGCTTTTGCTCCTAAAAAAAAAGAATCCACCCAAAAACCGCCGGCGGCAGTCAACTAAGCCACTTCAGCAATAATCCCACGGCGTTTATTAAACCATTAGTGGAGAGAATTACGTGCCAGCGACATGTCACAGAAGAAATTCAGACTTTTATTCGCGTAGTGTTTAAAGTGTGTCCTACAGCGCTGCGGAGCAACGAAACTAGTGAACAAACTCCGTGATGGATACTGCCAGCAGCTGGGAGGCTTCGGGCGATGTCTGTGCTCCGGAGAGCCTGGGCAGGCTTTTCAGGATGAGTCAAGTTCCCACTGCCCGCGTCTCCCTCTCTGCGCGCCCCGGGGTCGGTTCTCCAGTCCGGGCTTTTGAGTCCACAATCAGAGGTCTGAAAGCCGGTAAAAACCCCAGTGCGAGGATCAGAAGCTCCTTTTTAAAGTCACAGAATAACGAGGAAGGGAAAAGTGCTGCGCTCTCTGTCACGCCAGCTCCTGCGGCTCCGCTCCTCGCTCCTCTCTCCTGCGCGTCTCTGGTCTGCGCTCCGCTCCCACACCGGCGTCTGTCCTGCGCGTACGGGGGGGGGTGTGTGTGGAGCCCGTGTGTGAGCTGTGTGTGAGCCCGTGTGTGAGTGAGCGAGCTTTTGAGCTGAGCAGCTATCGCGTTACAGTCACGGCGCCTCGGCTCCGCCCCCTCCCGTCGGTCGCTGATTATAGGGAGGGAGAGAGAGCGCACGTGCACGCGCCCCGGGCTCTCCCCCCTTTCTCTCGCAGTCACACACACACACACACACACACACACACATAGGGACGCGTCCCTCTTTCAGGAGAAACCACAGATATGAAGTCTTCTACAGATAAGGGAGATAAGACATATTGTAATGCTAAACTTCTCCTAGGGCTGTTTTCAAGGGAACAGAGGAGAGGAGGAGAGATGAGCAATAGACAATCCCAGAGAGAGTGAGAGACGGAGGAATGTTCGGCTGGGGAGGGGGTGGTGGTGCAGCAAATGGCACACGGCCGGCTTTCCCCGCAAAAACACATCAAATGAACAAACCAATGTCAAAGCCCTCGACTCAATAGAGGGAGAGCCCACCTCAGCCCTGCCCAAGCTCAGCCCTACAATCAACAGGCCTAAATACAGAGCGGGAGGACATATAATGACACAGTAGTGAGCCCAAAATAATCTGCTGAGAAAGGCCTCTCCGGCGTCCATGTGCCCTGCCTATGGCTTGTGTTACCGTGTAATGTAATGGACTGGCTGCGGCCTGGCTGTGTAATGAGGTACAATATGTAGCCTCGCTGGCATCCGTGTTTGGAACAGCTAAGTGAATTCCCAAAGGTCACGGCACACGGGGAACTTTTTGAGGCAATGCAGCACAATGTTCACTCTCTGCATGATCCATTTGTTTTTTTTTAGAGCAACTGAACGCAACACATATTCCCCTGAAATTCTGATGAGACTTGTAAACACTGTCAGGTCAAAATGCCCTTGACAGAAGGTTGTATGACAGGTCCCCGTGTCACTGGCTGTCTGTCTGTCACCTCAGTCGCCCGTCATCCCCTGCTGCTCCGCACCCCCAGGTTGAGTAGATGCCATCAACGTTCAGCTTTCTTACAGCCTGTCAGTCATATTTAAGCCCACTTCCAGCCCGAGGGAGCTGGGGTTGTCAGACGTCACTGTTTGGATAATCCGAGTCTCAGGGCGGGGGTCCACGTCGGCATTAACCAGTTTGCTATGCTCTCAACTGTGGATTTTATTTGTTCCTGAGCTCCCTGTGTGTGTTACAGTATGTGTACGTTGTGTGTTTATTGATGAGAAAGCATTGATTCAACTCTTTTTAATGAGCAATAGGTGATCTTTGCTTAACCCCTGTAATGACCCTATCGCTGAGATAAAGACAGTACAAAACCTGCAAGCAATACAGGGTCACTTTCTATTCTGCCCCCCCCTCCCAGTCCCCAGGGGTCATTTGATACTCCTCTCTCCCATTTGTCAACATCTCTGCCCCCACCATCAGCCCACCACCCCCGAAATATTGGGTCAACGCACGGCTAGCGGAGAGCAACAGTCCACATGTTCCTGTATTTACTGATATTTAAACACAGCTCCGGGCGTCACGGTGGTGTGGTGGTTAGCACTGTCGCCTCACAGCTAGAAGGACCCGGGTTCGAGTCCCGGGGTCAGCCGGGTGCCTTTCTTTGTGGAGTTTGCATGTTCTCCCCGTGTCTGCGTGGGTTTCCTCCGGGTACTCCGGTTTCCTCCCATCGTCCAAAGACATGTTAGGTTGATTGGTCACTGTAAATTGTCTGTAGTTGTGAATGTGAGTGTGTATGGTTGTTTGTCTGTATGTCTATGTGTTGGCCCTGCGATGGACTGGCGATTTGTCCAGGGTGTACCCCGCCTCTCGCCCGAAGGCA
>JAUMHF010000012.1:7079480-7106663 GCA_032359275.1 Microctenopoma steveboyesi | reverse complement strand
TCCCCCAAAGGGGGGATGGGTCAAATGCAGAAGACAAATTTCTAAGCTAAGCTAAGCTAAGCTAAGCTAAGCTAAGCAGTAGATGCCTGTAGCTTTATATTCACAGTATTTGACAAACGCCATGTGCACTCGCTGTGGGTGAATCTCTGTCTGAGTCATCAAAAAGTCCAAATGTTGACATCAGTCAGGAAAATATGTCTAATCGGAGAATGAACCTTACCTTCAAGTCTGAGCTACAACTTATAGTGAAGACGATACATCATACACTGTTTTCAAGCCCTAACGGAAACTAAGCAGTCCCTAATTCCTCTTGGGCCGCGCAGTGCTTAATCTTGGCCAAGTGGCTGGGCTAACAGGGCCAACGACATATTACCCCCATCCTTTCCCTGCCGTTTACAGTAACCCAACACTCCTGACACAAGCTGACCCCCAGCACCCCTGGCTGCCAAGCAAAACACCTGGCATCTGTAGGAGAAGGGCGCCAATTTCACAGTGGCTGCCAGGCGGTCAGCTGAGCCTCTGCCACCGACACATATTGGTAACGCGTGTGAGCACGGTGCCACACGGATGCGTGTCTGAACAGCGCCAGCAGTGGAAGCACAGGAAAAGTATGTGTTCGAATAAGAACTTAATATACGAGGACGTGAATGTGAGTATGACAGACAGCCCGGCATGAACACACAGCTTCAGTACATCTGGAAACGTTATTGCCTTTCACATACATATTGCGCTGTGGTGTTGGTGTGTGTGGCCGTGCATGCAGACACAATTGCACAGCATGCATGTTGAAGTGTTTCATTTTATATGGTTCCAGCATCTCTCTGACATTGATGCATTTCCCAGTTGTGTGCTTCCATTCCCTGGCTGAAGCTCTGTGTGTGTCAGAGGCCATGGCTGGTGCTGAAAGCCTGATGAATGGGGTCCAGGGGTCATGGACTTCAGCTGTTGTCGGACACACCACAACCCAGTGAACCACACTGCTAGCCTTGGGTGAGCACCAGAGTGCATAGCTCCTTTGGGTGTTTTTCATTGCAAGAGCTGTAGGAAAGCTAAGAGGGTCACGAGGGAGGATTGTGGAGGGTCTGGATGCTGGGTTGGCAGGGGTCTGTCCAGCCCAGTAGCTCTGAGCCTCCCTCGACGGGAAAGCAAATAAACAACACAGTCCTCTCATCCCGGGAATGGAACAGTGCTGCTCTATTCAGGTAAGAGCCCACAGGGAACAGGTCGACAAACCACTCTGTGGTCTCACGCCGATGCTTGGATGGGGGTTTAAAAAAGACTCACTTAACACGTCCACACTTTTCATTCTGAATAAATCAAGAAAACAGAGCAGAGGGATGTAATGTGTAGTTTTTATGCTAACTGGCTGCACAAGCAGGAACTGCTAATAATGTTCAATGTTGACTGTGATGAGATGGAATTCAATCTCCCTTTGTATGATTTGGTAGCAGAGTTGGTGCAAAGAATAAAAGGACTTTTGTATTTCTGATGAAAGATTGCACAGTAGATGAGGCTTTGGGGCTCAGTGACCCTATCCAGAAAAAAAGAATCCCGCTTTTCTCCATCTTGAGATGTATAAACCTTTTATTGTTGCCACAACGATGTCATCAGCTCTGAAATGGGCTGCTGTGCCAGGAGTGGCGGCCACGTTGCCATGGCGACAACTGGTGTAAATGATGGTGGTTGGTGGCTTGGCTGTGGTGTGTGGGCGAACGAGAGGCAGCCGGCAAGCCAACATTGCTTTTAGGGTAAATACGGTCTAAATGAACAGTGTTGCTGCACCAACTCGGCAAAAGAGAGAAAAAAAAAAAGACATTAAGTAAAAATGGATGTCTTAAACACAGCACAAGGTGAAACCAAGCAAGAATATTGCACAGGATATGAAATTATTTCCAATATCAGTCCAACTGTGGAAATTCAATTTCACAGCTCATGAACAATATCAAACAAACATGCTGGCTGAAAGAGCACACTCCAACTCGAGTGATACTGTATCAAAAGGCTACACGGCAGACATAAAAGAAAATGAGGTGGGTGAAGGGCAGGCTAACGGGTAACGGTAATCCATAACTCGACCAATCTCCATATTCAGGCTGTTTAAACTGCATATTAGCCACCAGCTATTCCCACGGCCCGCCTCAGACCGAGCACAGGGGACGGGCCGGCTTTCTAATGAACTGTATAATTAAATGAGAAGCCCCACTCGGCCCGCTCCGACTACTCTCGATTCTGAGACCACGGTGCCTTAACGGGAGCTAAATTGAAATGAATGGTAGCAAGTGAAGGACAGAAGGACAGCAGGCTAATGTGGTGGAATGTTCCTTTAATGAAGAGGATGAACAACGGGGAGGTCAAGAGTAGGTTGAGGTCACGGTGGGTGATCACCCATACGCTCAGTCTGCAGCATGGGTGTATGTAGCACTCCCTGCTGTCTTTTTGGAGCTGTGCGCGAGAGATAACTGGTTCAGTTCTTCACTTTGCCCTCCCCAGACCGTGACTTTTGATTGACACATGCTAACAAGCTAAGGTGTTCGACAGGGGCGCAGGCAGAATAGGTAATGCTAAGAGAACATAACCAGGGAATTCTCCCGCAGCCCGTGGTTCATGACAATCGACTGGGGAACAGAGTGCCTCTGCATTCGCTCCTTTTTGAGGAACTGCAACAAAAATGTGGGCTTATGAGCTGTCAAATTAATTCCTGCAGTAAAAGAAAAAAAAAGCTCATAACACAAGAGGAAAATTTAAGTGAATTCCAGAAACCAGAAGGAACAAAGAAGGAAATCGTCGAGGAACTTCAACAACAGGGGAATAATAGGACAAACGGATGCTCCGTGGCATTTAAGGGCAGGCGGCGTGTGAGCTGATACGAGACATTAACATATATCTGCCAGTGTATCATCGCTCGTGACCGCTGGTGATTGATCAAACAACCCTCTGGATGACCAGGGTGATCACACCATCTGTGAATGGATGTGTGTTACAACCAACCAGTGCTGCCAGTGATGTCAAAGCTGTTGTTTAATGGACGCTGAATGCAATTAATAGTGGAACGTTGTGTTGCTGTTGTTTATGGTCTTTGGCAGCAAACTGACCACAGCCACTTGACGCGGGCTGTTTATGGCATAGTTATTCTTTGAAGTACAGCAAATGGCCCACGAAGGCAGCTTAAGTGCTGTAAGTCGCTTTGACCCAAGTGAGACGGAGAGAGGACACCGACACTCGACTGACATTTTGCGTTTGGATTCATCTGAATGATGGCAGCGTGGTCTGGGGGAGTATAAGAAGCGTCCATATGTTTTAGAATACTATACTATCTGCTCTCAGCGACATCATCACCTAGGTGCATATGTGAAGCAGTACTAGAAGAGGAGGAGGACGACCAGGTTGACAGTCACCAACTCTCAAACTAGAACAGTGCGAACCAGGGTGAACATCGCTGAAGTTGCTTCTAATGGAAAAACATGTTTTGGCCTTGTAGCTTTAAATGTGCTCGTTTAGTTGAACACCCCCCCCCCTTTGTCACCACAGGACAGTCAGCAGGCAGCTGCCTTTTTTCCTTCTCTTGTTTATACAGCTTTAATCTATTCTAGTTTGTAAAAAGCATTGTGATTGTGATTGTACTTTTTGTTTTAAATACTACATGAATAGAAATGTGTAATAATAAGCCTATGTTTATTACTGTTCATTGTGAGCCCCGACTCTATCTGGCAGGGAGTTCATTGGCTTAAAATTGGTATAAATAAAACGATCTGCCGCTTTGTCTGCCTGTACCGGTTAGTTTAAAAGGTCTATTTCAGCTCAGACAGGGGAGCGTCACGGCAGCGCATAGACGAGACAGATCAGCAGAGGCCCGGTCCCTGTTGGCCTTGATGCTAATTAAACACTAACTGATAGAAAAAGCCTTCCCAACACCCTAATTATCCCCCATTTCAAGTTTAATTTCACCAATCAGTGCCATCTTTATTTCTGAGAGCAAATTGGGCAGTAATCGTTTTCTAGTGGAGATTTCCCTGCTTCTAATTGCTTGAAGATGATTTAGTCATTATCAGAACTCTGGCTACTCTTATCAGTCATCTCACAGGGCAAATGTATCTGGAGATTGTGTAAAGACAAATTAAGCTGATTGTTGTAATGAATTTTTAAAGTGATGACTCATAGTTTGACTGAATATTTTAAATGAGGAAATGATTTGGTGCAGGACAGAGAAACACTTTCAAATTATTTATTGCAAAACATCTGTATAAAAGAATCATGCACCTATTTGACAGTGTGTTTAAATCAAACCACCAATGACAAGTCAATAGTTTTCAGTGCAGTGACTTTTAACAATGATATACTACAGTTTACGATGTTTAATTAAACTCTTTGTTAGCTGCACAGTGTACGAGGAGTCGCACCACATGCTTTTACGGTCTGTGTGCGGATCAAGGCTTATACATTTTATTAGAAATACCACAGAAATAACACATCTGCCATGCGTTTATATAGTTAACAAATACACAGTAAATGCCAAACGCACTCAAATAATCAAGGACAAATACAAAAAAACCCAACAAAGGAACACAGTATGTCAGCAGGATGTAAAGGAAGTCAATGTGACAAAACACCACGGCCAAGACGATACTTTGAAGGGTTACTTCCGTTTCCTGTTTGTCTGCATTAGCTTCCCGTGTCTCTTCTGTGACCGGTCAAGGTGATCCGTCGTCATTTTCTTTCATTTGACTGTGCAAAAATATCTGCTCGGTTTGCTGGAACAGATTTGACTTCATACAACATATGGCACTAAGTTCATATACTGCATCAGTTAATTTAGCTTCTACAGTATAAAATCTATGTTAAAATAAGGTTCAGTAGTTCACTGTAAGTCAATATACAATAAGTACACGTAAATATACGAGTCGTTCATGCTAGTTAAATTGGTGTTGGCCTGCAGAGAGACCAAACCCTCATTTAACGTCACTTCCCAGATAAATCAATATGGCCTGATCAGATAAACTCTACAACGACCTGACTCAAGTTCACTTCATTTTAGGAGAATCTACCTCTCACACTGCACCTATCATGGGATTCTTCCGTCTTGGGTCAGGCTGCCTTTCGTCTCCATAGTTGTAGCGGTCAGGGCTGCCGTAGCGGCCGGGGCTGGCCTGCCGGTAGCGGTCTGCTTGCCCCCTGCGGCCCTGCGCGGGTGACGGAGGCATGTCCTGCCTTGCTGCCGCCTGGTGCTGCTGTCTGGAGCGCGGAGCCGTGTGGTAGTATCGTGGGTTTATCTGCTGGGACTGTGTACCTGACTGCTGGACACGAGGATCGTGACTGGTGTAGGGGGCTGCTTCTCTTGGCATGGGTCTGGAGTGGGTGGGGTAATCATACGGATCCCTTCTGAAAGACAAACATGGTCGTCTGTTAGAAATCACAAAGTGATTGGACCTGGAGCTGCTGCAGAGACACAAAGACACACAACGACACATACTATATATGTTTGCTTGAGTATAGAAGAAGACAATATTGACTACTGGTTTGAACTGGTTTGGAGTAAAGGACGTGCCAGAGATTTGGCCCTCCCTTGTGGTAAGCCTCCTCCTGTTATTCAGTTTACGTTGCGAGGCTGCGGCCTTGGCAGGATCAAGTTGTGAGGGAGACGTGGATGGAGAGATGCCAGAAGATAACAACAAATGCCTGGGTAAGCATATATGAGGTTGTGTGTGTGTGTGTGTGTGTGTGTTTAGCTCGTGTGTGTAGGAATGTGTGTGTCCCAGGAGTCTGCAGTAACGCGGCAGCCAGCTGGAAGTCTCCAGTTCCCTCCCACTAGCTCTGGGTGATTAAGGGCTAAACCCCAGGGTAAGGCGACACGCGGGCCTCGGGGGGACGGAAGGAGAGAAAGACTGAGAAAGAGGGAGAACGAGAGGGAACGAGAGAGCGGGGCGAGAAAAGAGAGGGGAGGGCTGCTCACCTTTCACAGGCCCATTCAAATGTTTTCCATCTCGTGTGCTCTTTCCAGCGTGACACACAAGCCAAGCTAGAGCAAGTAAGCAAATCTTCAAGTCAGGTCCTCTCCAGCCCTGCTGGAAGAGGACCACTCCTATTTTTACAATCTGGGATTCGCAGGAGTCTCGTCAACATCAAACACTTCTCCTCTCAAATGAACTAAGAAACCAAACCACTGATTTTAGAAACTGTACCAAAAGATGCAAACGCTTAAATAAACGTGCTTAGTGGTAGCAACGAATGAACATTGATTTTTAAGGGATTATACTATTTATTTTTTAACGCGCCTTCAATTTTTTCTACATCATATGCCTTAAAACATTGTGCAACACAATCTTTTAGGAAAGCTGTCATGGAATCTGGCATCGTAGGCAAAAACACCCATAAAAGCCTGCACAACCCTGGAGGGACTGTACAATTAACCTATGAGGTAAGTCTTCTTCCGTTGAATCCGGTCCAATGTTTAAAAGGTCTTAAAAGGTTGAAGCAGAGGAACAAACAGCAGCGGCGCTGGAAACTTTTGAGTAGAAAAAAACGAACATAACGAAGTCAGAAAACATTTCAGTGGATGCATTTTTGATACTGTGCTACTGTTGAACCCTAACCCTAACCCTAACCCGGCCGAACCAACAAATGTTCAAGCTTTCGTTAGTAGTGAGCAGCAAAACAGAGTCAGACATTTACTTCCCACAATGGCTCCCACTGTAGTTATTACACAGAGGCATTGAGCTCAGCCTCTCTCTTGTTCTGCAATCGTATCCCTGCGTCTCCTCTGTCCGGTCCCTTGTGTCGAGCTCAGCACCTGTTGACTAGCCAATTAGAATGACTCACCACATATTAGGTCGCCCACAGCCTGGTTGTGTGTGTCTGTGCTTGTGCACATGCGGACTTCCCTCGAGGATAAGGGGTAACGTGGATTTCTACATATTGTGTGTGCCAGATCTCCGCGGTGTGTGTTTTCTTTCTGACCACCCAAACAGAGTGGTGGGAGAGGATACACAGGTGGTCCCAGGAATGAACAGCAAGGCCTTGTCAGTCAGCAGAGCAGGAAGGGCAGAGCTGCACACACCCAAACAGACACACACACTAATGCATGGCCGGGAGTTGAGAGCATGGGGATGAGCAAGAATAAAAAATGGGGGAATCTGAGAGGTAGGAAGGGAACAGAGTGATTTAAAATGAAGATGTGTGGAGGCAAGTGGAGGCAGTCTGGGTGAAAACAATACGCTCATCCCTGTGAACGTTCAGCAAAGGAGCCGGAGAGAAGGTCAGACCTCTCATTAATCCAGATTAATGGTGAAGGCCACCAGGGGAGGTGAAGAGACTGAGAGAAAGAGGGACGGAGGAATAGAAGGTTAGAGGAGGGGAAACACCTGGGCCCTCGACCTGACTCGGCCACCCAAACAGACACCCCCCATCCTTCTTCTCTCATCATTCTCCGCAGATTTCCTCGTTTTTTTCATGCCTCTTATCCTCGGTGCGTTTGACCTACAGTCACCGACTCATCTGTTGGAGTTAATTTATTAGAAAATTGGCAAATGCACTGAACTCAGTTTGAACTGCCACAAACAATTTAGGCGTGAAAGCAAGACTTTGTTTAATTTATCGGTTGACAGAGGGGTAAATAAAGTAGGACAAATTCATTTGGTGCTATGGTTCATTAGTCTGGCTGACCTTTGACTCTGGCATGGCACAAATAAATACAACTAAATTCCTTTAGGGTGTGTGAAAAGTCTCTTTTCTTGAATGTAATTTGGTTGAAACCATTGTTTCGCCTCAGAACGTGATGTTGCTTATCTCTATGTAACGTACAGTAAAAAGATACAAAAGCAAACACAGGGGAAGTTCTGAGATGCCGTCAACAGCGGGACTGACTGCAACAATATAAGAAGGTGTGTTTGTGTGTGTCCGGTCAAGCAGCTGCCTCAAGCCACTGTACCTGAATGCATCAGTGAAGAAGAGGGCGAGCCGGGGAAGAGTGCATGGCTGTGTTTGTATATTGTAAGTGTCAGAATGAGATCTCTGTTTACTTGTTAACTTACGTAACCTCATCAGTGAGTTTAAATTCTGCACTAGTTTACTGCATCTGTCTGCCACTGAAAGCATCACATGAGTTACAGTTTCCCTGAGACAAGAGTGGAAATTTCCTCCAGAGCTGTGACTCACAATAAACATGCCAAACATGGCAGATTCCCGCCAGATTAAAATGCTGGTTGCCGTCAGTAATGACAATTAAAGGCGCTCCGCCAGCACCGCTAATCTAGTTTGAAAAGAGCTTATGACAACGAGAGACAAGCAGACAGTAGGTGTGTTTTCATTCAGCTGTCAGACGAGTTAAATGCACGCTTTATTTTGAAATGTCAAAATAAAAAAATTTAAATGAAAAAAGAAATCGTATGCAAATGGTGTTTTAGTGAGTGATGGTTAAACAAATAAGTTTGAATGAATATGAAAAAAAGAAAAAGAAGTATTCCAAGAAGATATGAGCACACTGTAATTTCCCTGCGTGTTATATAATATCCCAGTGATATGGTTAGAGAAGCTACAATTTGCTACAGTGGAGACGGCAGTGACAGAAGGTGTGGCATTGCTGGGAAGAGACAATTAGCAGAGTGCAAAGACAGAAACATCTGATGACATTATTATTGACCTGCTAATGCACTTTAATTCAAATGTA
Source organism: Microctenopoma steveboyesi (assembly GCA_032359275.1). Classification (NCBI taxonomy): domain Eukaryota; kingdom Metazoa; phylum Chordata; class Actinopteri; order Anabantiformes; family Anabantidae; genus Microctenopoma; species Microctenopoma steveboyesi. Next base: position 7,098,004 of record JAUMHF010000012.1, on the reverse strand, counting down.
AAATCTTTACTTCTTTCAGTTTAAGCCTTTTATGATTCAGCAGAAAATATATTGAGCTGAGATGATCTGGAAAAGAAGTTCTTGTGTTGCAAAATGTTTAGGAGGAGACAGATGCAGCTCTGTCCTTCTGAGGTTTATACAGAGCAGCAGAAACAGGGTGTGATGTGAACCACGGGGACCAACTAGTGAAAAGCTGTAATGACACACCGTGTAATACATCTGACTCACACTTCGAGAACATCAGTGCCGCGCACCACACTCACAACCACCCTCTTAAAGAGTGTGAGTGAGTGTGTGGTGAGTGCAAATAACAGGCTGAATATTACACCCATATTTATATGCATGTGGATATGTATTAAGAGTGTATATGATTACATGCACAGCAGTGAAAGAAAAAGGAGCGCGTCCATCTGGGACTGTGCGAGCGTGTTGTCATTTAGCTTCCGTCTCATGACAGTGAAGAATTGGGGTGTGTGGTGGTAGCATGGGGGGCTAGTGGAGTGTGCACCTGTCCCTAGGAAACGGAAGAAGGAAATTAGTAGCCCTCAGTTCCTTATTAGACCCGGTTCACTCACCATCCTGGTCCCTACAATGCCCCCCACCCCGCATAAGTGCTTAAATTGCTGGACACACACAAACACACACACACACACACACTGTGGCACATTAAATATATAAGTACAATGATTTCAGAGATGAGGAGGACATGCAGACACACGTGTAAGCACATCTGCTAGTTGTGTTCACCTGTTCGACGTTGTTAACAGACACGTGCTGCGTAAAAAAAAAAAAAAACAGCTGCTCAGCCTCGCTGCCAAACACTCCCACGCTCAAACAGGCATGCATATGCATACACGTTTCTGGGTACAACGTTTAATGTGTCATGATTTGCAGAGGTAGCAGTGGTGCAACTAAATGAAATGGCTTCATTTACCTTATTCAGTGTGGGGCTGAAGGCAGTGATATCACTGCCTGTATCCATGGTTTACTGATGATGAGTGCAGCCAGACCATCAATTATTATAAAAAATGTTTATTTAAAAGATGTAATATGGTATATTTAGCTGCTTGACATATTCATTAGTGTATGATGAATTCTACAGGTTCTCTGAGTCACACACACAGAGGCATAGTGTTAATGGTGCTGTGCTAGCTGAGTGCTACAGACACAGATCAGGCCTGATTGGCTCCACAGCAGAGGAAACCATTAGCCTGTTCAAGCTCCGGCCAGAGAGGCAGCTCTGCTAATCAAACCAGCCTATGTCAACAAGAGCAGCGGGAAATAGCTCTCACCTAGACGCACGTGCCCCATCTAAACGGCCCCATGGTTACACTCTCTGCTACTATACACGAATCACTGACTAAACGTGTCCAGGATCAGTGGCAGGTAGTGGTGCGACACTGGAGCTTTGGGTTAGAAATGAGAAGGCGAGGAGAGATGGAAGGCACCAGGGCAAACATTCTGTATGTAAACTAAGAAGAGGCGCTCACAGCCACATCTCATGACTCGTTCATCACTTTAGTGATGTCATGCTTCAGGCAGTTATCAATAACCCTTCATCCATCACTTTTACTGCATTCAGTTTCATTTGACGGAAATGTAAAGCGTTCAGTTGCCACTCATTTTGAAAATACCTTTACACTGACTGTGAGAGTGCAATAACCTCCATACCTTAGCCTCCCAAAGCTATGAGTGAGTAGGTCAAAGGTGAGATTTACTTCATGGACGGCACCCCAAGAGGGAGAGTGAATTGAGACGTGCTGGGGAAAAAAGCAGTAAATCAACATTTAATGACAGAAACAGATGGAATTTCTTCTCCGCCAAATGCAGAAGATTAAATTCCTTGTTTTATTTTCCGTTAGGTCAGTGAATGCTAAGTGTATTCTGGGGAAAAAAAAGAGAACCCCCTGAATTCACAATGATTCCTGCATCTCCAGCACAGAGCGGACTGTCCGTCTGTATTAGCTCACTGCAAGTCATGCAAACCTGTACATGACAGTTCTTGCACTTCTCACGGAGCGCACACACACACACACACACACACACACAGTTGGCATGCTGACGCCTCAAAGTGTGTTTTATTTATAAAGCGGCGGTTTTATTTTCCACATATACAAACCTGAGAGACTGTGGGAGAGGAAGGGGAAGACGGGGAGTGAGACACGACAAGGCGCTGGAGAGATATAAACAGACGGGATAGGAAGGCAGACAAATGGACTGATGGAATCACAGAGAAACTCAGAGAACAGAAAAGGAGAAGTCTTTGTAAACAGGTAGAGCCGCTGGCGCCTCGGCTGTGCATGTGACAGAGCTGGTTAAAGCTCTTTCATTTTCTACTGCTGATTCCATTACTTTCTCCCATGTCGCAGCACAAACGCAGTTAGCCGGACAAACTGCACCAAATAGGGGCCGTTCCTTCATAAAGGTCCTGCAACATATGAGAAGGGTCGCAGCACCTCCTGGGAAACCCAACGAAATAATCCACACACTGCTTAAAATGCTTTTGGGCTGCGTATTTAAGAATAACTCAAGGGGCCATGTCACCTTTAAATCAATCGCACACAGGACTTGGAAAGCCATCAGCAGTAATGTAGAAAAACCATTGTGAAAAAGGACAAACCCAGGTCTCCAGGTCCTGAGAAATTAAATGACTGATGGAGACAATAACTCTAACTTAGTTGGAGGAGTTTAAAGTGAGTTATTCGACAGCTGGTCAGCAGCGGGTGGGAAAACAGTTGATCACTTATGAAGCTGTGAGAAGCGGGAGTGGGCTTTAATAAAGACGGGGCGAGTGCAGCGAAAATATGATTTCTCCGCTGACCTCAAAAGAGCCTATCCGAACTCATAGCGCTCCAAACCACCAGGTCTAACAGTATTACAGCGCTAAAACGGGAGCGGCTGTCCAACTGGGCAAAGTGTGGTGAGAGCTTAGTTGACAAAATCAGCCGGTGAAGAATTATCATTTATAACGCTCATCCGATGCTAATCAACAGATTGTTTTCACTCAGGGGGGCTTAGAGGCGTTTCTCCTTTTCTATTGTGTGCTGCTAAGGTGTGTCCAGTCGGGACGTGGCTCAGCAGCCATGATCGGACACAACCAGGGTGAAAAGGTTCCTGTGCTGAGACGCGGTGGAGAAAACCAAGTGGGAAAAGTGCGTTAGTGCGTGCACGTTCAGGAAGGTCAGATAAGAGTCCTTAAGGGACACTTTCCTACATACCAGAGGATACTCGACATGCTGAGGACAATCGGGACTTTGCCCTCTGTTGTTCAAACCTGAGAGGCTCCTCGGAGTGACTGACTGCAAACACGCACACAAGAGAGTGTGTGAGCGCTCGAGGCCGTCATGAGTCCTGACTGCTTCCTGGCACTAACAGCAGACCTGTGACACTCATTTGGAAACAGCAAGACCTCTACCACGTCACTCTCTGTCCAGATATTCCAGGAGCTCCACCAAACCGGATCCCCTGGCTGGAGGAGCCCCGTGCTCTCTGACTCACTGGCCACCGGCTGCACATTAATCAGCCAATTATCAGGCCGGCAACTTTACTGCGCCAACCTGACCCCTTAATCCAATCACCTCTGGTGAGTGCGAGAGGGGGTGCTCTGATTGGATAACCTGGGGCTGGGTCGCCACGCCCGTGACCCGCTGCTTTGAATTGGTAATCATGTTAATATTCTCCATATGGCTGCATGTGTGTGTGTGTGTGTGTGTGTGTGTCCTCGAGCACAGAGCCTATCTGGAGGCTGACCTGCACCCTGCCGTTAATGGCCAGTGGAGAGGGAGGTAAGAGCCAAAGTAGCACCATCATGCTCCCTGGGGCAAACCTCTCAACGCTGCCACTTTCAGCCCTCTTTGCAAATCCTCTTTCCCAGACTTCAGCTTCTCCTGTTGGCTGTCATGCAGTAGCCCTTGGCGCTAGGTCCTAGGTTTTGGTCCACAATTCTTTTTCTATCAGCCCTGCAACAACTCCTGCAGGTCCAAAGAAACTCTTGATTTGACAAGTCGGAATAGCAATCGCTGGACAGCTCTCGGTATAATGACGCCTCAATCTGGACCGCGGGACTGTGATGACAAACGTTTCCCAACACGATTTAGAAAAGAAGTTTCCTTTTTTTTTCTGACCATGAGAGAAGTGGAATGTGATGTGTGATACATGATTTCAACTTCACCAAAACAAAAGACAGAACTACTTGAAAAAGATGCATTTAACACTGCGTCGTCATTAGGAAAGCTAAAGTGTGAACGTACATACTGAGGGTGAAAAATGTGAATGTCTGCCTAAACGCCTCCATTCTGCTATGATTTCACCCCGTGCTACCAACTTTTACCTCTCCTCTCCATCTCTGACGCTATATCTCTTGTACTATCCATGCACGCACACACACACACACGCGCCCACAACTGCCTCCTCCTCTCCCACCCCTCCAGCTGCAGCCCCAGCCGTCTCCACACAAAGGCAGGCCAAATGTATGCTAATGAGAGCCAGGCCAATAGTGGAGCTGCACTCATTTTGAGAGGAAATGGCTTTCAATAATGGCGGCACCCGGGGGGATTTTGCACAAAGTTCAGCTCCACTTTGAAAAATGCATTCAATTCACTGCTGTGTCTGCTCTCTCCTTCTCTCCTGTTTTTCAACCTCAATGGAAAAAAAAAATTCCCAGAATATATTTGTGTCCCCCTGCCCCTGTGTTTATGCGGGGAGAGTCGGAGGAGTTTTAAGGGACTGAGGAGTCATGATTTATCTTTAGCGAAACATCAGAAACAAGAACATAAATATGTGAGTTTGAATAGTGTTTAGACTCCACTTCTCTGCCGAGGCGAAAGTCCCCAGAAGCATGTTAACTGTACCATATGCATTTCAAACAGATGATCTCCTGTGGGTGCTGAGCCTAAAAATACTTCAAAGAAGAGATGAACAACAGTTAAACAACATTTCTGGAGGTAACGAACCGGATTTGAACCTGATTTGTTGTCTTCACATCTAAACAGCCTGAATATTTAAGCCGTCATTGCTTTTATTAAAGGCAGATATTGCAGGCAACACCTCCTGTAATGCATGTGCAGTTTGCAGAGGAAATGTCGTCTTTAATGATCGTTTTTATCGTCAGTTGATTCGTTTTCTGATGACTGCGTCAGAAAACATGGTTTCCTGGATCCAACTAGGTGAGATTCCTTTTCTAATCTTATTAAAACGGAACCCTGACATTTTTTTTGAGGCTGTCTTCAGCTTAAAAGCTGGTCGACAGATCATTTCTATTGGCTGTTGACGAATCACTTCAGCGATGTCATGCAGAATGGCACCGCGCTTCCTGTCGGGCTCAATGGTTGGGAAGGTTTTCAATTTTCTGGACTTGCTTCAATTTCAATATGGAGAAAGTTTGGATAAGTAGACGACATGACGTCTTTTAGTTTGGACTAAGCTGCCAGTGGACATCTGTGTCTCCCTCAGTACCCCTCTCTGTCTCCACAGTTACAGTTGTCAGTCTCTGTCCCTCTGCTGCCTGGTCGTACCTCTTTTCTCCCTCCCTGATTCTCTGTGAGACTCGTCCCTCCTGAGCCCGTGCTGATGTCTGTGCTCCCCGGTGCCTGTCATATCAGGAGGGGCAATAACCCATGAAATGACTGTTCTCTTTCTCTTTCTCTTCTCCTCTGCGTCTTTTTCTTCCCCCCGATTCTCCTGCTCTCACTTCCTTCGCACCGCGCCGCTCCACGCTCCACTTAACTGCCGGGCCACGAGCGTCACATAAATGGCGTTCGCTCCGCGCGCGAGCACACGGCACCCAGAAACACGCGCACATGCCGGTACGGCGACATTCGTGTATGCTGTAGCACCACTTAGGAGCACACGACGGAGCTCAAAAGTGCACATCACCTCCAATCAAAACTCACAATGAAGGTTCCACATTCGTTTTTAGTGCATGTGTGTGATTGTGTGTGAGATCCTCTCGCCTGCGCCCTGTTCTCTGGAGAACTGATCACTCCTATTCCTGGGATGAGTAGACACTCCCAAGGCAAACACTCCAGATTTAATTATAAGCTCCAAAGAGGATTAGTCTGTGCTGTGTGAGTGTGTGTTTGTGTGAGACAGTGGGGGAGACACAAAGGGAGGGAGTGGCGAGAAGTTATCCCTTCATTTCCTGCACTGAGGAATAAAACACACACACACGTCTCACCTGGGTTGTGGGGGGTACTGCGTGTTTATCTCTTCATAGCGGTGCGCAGGTCGGGACTCGGCTCCTCTGGGGGCCATCTGCACGGAGACACAGCACAAGCAGCGTTAGACACGCAGGCTGAGGTGCAGTCAAAACACCCTTGAGCAAGGCATCTCAGTAACAGTTCACCGTTCATGGAAATGTGTGGAAACAAAAAACCAAGAGGAGGAGAAGTCCTGGAATGCCCCACATGTGGTAACGTAAACACGCGTAAGCACTGTGCCCCTCCAGTGAACGTTTGTGTACAGTACGTGCAAACACACCAGTCATATGAGAAAAATTACATTTTGAGTAGGTTTTGACAACAGAGTTGATCCGTCTCTCGTTCACACACACGCCAGGAAGTGATAGATTAAAGCCACGTCCGTGCTCAGGCAAATAAATCTGCAAATGCTGTTTACATCTGAGCACGACTCCGGTACACAACAGCTATTTGGATGATGGTGGCGAACATTACGGCGCTCATCACCACCATCGAGACACCAAGTGAGGAATCATCTGCGACTTGTTGAATCTCTGTGAAGGAGATGTTCCAGAGGCCTGCGGTGGTTCCACACTCATCTGTCATCCAGCTTCATTTTCTAACATAAATACAAGTTAAAATCAGTAACAACGGCTGCAAAACTGTAGCATCAACGTTTTCAGACCCACTTTAAAAAAAGTATTTTAGTGTGGACAGCAGTTACTTAGTGTGTGAACAAAACGTAGCTGTGTATGTGTGGATGTGGTTTAAGATTACAACAATACAAAGGGGGTTTAAACAAGCCATCCCTGAAGGCAGAGGCGGTGGGAGGCAGGAGAGAGCATACAGTTTCAATTATGTGCAATCTAGGCTGTGGGCTCCGAGTTTTCCCATACAAACACAAGCTTGTTTACTTAATGGACGTTTCATCGGTCAAACGAACCGTGCGCTGCCGCGGCGTCGCATGCGCAACAAACACACGCGCGGGTTCAACCTCATCCTGCCAGTCAACGCAGCGGCAACGCATTGCCCCATATCATTAGCATGTGTCTGGAAGGTAGCGGAGCTCTGAGTCTGTGAATGGGAGTCAGGAAGTGAAAGCACATAAGAGCTATGGCTGGGGTCACGGCCGCTGCTCTATTCACTTAAGTGGCTTTGAGCCTGTCTGTGTGTGTGTGTGTGTGTGTGTGTGTGTGTGTGTGTGTGTGTGTGTGTGTGTGTGTGTGTGTGTGTGTGTGTGTATTAGTGTATGTTAATATTGTGGTAGTTGGAGAGGGCGCGCGCGTCTTTGTGTGCAGGCTTAATATGATGTCTGGAAGTGCATGCTCCGTCTTTGGATGGCAGCGCGTGTGCGTTAGGGTAGAGAACATTATGCTAAGAGATGCATAATGTGAGGTGAAGGGGGCATTAGTCTCAGCGAGGAGCGGGGACTCAGGTGGAAGACTTTCTCTGCGTGTGTGTGTGTGTGTGTTGAACAAGGCATGATACATCATTTGAGTGTGAAGGAAAAGGAAGAGAATGATGAGGACAGGGGGAAATGTGTGTTTAGATAAAATGAGTGAAAATCTTTGTCCGCTGATTGTATTAACATAATAGCCTGCAGCCGCTCTGGATGATGCCTTTATTAACTCGCGCGCACGCACATATGTTAAAGACGTCTGTCATATGGATGTGTTTCAGCCCCATTTCCCCCATTTAGACAGTCAGCTTTACTGCCAGATGACATTCACTGAAATACTGCTGTGGGGTACAAACACAAGTAAACACCAAAGACGGGAAACGTGTCTCAGTCTCACCATGGCAACTGGTAAAACAGCAATATGAAATTCATCCAGGTTGAAGCGAAAATGCAGCGATGAGACTTCTGAGGAGGCGGTCAGTGAGCAAAGAGCCTCTTCTTCGCAGCCTCGGGGTTGGAGAGCAGCGGCACAACGTTGCTATTCGCGCTCACCCCGGTGACATCATATATCATAAAGTACAGTGTGTCTCATCAGCGGATACGTTAACGTCTTGTGCAGATGGCAGCAGACAGAAACCCAAAGCCAGACCGCAATACATGCACACACACACACACAGAGAAGATAAGGAAATGATTATTCCTTAGGACTGCCATGTGGTAAAGCTGTTACACAGGCGGACGTGCATGTACGTGCATTTGAGTGTTTCCGTACAATAAGCAAATGAGCTCAAACGTATCCAAACAGTCTTTTTCATAAAAGTGCATAATTGTGTCGAGTCATAGTGAATGCCGCAGCTCTGCAGCTGACAAACACTCTAACAGAATGGTTGGCGTGTGTGCGAGTGTGAATGAGCAGAAAGTCACTTTTCCATTTCTCCAAATTAGAAAGCTATGCCTCGACAGTGCCAGATGATAAGCGCTGGAACACACACACACACACACACACACACACACACACACACACACACACACACCAATCAACTCTAGCAGCACAGCTGTCGCATTCATCAGAAAGTATTGCCGGAGCTCAGGAAATGAATTTCTTGGAGCACTTTTGGCTTTGCTGTAAATTTGCGATGCTCATATATACAATACGCCTCAAATGAGAGTCCAAGTGCTTTGACAAAATGCCTGAGCAGCGCTTTCATCCTGCGGCTGAGATGCTCAGATTCGCGTTTTCCAAACCACTTTTCTCCGCCGTCTCTTTTCAAATGGCGTAATTAGTCTCCTGTATTGCATTGCCATCTATTCCTCCGTGCATCCATCCATCCTTTTCTTCCTTCCCTCCATCCATCCTGGATGCTAATTAAGAATGTGCCTCAGCGCGGAGCCTCTGCCTGGAACCCCATGCCCACCTCCTGTTGGCAACCTCGCCCCCGCGCCCTGGCACGATGAGGCCAGAACGCTCCAAATACCCATCCTCCTTTCCAATAAATCGCTGTGATGAGAGTCAGCTGACCCCTCCTCCCCCACATGGGAGGAGCAGGGAACAGATAAGACGGAGAGCGAGAGAACGGAGCTGGCACAGGCGGAGGAAACTGACGGAGAAGTTGTTAAAGATGCGTGTGTGGGTGGGTAAATGCAAAACAAAACATAGGAAAAACTTCTGAGCCGCAGAGACTCCGACTACAGCTGCTTCCAGCCGTAGAGTGTGATCTATGAATGCAGGGAAACACCCATGAAGTTCACGCACGCACGCACACACACACACACACGCACACACACACACGCGCGCACGTGTCCAGGTCACATGTGCGCTCTCTCACTTCTGGTGCCTTCTCCTCCGTTTTTTCTTCCGTTTCTCTTATCCTGCGGCTCTGATGTTCTCCTGAAATGGCACGTTGACACCGTTCCCAACTAATAACCAACTAAAACTGAAAGAGGTCACAGCACCTCTTTCATACTAGTCAGGTCGACCCTGCTGGAACACACGATTATGCCATATTAGGAGGCAGTAGGTGTGTGTGTGTGTGTGTGTCTGTATCTCAAACAGGAGGCTCAGTTACCCTCCAGTGTACACTAAACACTCCCACACCTGGACCCCGCTCACTCCGAGCTCGTTAGCAGCAGATGGTACACACACACACACACACACAGGGACCAAAGGTTACACACACTCAGACTGGAATGCAGTCTCTTTTGGTAATAGGCCAATCTGCTGGTAATTGTCTTCATTGTTAGTGTTTGTTTAGGCCTCAACTCTTGACCTTCGCGTGGCTTTTTACATTTACATACTGTTGGGTCGCTCGCGTTTTTCATCTTTCCATGTGAACGCGTGACAGACTCGGGGCGGCAGTACCTTCATCATTCTCGCTGGCTCCGTGCAGCCTACTAGATCCGTCTGGATACATTTGTTCTGGATTAAACTTTTAAACCATTCACATGAAGTCCAAATGGACTGAATGTGTTTACATGAATGTTTTACACTCCGGGAATATACATGGACTGATGTCATTGGCTCCAACTGGACAAACAGAGGAGCAGGCTGAGAGAGCATTTGATTTCTTTGAGTGGTCATTAGCAGACAACACTTTAACGGGACAAATAATCTTTTTGAGGTGGTTATTTAAACACATGTATCATTTTCTTAAGAGATTGTTAATAAAAGTGCTTCCCGAACTAAATGAGATCTACACGCGTCTACTTTTCCACCAATCTGTAGCGAACACACACCCTAAACTGCTTCCACGTGTGTTATCAGTACGTGTGGGTGGCCATGGCGGTGGCCATGGGGTATTTATTTATTGGAGCCGTGTCCCTGTTCCTCGCCTCCTCCCTAGGTTTGTTTGCCTTCCCGCTGTTCCCTGAAATAACATCCAAATACTCCTGTGACTGTGTGTGTGTCTGTGTGGAAGGTTATGATGCCCCAAAAGGTGGGTCATAGGATGTGTGAGCACGAGAGAGACAAGTTTGTTCAGTGGATTTCTTTTTTTTTTTACACAAACACAGAGTGTGTGTTGAGTGAGTGTGTGCAGCTCTCCTCTTCTGTCAAGTCACACGTGTGTGTTTGTGTTTTGGATGGCATCAACTAAAACAGCGTAGTCTCTTGTGGTCCCATCCTTCCAGTCGCAGATTTGCGGACGCAGGGGCCGACGCCACCACCAGTGACGGAGGCTTTGATGAGTAATTCCAGCTCCTCGTGCCCTCCGATGACCTGCTGAAAAATGTCGAGAGGTTGAGCCGTTTGACCTTCAGCTGCTTTGATGTGACGCCTCCTCAGAATGTGCCGCAGAGGCTTTAAAGGGTCACTTCACCCAAAGTTCATCTGCGGTGGATTGAAGGAGCATCCAAATTTGTTTCACATCACGTGGGGGTTCCCCTCTCTTCGTGATTAATCCCTCAGTTTGATGTCTCAGCGGCCGAGCGTGCTGACTCATGTGACTCCTCCGTTTCTTAGTCCTCCACCTGTCCAATGTGCTCATCTTGCCGTAGGTCAGGGCATGTGCATGAGCATGTGTATTGATCACGGGGCCATCAAACTCTCTTAGACACTGTGGACTAGTCTACAGCAGCACACTGGAGAAACAAGGCCATGAAAAAGACTGAAGATTACATCATATTCACCCACATAGGGGTTTTCCATGGAAGCATGATAAAATGAAATTCCATCTTAGGGGCACAAATAAAAATGAACATCTAGTAAAATGTGAGCTCAGCAGATAGACACACATACACACACATACACACACGCAGTCGACCCTTCTGAACCTCCTCGTCTTAAATACAAACACAGAGCAGTGACATGCTTTGAAGTGAGAGCGGGCTCAAGTTAGGAGGCGAATGGGAGATTTCTATCAACTTGCAGACAGATCACACTCTGCAGTTTGCCCGTAGGCCAGAGACAAGCTGTGGGGATAAAGACAAACACCAAATAAGTCCCTGTAGGCTTCTGTCAGCCCAGATGGGGAGGAGGGAGAGGAAGGAGAGGAAGGAGAGGAGGTAGGATTTTTTTTTAAAGCGCTCACCCGGTTGCTGTGCAGCATTGGAATGAAGTGACTTAAAACAAAGAGAGGAGAGCGGGAGTGGAGAGTGTGGAGCCTCAGGGATGAGTTGGAGAGACAAGGACGGGGAGGAGGAGTCCGTGGATGGAATCGCTCATTGTGACTTTGCAAAGTGAAAAGCGGGAGAAAGATGCTGTATGTGTATGTGGAAATTCTTGGTAGAAACATAATGTTAAGATGAGATGTTCGCTCTTGTCTTTGTCTCCCAAGAGTGTGAGCAAGAGTTCAGGCTGTGCCGGAGTCTGTGTGTTTTAGAGCTGGAGGAAAGGGGAGACGCTGCTGTATGCACCAGTCAAAGACAGAAACAAAAGCTAATGGCAAAGAGCAGCTGATAGAAAACAATAGGAAATGACACGGGAAATCTGAAAATCAATCGCTCTGAGAAGCGCAGCATCAGAGTTAGAGCAGTATTATCACAAGTGAATAGAACAAAAAGGTCCAAACAGAGTCCATGTGTGAGCCAACACCTCAAACTGAATCTTTCAGTGTGGGAAAAAACTATCTTCATGTCCACACAGATGTCTCAATCCGCCATCTACCTTTTATGGTTCACACTCATGATTTCATCAAAACATCTCCTGCACGCTACCGTCCTCGCTCAAATTCCCAAGTGCTACCGAGAAGACAAACACCATCTGTTTGGAACACTGTAAACACGTGGATCATTTCAAACCTTTAAAAGGTTGTTCTTCATTGTCAGAGCGGAAACTCCAACAGTATTAATGTTACACCAGCACCTACTGTCCATAGAACTGTGTTGTAGGCCTCCGTCCTGCACGTCATGCTGGGTGGAAGTAAATGCTTTTATTCTGAAAACACTCAATACACAAATGGTTTGAGGTCATTTACTTGTTTTCAACAGCAAATCAATTAGTTTTCAGAATATTCATGAAGCATTATGTGCTGATAATGCGACGTTTAAAGGTATTAGCACAAGAAACAATTACATTTGCATTGCAAAACGTAGAATTAATTCACCTCACTGGCAAAAATAAAATGAACTTAACATAAAATTGGACTCATAAGGCTGAATTTCGAACTAAATGGGTTGTAAGCAGGAACAAGCCAATGTCTTTCTTTTCCTCCGTAATTTTCCTCTTGCTCAGCCAGTGGCTGGTCACAGTCTCTTGTTCAGGCTTATTCTGGGGTGCACAATCCAAACAGCAACTTGTGGTGGGGTCTGTGTAATTAGACGGGCCAGAATAGAACCCAGCCTGGTCCAGAGAGTGCAGCACTAACGGGCAGCCTTTAATCAACACAGGCCTCGACTGCATCACAGGGCTGATGTGTGTGTGTGTGTGTGTGACTAAAGGTCCAGTGTGTGCGTTTTGAGTTTGATTAACGAGCAAGGGTGTTAACAGAGGGGGTCACAAGGAAATCAGGACCAGGGGAGGGTATTACTTGTAATTACTGAATTATGGGATTTTCCTAAAAGAAAATGTGTGTGTGTGTGTGTGTGTGTGTGTGTGTGTGTGTGTGTGCGTGTGTGTGTGTGTGTGTGTTTGAGTGCGAGCTGCCAACATGGAATTGGCTGGAGCCTCCTGCAGAGAAATAAACTCTGAAAACGTCTTCAGTTTGTCCAGAGCTGTGGTCTGCAGCATTCTAACCGTGACTGAGAGAGCGACTGTGGACGGTGCGCCGTAATGTGTCTGTGGTACGTCTGTGAAGTTTGTGTTCAGGATTTATTCCAGCTTGCTTGGTGGGTAGTTGAGATGTGGCGAGAGGAAGTTTGTGTGTTGGAGAGAAGGAAAGTGAGACAGAGGAACAAAGACGCTGAATGATGGGTGTGTGCTATCCACTCATCCTCCTCTCTTGCCTCATTAAAATGGTGCAGGTGCACCAGTAATACCTCAAGTCTACACACACACAGGGCATATGCTAACCTGATTAACACTAACATTAGTGCAGCCTCCTTTAGAGAAACACCCCCAGACCAGCTGCTCTCTCCTTCTCTTACCTTCCTCCATATGCACAAACTAACATCTTGGCCTCCCACACTTGGTCTCTTCAATTGATCTTTTTCATAAATCGCAATAATTAGCAGGAATCGAAACACAACTTAATGTGTTAAACACATATTTTATTGCTAAAGAGAAAAGGAGGACATGGAGAAATGTGACTTTAGCCTCCAAGCCTCTGAGTGGGCTGATGGGAACATGCAACGCTAACAGCCAAAGGTGCCTGGAACTATCATGACCATCAAAGTGAAGTTTCTAGCAGGTTTAGCTCTGTAGGAAACTATACTATACCAGTACTGCACTACTTGTAGCTTTAAAGGTATTCTGAGATTCAGCTTCTTCTAATGTCTCCTTAAGAAAAGATTTAGTTTCAAGCTCAAGGACGGCTGGTTGCTTGTGTCCGTCTGAGCGCAGAGACCATCATTTGTTATTCGTCTTCACCTGCTTTGTTTGTTTCAGCCTTTTCTGTCAATATCTCCATGTGACTGTCAGTTCCTCCACCCCCCCATCTGTCTCCTCCCTGTGCCAAAACTACTTCTCATCCCTCCTGTCTTCCCCCTAAAGCGCCCTAAGTTTTATTTGTCGTATTCTCCGTCTCTCGCTCTTTTGTCCTCGTCTTCACAAACTCGTATGTTCTCTCTCTCGCTCTCACTTTCTTCTCTCCTGACCGGCTGCCTTGCTGCCACCCACCTTCCCTGTTAGCTAGTCCTCTCTCATTCTCCCCCCGCCTCGTTCCTCTCTCCCCATTTGTCTCCCTCGGGTCAGCGTCTCGTCTTCATAAGCAGTTTTCTGCTGGGCTACACCACTTCTGTGGCAGCTTTCCCAACAGTAGGCACACAGCAGGACCAGCCTGCCAGCGCATCCATTACACCTGTGCCTGTGCGAGTATGTGTTCAGTGAGGGAAACAGAGTGGTGGTGTGTGCTAAGAGGAGACACTTGTCAGGTGAAAGCAGTGACGGCCAGCCACTAGGACACAGTGGGAGCCAACAAATGTCCCCAGTAAACACTAATATCTAACCACGGAGTGGTTATCGATACATTCGGAAGTGACATTAAAGCACTTGTTTTTCCCCTCTTTTTCAAAAGGAAGCTTTCAGCTCAGTGGATGTTCACAGATGAATATGTGAGTATTCATTAGGGCAGTGGGAGCAGAAATCATCGGGGGCTTTTGCCTGTGGGCGCACAGCACCCCGCGCAGACCGCCGCCGCCCGCATGCATGCGCGCACGTCTGTGAGTGTGTGTAGGCCATCTATCACCGTGACAGTCTGGTGCGTGTTTACTTAATGATGTGGGGTTTTATTTATGAAGTGATGGTCGACGTGTGGGAGGGAGAGGGAAAAGTGAGAGAGGGGGGAGAGATTGAGACAGCCTGAGGATGTGACATTAAAATATCATCAAGGTGATGGATGTCCGCACACACAACATTAGAGACAAGTACAAAAAACAGCTGTGCAACGGATGACAAGTCATATCTGGACTTGCGCGAGTGTCTGTGTGTGTGTTTCATTATGACTCCGCGTGTGTAGTTGCACGTGTGGGTTTTCCGCGACTTTTGTGTTCATTAAGGTGTCACACGAGCTGCCACTGTTGTTTATGATTCAAAGGGTAATGAGTTGATAAGATGCATGAGTTTGTGTTGAGTGTGTGTGTGTGTGTGTTCTTCTGGGTCTTTGTTGCACTGCGTAATAAGGGTCTGGTTCTCTCCGGCTGCAGCTGACAAAGTTACACACCTGTACTGACACAGTAGATTCACATTATAATAAACATGTCACAGACATGCAGTCGAGGGGCCGGGAAAAACAAAGACACAGCGTGGGTTTGATGTGACGTTTGCTGGAGGATGAGCTGTGTCAGTGGAGGTGAAGAAGTGATCCTGGTCAGTGGACACTGGTGTGTGCAGGAACAACCACTAGGGGGCAAATGGGCCAACAGTGAATGAATGAATGAAAACAATGAACTCATGAGGAGTCCAACTACATGCAAGGTCAATCTACATGAGCAAGAACACCAACGCTACCAACAGCGTGATGCAGGCAATTATCAAGCAGCTGTGTTCGCAAAGGGAGATGAAACATGCTGTTTTCCCTGCACTTCACTCTGCACTGTTATGTCACAGGGACATTGTCCCACTCCACTGATATGATCTGTGGCTACGCTTAGGTCCACTTGGGTTTCCTGAACACCCACGGAGGGTCTCACACACTGACCTTAGGGTGGATCTGTGCAAACCTATCATCTGGGAGCGACTTGTGAAAGATCATTTCTGCAGGTTATCTGTGTCGGAAAATGTAATCAAAATATAAAACTCATTTGAATTTGGACTATCATTACTTTTCAAAGAAGTCCATAAAAAGAAAGTGCTCGTGTACTTCTGTGGTTTAATTGGCCATCAAAACATTTCAGAGGTCCTATCGACGGAGAGAGAGAGGCAGTGTGATTGTCATAATTACACGTGTGACCTATACACAGACAGGGAACATGGTGGAAGGGTCAAATTAGAGCCGGATAGAGAGACAGAGACACGGGGCAGAGGGGTCAAAAGAAAAAACATGAGGAAGGGATATCACGTCCTTTATGAAGAGCACATTTAAATGCCCACACTAAAAGGTAGTGACACACACACACACACACACACACAGCTCCTCCTTTAGATCGTGTAGGTAAACGACCATTGAAAGAATAGACAGAGACGTGAATAGATATCGTAACCAAAGTCTTTTTATCTCTGCTTTTGTTTATGCCAGCTTAGGTTAGCGTGTTACCTAGCATCCTCCAACTCAGGAGAGTAAATGGAGACACACACATGCACTCACACACTCATCGTCTCTTTCAGACACAAATAACCCACTTAAAGAGGCAGAATGGTTCTCCTGGCCTTGCGTGGATAGCTGGGAAAACCTTTTTAACCATTCAAGGCTACAGAAACGGCTGCACATAAAAGAGCAGCGTGGTGCGCCGGTGCTGGTGGAGGCAGGGGCTTTAAAAAAAAAAAAAGGCTGATCACACAAGGCCGGAGTGAGTGAGCGAGCGCTGTGCTCAAGTGGCTCACATTTACACTCTACACTGAGTAAAAAAACAGGCAACTGTGTGTGGAGTAATGTCCAGCAGCAACAGCTGGTTTAGTGTAGTCTCAAAGAAAACACACCAGGATACTAACTCGTCTCTGTTCTACTCTTGTGTTGACCTTAAACATAAAACCATTGTTGAGGAGGCTTCCTTCAGATGTGCGAGAACTAAAAATTAGTGTCATATGCCTTTGTGTGTCACTGCACGTCTCATGTAATGTGGTACAAGAATCTGGGTAACACATAAACAAAAAAAGGATAAAAGCTGAGATCGTGGTCATACAATCTATTTGTGTCTCTGCTTATTCTTTTGGTGGTCATCTGGCACACCCTATGTCATCTCTCTACACACCCTGTAAGCTAAGCCAAATTAAAACATATGTTTAAAACACTTTATTTTATTTACGGTACAGCGCAGTGCAGATTTTGTTTCATTTAACAGAATCGTTTGACTTTGTGGCTGAATGTGAAGAGCTTGGAGAAGCTGTGACTACTAAATATCAAATAACATTAGTTTATCATTGTAAAATCTGTCACACGTGTGACATCACAAGAGATCGTGGGTTTGATACAGGCACCAGAGGTTATAAATAGAGGTGGATGGGCCAATATCTGCTGAGCTCAGGTCAACTTGGGTCTCCCTTAGATGGAACCCCTGGACCTACTCCACACCGTCAGAGGTGCACCAGTGGAGTCTCTGACTAGCTCTGGGACGCCTCTGGCTGTGTGGTGTAGGACGCCCAGATCCATCTTCGTAACTACAACCACTGGTAAAAGCAATGACACCATAGACAGTAATGGAGTGCTGGCAGAAACGCAGCGTTTTGCTGGACTCATTGTGGTGCTGGGTTCAAAGCAATCAAGTATTTGGCTTCATATTTTGACTAGAGTGAACTATTCTGTCAAATCTATCCGGAATCTCTCCACTAAAATACTTACGAACTATTTACTGGGTCATGTGGACGATTATACTAGACACCATTTAGTTGATATTCTATATTTTATTCCACGTCCAGGTTGTGTTCAATAGTTTAATCAGTTGCTATGGATATCTGAACAACTTTCATTTTTCATATACTAAAAAACCATCACATTTTTGTAATTGAGGAAAAAAAATGCTTAGCCCGCAAATTCTTTTTCTTCCTTCATCTGTATTATTCACAAAGTTCTCTGTATTGTCTACACAGCTTCATCATGCATTCTGCTATGCTATGTATAAATATATCCAATATTTTCACTAAAGCCTTAAAGCAAATCTTGGTCACTGTGTCTTGTGTTTAAGACATTAGTTAAATTAGACAATTTGTTAATATCGATTAGCTAACTATGAATTATCTTTCTGAGATAATAACATAATGAATGTCATTGTAACATGCTCTTTACTGAAATATTGCAACATTTATAGAAATTTAAACTAACTGTGTGAAACTTGTACTTAATATATAAAAGTAGTTACACACAGAGAAAGAGACAGTTCACTGCTTACTAGAGCACAAATTAGCACAAAACTCACAAACGATGTTAAGGAAGGTTAATATGTGTTGAAAGAAACAGCTATTTTTAAAAGAGAAAACATGTTTGATTAGTTATTACCACTGCAACGGTCCCAAACCGTGCTGCACATATATTAATCTCTGCATCTTCACCTTCATTTTTATACTCGGGTGATAAATAGTATGTAACAAATTTAATTTGAATTTGAGGTATATGACTTCTTACTTACCTCAGTTTTAATTATTGTAAATATGTACGCACATATACTTCCATATGCTAACACAAACAAAGACACATTCATTACTATTCAGTGTGCTAATTATCAGGAACTATGTAATGCAGATGTTACATTTTAACGTAAATATTTTT
>JAUMHF010000012.1:7025521-7071895 GCA_032359275.1 Microctenopoma steveboyesi | reverse complement strand
GTGTGTGTGTGTGTGTGTGTGTGTGTGTGTGTGTGTGTGTGTGTGTGTGTGTGTGTGTGTGTGTGTGTGTGTGTCAAGTGGGCTCCAGGACGTCATAAGCAACTAATCCATAATCAATCAACGATTGATGTAGACTGATCCAAGAACGCGCTAACAGAAGGAACCATGGAGGAGGATGAGGAGTGAAGGAAGAGGGAGCAGGAAATGGAAGAGGCACCAGAGGAGAGAAGGAGAGAGCACCGGGCGAAACAGCAACATGAAGACAGAAAGGCAAACCGACAAAAGAGGGACTGGAGTGAGAACAAAAGCGTGTGTCAGATGAAACGGCGTGAGAAAAGCATCCATCCCACGGTGTGAGCCAGTGTGAGGGCAGACTAATTAAAAAGTGTGTGCCGTCTCCGGCTGGTGTGGCGACTTCTTGCTGCGGCCGGCTGATTTAAAAACAACATAGCTATATTGTCAAAGGTATTGGGACATCCCTCCAAATCAATAAAAGCAGTTGCACAGAGCAGAGTTTGTTGTGGAGGAACTTTGCTGGCCTCAACTCAATAACACACCTTTGGGATGAGTTGGAGCGGAGACCGCCTCAGTGCCTGATCTCACAAATGCTCTGCTGGAACACACTTCTAAACCTTGTGGACGGCCTTTCCCCGAAGAGTTGAAGTCATTGTGGTCCATGCGTGTGTAAAAAATACACACAATGTATTGTTTTCCACCAAGTTATCCACCACCAAATAAAACCTGATTACCTCTGACACTAGTTTCCATCTGCATCCAGTTTCCTGCATGTAAGCGACCAAGAACAGAAGAAAAGCTGGAAGTAGCCTGAATGCAAAAAGGAAACATTTTGATTGCTCATAGAGCACAAATAAAAGACAATAAAACCTTAAAGGCACGGACAGACCACACCGATGATGAGTTGTTTTCAAGGGAACAACATATTCTTTTTCTTTCAGCTTCCTCAGCCAGATGCTGCCTGACGACTAAATACACGACACAAAACAGAACAGAGAACAAGAAAACACATTTCCTGTCTGCAACGCCCGAAAAGTGCACATCGGTTTTCTTAAATCACGTCTGCTTTGCACGTCTTTACGACAACAGAAGATGTGATGAAATGAAGAGGAGGCAAAGTGGGAATGAAGAGGAAAACCAAAAATCGACCTAACAATTCCACCGGTTTACTGAAACAATGAGCCAAAGATGTCTGGAAGGATTTAAGAAGCGGACATTGTCACCGTCTCAGGTGAACTCAGTGTGTTTTTTCCTCGTAGATATCTGGGATCACGGATGTGTCATTTACTCGTCTTAGCTCACCTTCATCTTCCTTTTCTTAGCACAATGCTGCATCTCAGAACACACCTCCTTCTTTGGTCCCTCTCTTTCTCTCGCTCCTCTTTCATCTCCTCTCTGCGTTTCTTGCCGCGGCTACAAAGAGCGCCTTCTGGCTAATAAAATTTGACAAGCATAGCTAACCTTTTTTCTCCACAGGTCAGCCTCTAGCATAGCTCTAATCAAATGTGACGCCCATCACGGCACACACCTGCCATTGAAGGCCTAATGAAAATGTCCAACAGTAAATTAAGAAGACAATGCTGTGAGCCTACTGTTGAAGGCCTTGACAGGAAGTGTGTGTGTGTGTGTGTGTATGTGTTGGGGCACTAACATGTCTCAGATGGCAGAACTATGCAAACATGCATGGACATTGAGACACACACACACACACACACACACACACACACACTCAAAAACCATTCGAATAACACTATATTAGCATTAAGGATTTCACAAGCACACAGCATCTCCCACTTGTATAATGAGCACATTTCTTCCTCAGCATCATTAAAACAGTGTAATGGAAAAGATAAAAGAAACAGATATGCTGTTCCCTTGGAAACAATGAAAACCTTCACGCTACAGCCTTAAATGGCTGCTTTGCGGCAACGTGCGGTTAAAAAAACCAGAGAAGTGCACTCAACTTATGGGCAGACACACAGTAAGTAAGCTCACACCTATGGTTTGTGACTGGACCACACACGCAGCATTGTTGCTAGGCTACGCTGGGCTTCCTCGCAGAAATATTACATGTGGGTGGCTGAGTGCGGGCGGATTTCTGGCCGTGTGTGTGTGTGTCTCTGTGTGAATGAAAGGCGTGGGGGTTCCAACCTCGTGCCAAGCTGCGCTGTGTTTTAACAGATGTACAGGCTTTGTGAATGAGCGCCGCCGTCCAAGCTGCAGTTGGTGGGGCACTACTGCGAGAGTGGGGATGTGAACACGCCTGAGGTCATCCAACACTGGCAGTATTACAATCCTAGTTGATCATCACCTTAGACTTGGGCATACATTCATGTTTCTGAGTATGATTTCATCTGGGGCCACTTAGACTTCCAGCACAGTCACCAGACAGCAAACGCATGAACCAAGCTTCAGCACAGCTGATGAGACAGTACCTGCCACTCATTATTAGATCTTTACGTCGGCCTTTCTTTGTCTCTGGAGACAGCCTAACACAGAGTTAACAAGCCCGTGAAGGCATCCATCATGCTAATGCTAAAGAATATCCAAAACACATTATGAGCAAACAGGGGAGGGAAGAGGAACAACTAAAAAAAATAAAAAAGGGAGAGCGAGGGAGGAGAAGCTGAGGGAGAAAGGGCTGGTAATGAAGTACCCACCACTAGTGGATGAGAGCTAAAGTGGTCTAACAGATCTGTCAGGCTGCTAGACTGTGGCTAATTATCCCTCCTCCTCTTTTGTCTGCATCCTCTCCTCTGTCACTCCTTCCCTCTTGAATTTGCACTACCTATCTACCATGTTTTCTCTCTCTCCATTTTGGCGCCGTCTTTCTTCCCTCTTTCTCCAAAGTCCCTTTTGCTTTCTCGTTTCTCTTTCTCCCTCCGTCTGTCACTGCTTTCCATTCCCATCTGTCTCCCTTCCTTGTCCAACCTGTCTCCCTCTGTATCCTCTCTCTTTCTGGATGAGATTGGCTGTCTGGGGCTTAGTTTTTGATTTGCAAGTCAACAGTGATTTCTGTCAGAGAGTTTAACTTTAGGGAAGTTTTAATGTGGCCTGTATTATTTCATACAGGGAAATGATAAATTTGCATTAGAAGCCTCTCTAGATTTGCTTTTTTTTTCTCTCTCACATACAAAAGTAGGCTTCAAAAAACTATATATGCACTACAGTGCCAAGAGACATTATTAGAACCCTTACATGACCATCAAATGTGACCCGAGCTTCATTTAAGTCACACAGATAGCTATAGATAAACATAATGTGGCGATGAGAGGCTAACTGCTAAGTCAGGCCTGTCTGAGCATCACTAGGACAGATACCAAGTGTGCGTTAAACCATTCATACTGAATCAATATGCACAAAATTTCCTCATCAAGAAGAAATCACTTCATTTGTGTTGTTAGAGATTTGAAAGAGTTAGCTGAGGCAGGCATGCTTTATGTTTTATGCATATTCCAGCTTCACGGGCCAGGAATGCAGACACGTGAGAGAAGACTCACTCATGCCAGTCATGCCGTGCTCCTACACACACACACACGCTTGCATATCTACGCAGGAGCAGAGATGCAAATGATTCACACAGATCCTCGCAAGTATACAAAAGCCTGGTGGCCTTTCTCACCTGTCGGCCTGTTTCTGCTGCTGGTTCTGTAGAGCAGGTGGTCTGCTCTTGTTGACTTTGGCGTAGAGCCCATCCAGCTCCTCCGGGAACGCCTGTGGCGGGTTGTGTCCTGCCTGTGCCGCTGGCGAGGGCGAGCGGCTGACGAACGATTGAGGCGAGGGCGGCTGGCGGAAGTTGTCGATGCTGGCGTAGTTGGGGTCGTTGTCATCGTCTTCCACGTCGGGGAGGGAATCAGGGGTGGCGTGGCCGGAGTGGATCTCAGCGTAACGTGGATCATAGCTGGCAGAGAGGAGGACAGGTACATCAGTATGACAGATAGCTGTGCTACACACACACACACACACACACACACACACAAACACACACACACACACTTGATTTTGCTGGACCAGCTGGATGTATGTTGCTGAATAAGGATGATTCACTTGTCAGGTAAGGTGTCAAGCACAGTTCCTAACCGTCCTACAATTACAGTTCCATGAACTCTCAGGTTCTCTCACTGCCATGTGTTGTTCACCTCTCTCCCTCTTAAAACCTGTTTTGATTCATACCCATCTCTGCTGTCAGGCATCCTGTCCAGCTCCTCTTCACTCAAGGCCTCTAGCTTGTTTTTGGACGTCTTCGTTGCATCTTTATTCTTGTCTTCCTTCTTCTTACGTAACCTGGAAAACAGAAGAAGAAACGCACACAACAGGGTGAATAAAAAAAGGAGCTGAGGGGGATTTACTGTGTACTGACATCTAAATGATCTTAAAACCTCAAGCGGCAAATACTACAGGGTGCCACACACTTTTATTTTGAAGGTGAGGCTTGTTTGCTGTTGGAGATCAGGCAACAGGGCTGGTTGATGACAAAGACTGTCCACACACTCACCTTGAATCATCTTTCCCCGCTACTGTACAAACTCATTCTCACTCCTGTGTGTTCATTAGTGTCTGTGCCTGGAAAAAAATGCCTGTTTAATGATAGATATGCTTATAATGCCACAGCAGGCACTGACAAGCTACAGCGGGAGCGCATCTGTGAGAGTGCACGCAAATGACAAAGGGGGAACAGTTGTCACGCAGCATATGGAGCATGAATATTTGAATATTTTGTCCAATAAAATAGCTGCTACATTACACGTGCTACGCTTTTCATATTAACTTCACTATTACGACCATCATCATCATCATCATCATCATTATCATTCTGCAGAGCTCCTCTCATTTCGCATGAAAATATACTCGTCACCTCTGTTCCAGTTATAATGAAGCTCTGCTTCACACTTTTAAGAAATTAACCAAATCTTTTTCCTCTACAGATTCCAATCTCCTCTACACATCATCTTTCTCGCCAATGCCCACCACCCTCTCACATCTCCTCTCTCTCTCAACCCTGCTTCTGTCTTCCTTCCTCTCTCTCATCTTCCGTCATGCCCGCCAACCCACTTCTTTTTTTCCTCTCGTCCTCTCCTTTCCTCCGAGCTCCTGCTGAGCCAATCTAATGTCTGTGTTTATCTCATTAACAGCGAGGCACTTCTCATTACTGCTACAGGCAGATACGTGGCCTGAATGGTAACCCGCTGGCCTGGCCAGGAGCAGCGCGGAGCATCGGAGCTGAAGTAGAACCTGGACAGGGATGCCGAGTTGACCTGGCACCATGCTGCAAACCAATTAGTGCTGAATTTTTTCCGTTTACTCACTTCACTTATACCTATGTGGGTTACTGCTGCCAACAGCAAGGCGGATATTCACATTGCACAGGTTTAGCTGTGAAGAACGCAGAAAGGATGACCTACCACATGACTTTCGTTCTATACAACGTGACTCTACAGTGTATGTCAAAAGCCGCGGAGTGAACTGATCGCGGTGTGTCACACAGCACAGTTACAGCCTGATTTTTGCATTTCAGGAAGTTTAAATCCATCAGGTGCAACATCCTTGTTTTATTTTTATGTTTTCTTCAGGCGGCGGTGCTAAGCCCTTGTTGCCGTTGTGTTTTTGCACCTTACTTCCTAGAGATCACTTGCTACAGAGACTGCGTGGGTGCTGTCACTGCATCTATTTTTTCTTTTGCAGATTTTTATTTTGGAACTGTTTACATTTTCTAAGCACTCCCACATTAAGCCAGAGCCAAAAGCAGACTACTAATTAACCACCATATGGAATGCAGTATTGTTGGAAAATTAATATCATCTCTATTCACCTTTGTACGCATCAATAGACATGTAATTATTTTACACATAAATATATGATTATCCAAAATCCCAGATTTATCTGGCTGAGCTGCCTCGTAGTTTCACCATACTTCGACACACACAGAGCACCTTCATCAACATTCTGAGGGGGCAGAGGTCCACAGCTGGACCCATCATTATATCTGCATTAATTAGGAAAGCCTCTTTTTCTCACTGTATTGTCTGAGAGGAGATGGAAGGAAAAAGAAGGGGGAGAGACACCGAATGGGGCTGGAACTCCCAATTAGAGACATGTACCTGCCATGAGGGAGGTTATTATCCCCACTCTCCTATTATCTTATCCCTTCTTTAACTCCAGAACTCCCATCTTTTCCCGTTGCAGTCAGCCAAGTGCAATGCTTTGCCCCTCTCTCACTGGTCTTTGTTTTGTTTATTAATTCTGTCTCTATGCAGGACAATTTCTGCTCTGTCACTCTTTCAGAAATGTGACAGTTAATTTCCGGTAGAGTGCTACACTGCAGCTGGATGACATAAAAAGAGATCGACAACTTTGCTGTATACAGAAGCGGAGGTAAGCAAATGCACAAACTCACAGAGACGCAGAAGCTCGCCTATGAAAACAACTCTACAAACGCAGTAACTCAGACAAAGCATTCCAGAAACCAACATATTGCTTACAAAGAGTGTGAGCAGCCGCACGCAAACTTAAGTAGACAGCAATATATATCAACGCAGGCAGTACACACACGGTAACTCTGTAGGGAACTGCAAACAGCCTCATGGAATAGGACATCTCATTAACTTAGCATTATCTACCTACACAACCACTCCATCAAACTCTCATTAGGGGGATGTAGGGGGTCTGGGTGAGCCAGACTGCTCTGGTGTCCCACTTAATACACTCCCCACTGTCACAAGAGCTACCGGGAACTGTTATTAGTGTGTCACTGTCATCATTAGCCTGCTGCTCCTGCCGTCTCCTGGCGTCACCTTGGTGGGCCTGGGATCCGGAGCGGCAGCGACACAGAACCATTTAGTTTGTATTAAATTCTGTGAATGAAGGTTCCTGAATATATATCCGTATACTGGTACTGATGCACTATTTAAAGCCTCACCTTCTATTTAAAAACATAACTATGAGAGGATTTCCCCATTCACAGAACAGACACTATAAAATCTTTGCATCTATGAATGTGCTCGCTTCCTTCTTTGAAAGCCAACTCGTTTGGCTTCTTCGGAGAAAATCAAAGCAAAATCAACACCCTGCTTGGGACGGACAGGCAGACAGATGCACAGGAAAGTCGCTGCGGAGCAAGCAGGCTGGTAAGAAGCTGGACTGACTGTAATTACAACAGCTACTGTCATTCTCGTTACTGCGAGAGAGAGGCAGTGAGCGGGTGAACGTGCATGCGCTCAGTTAGCCGTGCTCTAATGAGGCTCCTTGCGATCACAGTTAGCCAGTGTGGTGATGTCACCCACCTGACCTGTGCAATTAGCCCTCTGTGGAGGGTGGGAGGGGGCCAGAACAAGCAGGAGCTCACTCTATTGGACAAACTTTTACAAACTATTATACATGATTGTCTTAGCAAAGTGTGTCAGAGCCAAAAAACGAAATATCTCCTCTCTGCAGACTAAACAGTCATTTCGGCCTTCTCTCCATAAACCTTTCAAGAAATCATCTCTTAGCTTCCTCTCCGTGCATTAGGGACGCTTTGTTTTCAGCAACTGTGACAACAGCTCTGGTGGTGCTGCAGTGTGAGTTGAGGGTGTGTAGTCTTAATAAGCTTTCCTATCTGGTGCAGCAGGGAGTCCGTGGGTGGTTGCTTATCACCAGGCATAACGAGGGATGTGAGAACGATTGTCTGGAAAAGTGTTTGTGTGCGACGGTATATGGAAGAAGTCAGGTTTTCCCACACGAGGACAACGATTTAATTGACATGCGTGTATGTGTACATTCTGTCTGCGAGCACACACACTAGCAGACTCGATGGAATTCGTGAACACCTTGCCATACAGTGTTTGAGGTGAGGTGCTGAAAAACACGACTGCACAGCTGAGCACGAAGGGCTCACGTCTGCATAGAAAGAACATCTCATCTACGCTGAGCAGGCGGGAGGCAGACAGTGAGCAGAGGAGTAAGAGAAAAAACAATAATTAACTCTTTTTATAGAGATTAGGTTACACAGCGTTTCATACAACTAAAAAGATAATGAAAAATCTCTGATTAACTGAATACAACAAATGATTTAAAATGTAAATCAGGCAACCCAGGGTAAATAAAGACAAAAAAACAAAACAAAACAAACATATATATATATATATATACATACATACATACATATATTTATGTGTGTACATATAGAAATATATATATATATATATATATACACATATATACATATATATATATATATACATATATATATATATATATATACACATATATACACACACACACACACACACACACACATATATATATATACACAGTAGTGAGAAGTTCTGAAGTTAATAATAAACTTTGTGTCACCACTGTCGCCCTGTTGGGCTAATTCAGAAACATATTCTGGTGCAGATAGGGATGATTTATCCTTGAAAAGTGTGAACCAGAACACAGTTTTCTGGAAAAAGGTTGATATTTGAAGGAGGAAGAAGGCGGCAAGCGGCTGCGAGCCGGTGGAAAATTGTGGCTGTTCTATTTGCCTTGGAGAATGAATGAGAGTAAATCAGTGAGGGCAAAAGAGCCGAGTGGTTGAAAGTGAAAAGTGAGCAAAATAATGAATAAGTAAGAAAAAGGGAGCTCACTAAGCAGGACAGAAAAAAAGTGAGAGCTGGCTAAATAGCCCATCTACTCTGGAGAATAAAGAAGAAACAGCTCGAGAAGAAAGAGAGAAAGAAAGGAGAAGTGATAGAAAAGAAGAGCGATGGATGGATGAGCCAAAGCTCCCGTGAAAGTGCAGCTCGGATGGGGAGAAATAAGGAGCTTAGGAATATATAGAAGCAATGCTGCTGCGTTCAGAGGGACAGGGAGAACAGTTAATCAGCCAAGCAGAAATGTTATCGCAGTAATTAGATTGCTCTGTATGTATTTGGAGAGGAGCACGCATATCTCTGTGGAGTTTGCAGGAAAGTAAGAAAAGAGGGAGACAGACAGAGGCAGGGTGAAAGAGAAACAAATGCAAGGCAGGGAGAGAGAGAGAGAGCGCTTAGCGCTGTGTAGAGCTGTGATGTAACAGTGCCTCCTTCTCCTGTTCTGGGAACATGGCGCTGCTTCACGCAGAGACCAATCGAAAAATATTTCAGGCTCCAAATAGAGAGAATAACATTCACAGCAAAAAATAGACAACAAGCCGTATTTAAGATTAATGTGGTTTCCTGGTGGAAATGAGGATCAGGCTACAAGTGGACAGACACCCAGCAAGAAGGTCATGTTGGGCCACTGCATGCTCGCTTTGACTGACAGCAACATTAGCCAATCCTGGCCCCACCTCGGTTCCAGCATAAAAACAGCCAGCGGGCTCTGAGTTTTTCCCACTGGGCATAATTAAATCTATTTATCCGACTTCCTCTCCATATGCTCTGCGCTGCACACCAGCAATTTGGCCCAAATCAGCTTCGATTAATGGCTGATATTAGCTGTGATTGGATGAAAAAAAGGGAAGGAGAGAGAGAGAGCGTGCAGCTAAAAAGATCCACCCGATGCTAATCATAGTTAAAACAGCTTCACTTAGGGCATATTAATAATGTAGAGGGGAGTTGGTACCTATTTGATATCTAATTCCTTCATGTGCTTCAGAGCAAACAGCACGAGGCGCACCCATGCAACCTTGGCCTGACAATAACCCTGCAAATATGTAGGACAAGAGAAGGCCGACAGACATGCACGAGTACTGACGCATCAGTCAGGCGACAGATAGAAAGGAATGAAAGTGAGATGAGGGGATGGAGGGAGAGAGTGAGGCACGGAGAGAAGAAAGGAGGAGCAGACACGGGAGGAGAGTCTCTGCGCTGTCCAGAGGCCACGTGGTGAAATACGGGCTTCCCTTTAATTGTTTGCATTCTGACATATTTTTAAAAATCTGTTGCCCCCGGCAATTTGTCTCTTTTCTTCCCCATCTCATATGTTTGAGGACAGTCATTAATATTTAATGAGACCACCGGGCTACTCGTCTCACTCCTACAATTAGACACAGGGGAAGGTAGCACACAGGTTGTCTCTCCATGCACAGTCAACTAAACAGTAACAGGTCAGTAATGCAACACTTTTATCATAGCATTGTCCCAGCTGCAGGATGGGAGCCACTGGCCCGACTGGAAAAGGTCAGAGTGCTGGCTCCTCTGGTCCACCATGTATCCTCAGATAAAAAAAAACCCTTAACCTTCTCTTCCTGGAAAGCAGAAGTCCCGTTCTGCGCGTGTTTTCGACAGAGATACGTGAGGACGGGCGAGGATGGAC
Source organism: Microctenopoma steveboyesi (assembly GCA_032359275.1). Classification (NCBI taxonomy): domain Eukaryota; kingdom Metazoa; phylum Chordata; class Actinopteri; order Anabantiformes; family Anabantidae; genus Microctenopoma; species Microctenopoma steveboyesi. The sequence goes on along the minus strand of JAUMHF010000012.1, from coordinate 7,061,623 downwards.
ACATGAGACGCAGCAGGACTGGGTGTGTGTGCTCACATGTGTGCGGACCTTAAATGACAGAGGAAGTTCATCCATCACTCATGGCATGTAAATGACTGGATAGGACATAACCGCTATTGGAGGTGTAATTGCTTCCTGGCGCCCTGTGCTTGGAGTGTATGTGTGTGCATTAGTATGTAAGATCAAATGCTAATTGGCTGGGACTGTTTCCTGCGGCCGCATGAATACCTTTAATTGGCCGGTGAGCGATGGGCACTCGGCCGCTGAGCTGTCCGTCTGATACGAATGTGTCTGCACTTCAAACTGTCCGTCCCTCAGGGTCAATCCAAATGTCATAACCTCGATAGGAGCTGATGGATCGTGAAACTGATCAACACAAATGGGAAGTCTCAGCTCACTGTCTCATTTGATAATTACCTTATGGGCAATAATTCACCGCACAAATATGGGTATCGTGTTCCTCGGTGGGATGAGTCACAGACGTTGCCAGTACAAACAAAAAGAGGAAGTTTCATTTGTATATGGTAAAAAAACAGGGGATATAAATCAGTGTGGAAAATTAAGCTAAATAAAAACTGATAATATGGCTGACTAAGGACAAGGGAGCGTATAATTAAGGAGTAGAGACTTTGTGGGCCCCAAACTTCAGGAGAAACTCTGGAAAGAAGAGGTAAACAAGTTGTTTAGATGCCCGTGAATAAAGTAATTAAATCTTCAGCTGCTCCGGTGGAGCGTCTTCATGGTCAAACAGAGGAAGGGAGTGTGCTGTGAGTGAGAAGGGAGCAGTTGCAGGAGAAGAAGGGAGGCAGGTGTTGCTGCGGCATGAAAGACAAGCAACATAAAGGGCTTCCGTGTGAGCCAGGACGAGGGGGAATTTCAAGCAAAGGCACGAGAGACATAAATGAAGCCGGATGAGGGGCGGGGGCTTGTTGTGACTGCCCCTTTATCAGCCGATATATATGCATGAGGATTTCCTCATCATATCCACTGTCGATTCCCCATCCCTCTGATATTTGACTGACAGCTCGCATCAACACCAATAAACTGGCACATCATTTCAGGAATGCTGGCCATCGCGCTGAATTGAGGCTAGAAATGGAGTAAAAAAAAAAAAAAAAGTTAATTTGTTTTTCTGGCGGCTGCCGGTGGTGATAGCGCCCGTGCCCGTTTGCCTCCATAGCTGAAGTTGTAAATTAGAGCTGTGCCTCAATAGCGAATACAGGAAGCTGCATCTGCTGTGGGGAAACTCATTTTCAGCAGCGGTGAAATAAAATAAATATTATAAAAAAGGCAGCTTTTCATATTTAGGGCGACAAGTGTCTTGCGGCGAGCAAATTGTGCGCAGATATAAATTATGAGAAGAAAAAACGAATCGCTGTCGTTTACAACTTCTCCTTCTCTATGAAAGGTGATTCACTGAGTGTCGCGAAGTTATGGCACATTTTGGGGGTCGTGGAGAACACAGTGTGTGCAAACGCGATGCCAGGTAACCTGGAGCACCGTAATGGCTTCAAATAACAATCCTCACACCCGCAGGTACGTGCCAAGTGTTGCAAAGAAAGGGGTTTGTGGTTTGGCATGCATTATTTATGGAAAGCTAAAGAGATGAATAGAGTGCTGTAATGCTTATCCACAAGAGATGGGTTCGTCCTGTGAGCCAAATGTATAGCCTTATGCATATTTTACAAATGAGAACACCATCATTAATACTCTGCAGTCTGTATCAGCACCACTAACAGCTCTTTAAATGCCAGATGAGACGGCGGTTTCAAAGAAATCCACCGTCAGTACATCGACCAGCGGTGGGATTAGGTAATGCACCTTCAGTTTACCGCCATCACAGCTTAAGAGTCACTGCTCACACGCCCACACAAACATGTCAGAGGGATTTTGTTACGCCTACCAACACTGCCGACAGCCAGGGGGCCCTTCCCTCCTTCCCCCCACCTTAGGTGTTATGACTGTTCTTAAATGTTCAAGCCACAACCTGAAACTCGTTCGGCGCCTTCACATCTCCCCCAGTGAACTACGGAACAAACGGCTGTATGAACACAACGACAGAAAGTTCACAAAGACAAAAACCCTGCGCTTGTTTAAGTGGCAGGAGGTCTCGGAGACCTCACAGAGCTCGCATTAGCACGCTTAATTGCAGAAAATCATGATCTTGTGTGAATTCGAGCAGGACTCCAGAGCTCATTTTGTCTAATGTAGCCCGGTTAAATCGATAGCTCCTTTCAAGGACGCGGGGAGATGAACTGTGAAAGTAACACTCAAGTATAGGAGGATGAATGAAGAGAAAAAAAGGAGGAGAATGAAGACACAAAGAAAATAAAAGCTTGATAGAAGAAGGGGGAATGGAATAAAGACAAATCGAGCCAGACTGAGGAGAGGAGGATCACCAAGGTTAAAGAGGAAGAGAGAGTGACAACTAGACTTTGGTTCTGTGGAGTGCGGCCCACCAGTGGCTGCCGTTCACATCCTGCTGCTGCGTGATAGGATGAAAGCGGAACGGGCCGCACTAATTGGCTTGCTTCCCCGTCGGATTTCGGTGGCGTTGCAGACAGAGAAGTGGGGGAGATGATACGTTATGTTGTACGTGGATGTGTAAACAGCAGATCAAAAGCCAGGCGTTGGTGTCTTTCAAATTAGTGGAGGGGTGTTGGAGGGCTGTCTCGGTGGGGTGCATGCTGACGGCGACAGCCAAACATTGATCCTGACTGACTGAGTGAGTGAGTGACGGGATGCGAGGGCAGACGGGATGTGTCAGCGTCCAGCAGGGCTGCCAGGACAGTTGAGTGATGACACACCCGGTGATCGGTGACGCGCTGTAAGCTGAAGAAACAGCGTAAAAATAAACGGCTTCCTCATTCAGCAGCGCATAAAAGACACTGACTTGATGACACTTTGAAAGGAAGTGAGTCACGAACTGTATACTTAACCTGACCTTAAGACGTGTTGGATCAGACCAGAATATGTCTAATCCCCACACGAAAACAAGACGGCGCATGAGCTCAAGTGGAAGCTGTAAAAACAAGAATTAACTTCTCAAGGCTGAGAAACTTCACTGTGGTTTGGAGACATGGAAACCTGAGCTTTTAGCTTTAAATAAAATTAGATTTTTTTGGCTAAAGCTTCACTGAAATGCAAATATCCCTGTTAGATGAAGACATCTGAAACCTCTGACCAGGTTAAGGTCTTTGTTCTACGCGAGCGTGCGGATGTGGCAGCAGCGGCGTTAGCCTTTCTTTCAGCGGCGCAGTCCCCGCGGCTACGTTCCAGGCGAAGACTTCACCGCCGCCTGCTGAATACAGACAATGCATGCAGCCACCCTCTACTGACGAAGGTCTGAAGGGCACTGCCATTTGTCTTGGCTTATTTAGCAATCGGGGAGACAAGATGTGAAGGTGGCGTTGAGAGCCTGGTGATGAAAAAGAGGAGAAGTCACATCTGAGGCCAGCTCGCTCCAGAGGAGCGGGGGGGACACAGTCTAACGGGTTTTGGCATACTTCTTATGTGATTTTCATCAGCGAATGCAGTTTCACATCTCATTAGGACTTTAAATAACAGCCCCCTGATTAGGCCAATTACACGAGCTTGTAGTAAGAGTAGCAGCTTTGGTGTGTCGCTGTCAGGACCTGTTGCCTGTTACAGCAAGTATCATGTATGTTTTATGAAAACTGTACTAAACTCTGACATCATGCTCGTCGTGTAACGAGCATTGCGTATGGATTCAGCCGTGCCAGAACAAATATGTGATTTCCAGAGGTCATCTTATTCGCAGCTGTTTGCAGTGAACGTTCGCCAAAACAACCTGTTCTCCAAATACTGGCGAGGCGCAGCCAAATATTTACGGCCAACGTTGGTTGTGCTAGCTGCTGTTGTAGCGCACGCCTTCCTCGCAGAGGTAGATTGAGGTCATATGTTTATAATTTGCCCTTTTCCTAATGCTGCCATTGGAGTAAAATAACATTTGAGAGCTGTAATTAGATTGAACCGCACAATACTCCAGCTAATTAAGTCATATTTCAAGTTCAATAACGATCAAGTTGGCCAGATAAAGGCCAGGGGGAGGGGGGGCTAGTGTGTGGTGCAACAACCAGGAAGCTTTTTACCCATACTTGCTTTCATTGTTGAGGTATGAGAGCACTTCCCGTCTGCGTTTGGATGTACAGTGGCTGGGTTGGGAACGTTTCTGATTATGAAGGCAGATAGAAATGGTTGAGTTTGAGAGGGCACAGAGGTAATCTAATACCTAGATACCACAAACATGTTCTGTAGACATGTAGATTCACAATCTGACCTCAGATATCCTCACGTTCCTGAAAATAAAACATGTATATCCTAATTCTAAAGGCTCAGTTCAGCATCTCTGAGTGAGTTCATTTGCATTACTCTCACCGCTGGTAAAATAAATACCCAGAAGCCAGAGAGGTCGAGCAAAACTGATGTATTTAAAACTATTTACACCCGGAAACAGAAGAAATCTGTTTGATTGGGGGATTTAACTGCTGGGTTAACTGCAGTACCGTATGTAACGCTGCTTTTCCGTGTGTGTCCTTCGTCTTGCCCTTCCCATCCCTGCCGCGCTGGCCACTGCCGGCCTCACCGTGTGAACATCTCTTCCATTACCGCCCTTGACACTGCGCCCGATTGGATTCTTATCTCACATCTGTGGGCCGACGCTCTGCCTGCGCTATCTCTCGCCGCAGCCTAATTGAATCTCAAGTGTTGGAAGTGCGGTGATACACTGACCACGCCGTGTCACTGCCAACAGATAAGGATTCCCGTTGGAGGATTGGACCACCACAATCACGATAGGGACACGTTGATAAAGGGGTGACAAGCGCTTCGGGTAGGTACTGTGTCGGGGGGGGGACACTGCTTGGATTGAGAGATAATGGATACCCTCCATTACTGAGAAGGTTGGGTCCATATCCAATAATAGAACATCCGATAATCCTGCTGTGCTCAGTGAGTAATTTGTTGAAACTTAACCAGGGAAAGTAGGACATGGCGAAGCCGCTTCCCATCGATTTCTACATAAAAGCCAAATTCTCCTCACCGTTTTCAAACTTGACGTGAACAACCGAAGAAGTAAATAACTTCTTCTTCTTCTGTTCATAAAAACAGTTTCATCACCGTTCTCTGCTCCAGAGTAAGACCTTGGAATTCGGGAGCAGTAATTAAAGCCGCTCCGTTTCACCGCACATCTGTCTTGTTAGGCAGGTGACCTTTTCAATTCACAGAATCAAAGAAGTGGCATGGCAGTCTCTCCGAAATTAGGCACTGACTAACTAGTCACGTCAGTGCCTGAAAGTAGATCTAAAAATAAAAGTGACACTCACCTTAAGATTCCAAAGACTTTTTTACTTTTCTTCTCCGGGTCCTCCACAGATTCACTTTTCTTCTTCCCTTTGGTCTTTTTCTCTCTTTTCTTCAGACCGTTCCTCTTCTTCTTCCCCTTCTTTCCGTCCTCCGCATCCAGTTCCTGCCGAGAGGAGCTGCTGGCGGGCGTTTCGTGACCCGAGCTGTTCTCCGACAGGTCGTCGTCTGCAGAGGGGTGAGCGTGATTAAATATGGAGGTGGGAGGGCAGAGGTTGCAGCGGCTGGTATTCTGTATGCATGTGTCTCACTGCTGTGAGGACCCAAACCCTAGGCTAACCCCAGTAAGCTAGCTAGTCTTAGACAGTTTTCAATTTGTGTCAAACACTGTTATTTTGTTTTTTCCCACTCCCACGCAATATGGAGCAGTAAGAACTCGTAGTATGTCATGTGCTCTCTAATCACACACACACACACACACAAGCTCAGCATCCCCGATGACTGTGGGCTCACTAGGTGGAGCATAAGAAATGCTGCTCTAAGATATAAAGTTGCTCTTCCAGAAACCGCTGAGTGGATAAAATCATGTAGCATTTCATTAAGGTACTTGGACTAAGCGCTGGCCCTTGGCAGGCCTCTGGCTCCTCTCCTGTGCCAGTGTGTCGTAAAGCTTAAGGGATGTGCGCTGGCAGTTTAGTGTCTCATTTAAAGTGGATACAATGACTAGGAGACAATCCTATATTATAGCAACAGTGACAGTCGCACGCTAAAGAGGGAAGTTGACAGTTTTGTTGCATCACTGCCTCGATGACAGCAGCAGCACCTCTATATAAAAAAGCTGTAGGCCCTACCGTCTTCAGAAGGTCCATCATAGGATTTGTCGATAGCAATGCGGAAGCTCTGGTTGCACCCGCGCCCCCGCACCACGTGCTGCCGAGGGCGATGGAAGGGCACCTGGTCGTGGACGTGATTTCGCTTAGCCTCCGACACGGCCGTCTGAAGGCTCTCCAGGGAGCTGGACTTCCAGAGGCCCAGGGTTGGGCCAAGAGCTCCACCAGGTGAAGGGTCTGGGAGGCAAAGGAGATAAGAGACAGGGAGAGGGGAGAGACAGATGAGCAATGGACAGATGTTAAACAGATGATAAAGGCAGATCATAAGCTCTTAGCTAAATTCTACTCACACATTACACCTGCACTCATCTCCCACAGCAACAACGTTTTACCTGTATTCATTTCTCTAAAGTCTAGTTAGGTTAAGTTTAAATAAGCATTGCAGGGGGAGGAGTGCAACAACTGAGCTACGGAAGGTTCGATGGATCAGAGAAATCCACACTCTGCTCATTTGCGCTACAAGCCGCCGTTAACTTTCACGCGTTTTAATCAGAACCGCTGCTTGAAAACTCAAAACACTCTCAGATATTTATGAAACTCTGATGAAGCCTGGTGATCTTACAGCATATCTCTGGAGTTGCTCATTTGACACTTCACCTTGCTCGCTATGTGCTTGATAGCAATAAAATGAAAACTACCCTCTCATCCCTCTGGTGATTTCGGGAATTTCAGCTTTTCTATACAAATCAGAACAGAAGGAAAGCAGATCTGATACTATCCTTATTATGAATCATGCAAAACAGGCCCTGCACACCCACACAGGTGCTTTCGCCTATTTTGCTTAATGAGATCTCCTGCTCAGGTTGAAGTGGAGACACTTTTTTTTCTGGCTTCCAGCGATGTCACCAAACTTCATCAACCAACAAGAGCGATCAGGGTGCGACTGAACTAATTGGAGGGTCAGATGCAAAGCAAGCGCCCACACAGTAGAAACACCTGCATGGGAGAACAATAGGTGTTTAGGGATCATTTATCAAACAGTGAGTTTCCCACTAACTTAGACCAAATGTTTTTTGTTATTATGGGATTATAGTTGTTTGCCCTCATTGGATGTTTCTTCTTTATCTTTTGTGTCTTTTAAAACTTGAAAGTCTTTTCGGCAGCAAATCAAAGTTCAGAAACAATAAATGAATACAGTGCATTTATTAAAGAAGAATTGAAGATAATTTGTACATTTTAACATATACATTACACTTCTGTCATACTATCTTTACCTTTACATATGATCAGCTGGTCTGAAACCTGAGCTTTTTCTCTTTTGTCGCATTTAAGAATGATGTTCAAAAGTTAAAGCCCTAAATATAAAGCTAAAAGATAAAATATAGTCTTATAGGAGAGAAAAAGACAGTGGTACAGGGACAGGTGAGGAGCAGCACTATGGGAACTGACACGCTCATGCACAAAAAAGAAAGAGGGCAAATAAACGAACTGCCATTATACTGTACTCAGGTACGGCGTCCAACCTGAGAGAGGATAAAAGGGGAGACAGAGGAGCAGGAGAGAAGTGAAGGCCGCTGCTAGAGGAAGCGAGAAAGATTGAAGGAGCTGTGGGGAAATGGAAAAAATGAGACAAAGGAGATGTGAGAGCAAACACGCCTGTAAGAGGAACTGCAGGAACAAACCCAGAAACCAGCCGGTCTAAACACCAGACCGTCCCGTCACTCCTCAAGGAAGCCACAGGCAGGTTTCACAAACTTTCCTATATGGGTGACTTTCCTGCATCGTGGCCCTCAATGCCACATATTCTCTTTTTATTATTTCGTCATTTCATAGGCTTCAAAGCACCAAAGTGGAGTGAGGGGGGGGGGGGGGTGTCTGAAACTGAAGCTGGGATAGAGTCAAAAGAGAGGGGAAAAGTAAGCAGAGCGTTTCTGCCTTTTAAGTCCTAAATTGACTTTCTGAGAGGAAGTGGGATTTATAGGGAATAAGGGGTTATAAATAGAGGGGGGGGGGGGCGCTCAGGAATAAAATGCTCAATTTGAGAGGCAGGATTTGTGTCACAAATGTAATTACGGCTGTCCAGCTCACAGCCTGATAGAATTAAGCTCCTTTCCAGCGCACTGCTGCACTATACACAGAGAAACAGTGTGTGTCTGAGTGTGTGGGCACGTGTGTGTGTGTGTGTGTGTGTGTGTGTGTTTAGCACAAAATTTGAGAATTTTGTTCCAAGCGAGAAAAAAAATATTAAAAAATAAAGTCATGATACTGCCCGTGTGAGATAGCGGTGTGTGTCCTTGACTGCTTTATGTTTAAGGAGGAGAAATTCCAGCACAGTTTACTTTAGCGACTGTGTGTGGGAGGGGGGCTGGATGTTCTCATTCCATGCATGTCAGGCGCTTGAGGATGGAGGTAAATGAATAATGAGGGTTTAATAGGATGGATGAGCAGGGGAGAGGTGGCGATCATCGCCAACTCGATCCAGTGGAGGGTGAAATCGGCGTTTATCACATATTGCTCGCGCGCTGTGCCGGCAGATGCTCTCGCAGATCCGTTCACATCACGTCCGCCTGATTGCCACCGATTCAAGCTGGTGCACATATTTGACAAACAACCTAACAGCCAAACAGGCCGGGGCGACAGGCAGTGCCCTTCACAGCTGTAACTGCTCTCTCGTCTCCGATCGGGCAGTGACGTCACCTTCTCGCATCTCTTTGGCTGCGTTTTATCTCACTCTGTTGGCAGCGCGGGAAGAGTTGGGTCAGGTGAGCAGGTTGCACGAGGAAAGATACAGTAGCTGATGATGCATCTAGCTGTTGCTGTTCAAGTCAAGGTCGTTTACTTATTATGTCATGTAGAATATCAGTGATTCTCTGTAGTCCATGTGCGGCTGAGTGGAGCAGACATGCTGTACTACCTGCACATGTGCCTGACCCTCACACATTTCAGTGCAATATGTTGAAGTACGGCATGTTGCCTGCTGTCATGTCTGTGCTGAGCAGTGACAGCAGTGAAGTTGCCTGGAACGTAGCCTCGGGGTCCTGCTGCGCTGACAGGCCCTGTGAGGACGAACACCACTCCGCAACGCTGCTTTGCACTTTTAAAAAGTGACTGAGACACGCTGATACAACTCGTTCTCTAGTTCAACGTCACAGCAGTCTAAACAACAACAACAATACCTCGGCACCCACCCAGCTTCCTTTCTCCTCATCTTCCTTTAAACGAGGAGCAGCGAGGACAGACACGCTTGACCGCGGAGCTGCACGCGCACACTCGCGCGTGTCAATCACTACAGCGCTCACAGATGTGCTTATAGAGACACACACACTTCCATCTACTAGCCAATCTCAGCAGTGGCTAATAAAACCTGGAGACGTTGTTCTGCACGCTGGTAAAACGGGCCCTGACCTGCACTCTGCTTTATAACAACCCGGGACACGTACACTGGACACACCTGTAAAAGAAAAAGTCTGATCTCAGGGCCAAACATCTCCATAAAGCTTACCGAATTTAATCCAGCAGAGGCATTATATACACTGTTAAAAGGGTTAAAGTGGCCTCTCCCTATATTACTCTGCTACTGTGAAACATTTAATTCATAAAGGAGCCTTAAAATCAGGAATTACAACTGAGTTATGAGCAGTGAACGTTGATGTTCACAAAGAAAATAACAGAACCCTCATTTTCATTGCTTCGCCTTAAATTAAATGTACTGGATATAGGCCTTGAACGGTTAAACCTAGGATGACATGTCAGAGGTATGACGTGAAGCCTGTGCCAGCTTTAAAGGAGGCGCTTTGTGTGTGTGTGTGCCCAACCTGATTTCAAACAACTGTACAACAAATAAAAGAAATCCAATTTATGTTATGGCCAATCAAAAGTCTAGTCCCGTTAAAGACCTGTCCAATCATCAAACATCCCTTCATCACTAGTTCACAGCACGGACATATCAGAGGCAGAGGATGAAGCTGGGTGGAGCCTCTGCTGTGGCACTAATTGTGTTCAGCTATTTAGATGTATGAGAGAACGGGGACGTATGGGCTCTGTGTATTTATCCCCAAACTAGATTAATAGCTTAAATAACTGGAGGGGACATTAAAGGCCATTTCATAATTACTGCTTACCTCTACTGAATTAAAGCAGCGTGGCGGAGTATGGGTGAGGGTTGGAGGGAACTGTGTGGAGCGGGACATTTGCCATTTGTAAAGAGGCGGCGGCTAAAAGTGCTTGTGCAACAAGGGAGAACTGCAGCATAATTTCAGATGCACATATAGCAGTTAGCTGAGGCACAATCAAAAAGCTGAACCCCAACAATCAGAACTTCACTACCTCACGACCTGTACAATGTGGGATGAACAGCGAGTCGTCGTCCACAGAAACCAGACAGTAAATGGATCAGATCAAATGCAGTCGACCCCAACATGACGCTCCACCAAATAATGAGCAGCTGGAGTTTAAACGTAGTTAATGTAATCAGATGCTGCTTTAACATGATCATGACATTCATTTAGTTCTTTATCCTTTTCTCCACGGGCAGTGAAAGAAGACATTGGATAAGCACACAAACACAGAATGATCACTCACTTCAAATTGGCTCAGCGTGGCGTCTTTCGACTTAAATCAACAACGCTGATGTAAAGTATTAGAGAAGGGAGGCGGAGTGAAATGGGGAGAAACGACAGTGGCTTGTGTGTCACCCAAACAAAGCGTGTGAACACACTGCAGAGGCTTCAGTGCTGGCAGGACGCCGGCTGGTTTCAAAGTCTCACTGCGCAGAAAAAGAAACAACGGGGACAAATGGGCGCACAGAGCGACGCCACCGGTGGCTGTGCTGCAGGGTTAGCCGTTAGCCAGGCGGCTCTACACACACAGTCTGCAACAGATGTAAACACAAAGGCAGTGGGAAACATACAAAGATAATCTGCAGGTGTAGGTTTGTGCGTGTGAGGCAGTGTGAGATACAGGGCTGCAGCACAGCGCTCTGCACGCTGTCAGTGCACACGCGACTCTGTGTCGGTGCTGGATGAGCTCCCAGGTGTGCTGCAAGAGGGCAGCCTGCTGCAAGGGGACATGCAAGACCGTGAGGGAGAGAAATGAAGGGATGAATAAAGGGGAAATTACATTTTCTAGGTGTCACAGACAAACACACACATAAATACAGAGTCTCTGCGAGATGCTGTGTTGGTCCGGACTTGGTAGAGGAAACTAAGAGTGGAGCATGTTCACCATAATCGCATAAGGCTGGAACAGATACAGCTGCAGAGGACGGAGGGCGGGAGGGAGCAGAAGAGAGAGACAGAGGACTAGAGCTGAGAGAGAGAGAGAATAAAAGAGGATCAGCCTGTTGAGAGAAAGAATCAAAGTGATCATAAAGAGAGAGTCGGCTGTAGGAGAAGAGAAGAGAGAGAGAGAGAAAAGACGAAGGCAATGAAGGTTTGGGATTGAGAGGATCCTGAAAACGGGGATGAGTCTGGCGACAGAGAGCGGGAGATGGAGAATAATCACAAGAGAAGCGATTGGGGAAGAAGCTTGAAAGTGGTAGCAAAGATAAAAGTGAAAAGCTAAAAAAAAAAGGAACTAAAAGCTCTATTGAAGATGGAAACTCCTAAGACTGGAGAAGAGAGAGGGGGGGTAGTTTGGGTAAGTGACAGAGAGAAAGATGGAGGGAGAGTTAGAGGAGTGAAGCACTCCCTGCAGCGGCTCTAGCCAGAGAGGAAAAGGGTTTTAGCCAGATTAAAGAAGCCAGGCTGGCCTCTTAAGACCATCCACCTAATGAAATATGTCAAAGCCCATAAAGAAACACTGAGGCCATTTAGGGAGGCGGGGGGGTTGGCGGGCGCAGGAAGCTGGGCAAATGCACTGCGTCAGCAAAAATGAGAAACACGAAAAAGCCCCGTCAATACACATTAGCCAAGATGTCAGCGAGGGAGGAGACCCGCACACACACACACACAGGCTGAATGCAGCAGTGGAGACATTGATCACTTTATTTATCATAAGGGTTATGGTTCCGATCAGAAATGCCAGGAAGATCATAGAGGGGGGGAGTTTGTATGTGTGTATGTGGGGAAGAGGAGGAGTAGGAGGAGGGTGAAGCCACTTGTGGGAATGCTGAGTGCGGGGGATCTGAGGTCAGCAACAGTGCTCCGGCCATTTGTATTCCAGCTGTGTGCTTTCTGACACAGAGGCAGGAACAGAACACAGGTGACATACCTGCACACTTGAGCTTTTTTTGTTTTATGAATGAACAACAGCCCGAATGAAAAATGAAAATAAAGCGAAGAGTTCATTACTTCTGTGCTCGCAGAAAGGGGGGAAACTTTTTCTAAACTCATTTTATTCTTCGTGCATACCAGCTAATATGGTGATAACTTAATTACACTGCTCTTAATAAGACACGAGATTAAATGTGCATTTAATCTTTCTCTCCGTGCAAGTTTCAGCTCGCGCTGCTGTGGTCTTTATGGAAATCTGACAGGCTTCATTTCAGACTTGTGCAGTGTTAAGTCGTACAGAAAAACTAATTGATCTGACTGAGTCAGACTTCCATCACTCACGTAATTGTACAAGTAACTCGGGCGCTCGTACAGATATGAGACTGACATGTTAAACTGCAATCACATTAGCATAACAATTATTTCCAAAAGGGGCTTTAGTCTGGGTTTTTACTTCAGATTTGCAGCACTACAGAACAGTTTTTGTCACTCAAGGAGAGAAAACAGTACAACCGCCGTTATATTTTACCTTTAACCAGACCTTCCTCAAATAAAACAAGGCGGAACTGAGTGTGGAGAAATAACCGAAGCGGAAGCCATTGTAATGCAATATGGCTGCTGTCAGCTGGGCGAGGATTGAACGCTGTGGGCCTGCTGACCTGGGCGGCCATAAAGCAGCGAGAGCTCAGACACTAAGTGCTGCACAACTCAAGTTTGTCAGCCGGGCAAGCAGAGGGAGAAGGGAGGAGGCGAAAGAGAACGAGGAGTAAGAAGCACAGAGGAGTCAATGTGAGACAGGAAGGGAAAGGAAAATAGGAGCGTTTTAATCATAAAACTCACCACTGTGTCCCACCAGCGATCCCACGTTGGTCTCATCAGCCACTACAACACAAAAACCACACAGTCAATACAAATACGACAGGAGACAAAGCACCGGCCTGTTTGTGCTGATGTGTAAATGGTTATACTGGAAAGAGGAAATGAAAAAGAATGGGAAATATAAGAAATCCAGAAGGGAGATATTGTGACTGTGAGAGAAAATGAAAACAGAGGTGAGACAATGAAAGATAATAAAGGGAGGAGGACAAAAACAAGGAGGAAACCCCACCCACCTCCACCTAATCTAACTAAACAGGATGGTAGTCGGGCAGCGGCAGTCACCACAGGCTGTGCATCATGGGATACAATAATAGGTTTTCATTACGCTGCCATTTTTCTTAAATAATCCTTTTCATTTTTTATGAGGTCAATTTTCCCAGTGGGCAGATGGTTGAGGGGGGAAAGAAAATGAGACGGAGGGGGAATATTGGAGGCGAGCGGAGAAAGAGAGCAAGAGGCAGCAGATGCAGCGTGATAGGACGTGTCAGGAAAACCAGAAAAACACAATCAACGAGAATAAACCTCAAATCAAAAGAGGCTGCTTCATAAAAATCCTGCAGAGACACATCTGTAGCAGCCGAGACAAAGGGAGGAGAAATATCTTTCCTGTGCATGTGTCAGATAAAATAAGAATTCAATTCTTTCAAAGTTTAGGAAAAGCTATTCCAGGCCACACGACCCAGGCCGATAATGAAAAGCTTCCCTTTCTGTGCAGAAAATATAAAAGTCTTCATGGCCAGCACCCAAGTTTAAGACGTCCTGCCACAGTGGACGATTAAAATGTAAACTCCATATTTTAACCTGCATATATATATATATATATACATGTGTGAGTCCATTCTAGTAGTGGATCACGTGACCACATGCTGTGACTGTATTTACTGCTATGCATTGCTATGTAGAAGTAAGGTAGAGAACTCATCGCATCCAGAGAGAAAGTTGAGCGAGAGCAGGTGAAAGGTGCAGAATACGAGGTGTGGAGAAAGGATTCAGAGAGGGAAGGAGATCTAGAGAGGCTGAGAGACAAAACGAGAAAAAGGCCAGCGAGTCACTGTGCTGGAACTGTTGGATCTGTTTTATGGATTCAGCATCACATTCACGTTTGACCCCCTGACCTCCCGAAGAACCCCCCTCCGCCTCCTCCCCAGTAGCCATTCAATGCCCGTACAGTCAGTAATTATCTTTTTATTATTAGTGCTGCCCGAGTGTGAGGGATTCACAGGAAACAATATAATCCAGCACCACTTATCTAACTGATAACAGCCTCATTGTTTACCGCCACTGTCTTTACATATCAGAGCTGTATTAGCTCGTCAAGGTTAGCGCTCGCCATAGCCAGTAATTAACAACGCGCCGACAAAACAAGACAATGCCAATTTTGACTTTTGTTTTCGTCGCTGCGTAGGAAAAGAAAGACGCAGCAGTTTGTGTGGCTGCATCCTTTTCTCTGCTGTTGGATTTCAGACGGAGGAGAGACGGACTAAGTGTTTTCTATTAAACCGCACGTGTCGAAACAACCGCAAGTGCCAAACAAATCAACCGCAGCATTATATTGTGTGAAGATGGTAATTACAGGCTCACGTGAACAGTGTGCACTGTCACACACATGTGTGTTTGTGCATGCGAGGGTTTCGAGGGTCAACGCGAGCAACTTGACTCACTGCGACTTACACGGCAAAGTGTAGCGTCTGGGCTGCACGTCTCCTAAAAGGTCCCACTGTTTCGGTGCACTTATAACCAAGTAGCAGCCTAAAACCAATCCATAAACGAGCATTTTCCCAAAGCAAACCGTAGCTTTTTCCACTGATAAATGCATTACTCTTCATTATTGCTCAGTTTCTGAAAAAAGAAATCGACTGGCAGAGACTTGCTTCAAAAAGTTTTACATTAGACCGTCTTATTTTATGTTTTATAGTTATAAAGACAGCAAAAGCTGATTAAATTACAGCCCAAAGAGATTCATTGATCATGCTGTTTCTATAAAAAGAGCCCACACCACTTAGCTGAGAAAATTCAAAGTTTGGTGCAGAGATAGTTTCAGCGTTTCCATTTCTTTGTCTTAGCACGGGCGCGCGGCGTGCGAGTGGTAGCTCTGAGTCAACAGACTTATTTGCCAAGGCATCCAAGGTCAATAAAGCCAGCTCACATATTTTTGTCAGGTGGTGTTTAATAAAAGCTAACCTGCTTTGTGGTGCCGCTGAGGCTCTGATACGTGTGAGCGTAAAGACTGACGTATGGGAAACTCTCCAGAGGAAAAAACAACACACTCGGCTCTTTAAATACAAATCGTCTAGACAGGGTCAACATCCGAGGTCTTGTGTGGGTTCGGAGCTCCTGCAGTCTTAACGCATGTAAACACACATCCACACACACACGCGGAGCTTTGCTAACTACCTCGTTTCAGTCCCACGCTGGTTGGAGAGGGAAGGGATAAATAGAGCCGGAGAGATAACACAAAAAAAAAAAAAAGGGAAAAACTGATTGAAATGGAAGATGACCAGAGATGGAGATGGAAGCCAGAGAGGGAAGACGGATAGAGGTGGGTATTGGAGTGGTTCCTCAGTGTGAAATAGCAGAGTGTGTGTGTGTGTGTGGCCATGTGTTCAGACCACCCTTGTCCATAATGAAAGTCAATCAGCTTGGGTGGCAGAGGCGTGCGCCGTAGGAAGAAAGCCAATCCACTGAACCTAATGAACCGGGATTGGAAATCAGAGAGGTAGAAAAGGAAGAGAGGTAGTCGGAGGAGAGCAGGAGAGGTGGAGTCGTCGGCTTTCAGGTGTGAAGGGAGAAAGTGCAGAAGGGAAAAAGAGAAAACAACAAATATGGGAGCAAATGCTTAAAGATAGAAATAAAAGGGGAGAAGAAAGGAAAAAGGGACGTGATCCAAAAGAAACAGGAGGTGGTTGCTTGGGTTAACACAAAAAATAAGCCTCCTCGCTCTCACCTTCTTTCTCTCTCACTCTCTCACACACACACACACACACACACACACACACACACACACGCTAGATGCGTTCATCCAGCCCATTGGAAAGCCCCTGGGTTTATGAGTTCAGGAGGTCAAATCCCCTCAGGCCGGGGATAATAGCAGAAGGCGACGTATCACAACACAGAAGTACTGATAAGAGGCATGTGATTACTGTGAGGCCGTGTGCGTATGTGTGTGTGTGTGTAGTCTTGGCCTATGATTAGACACATATGTCTGGCTGGTCTGAGACAACAATCTGTTTGTATGTTGTAACCACAGAAAACACATCCCATCATAGACTGATGTGGGCGCCAAAGAAGAATGTGAGGACACTCACACAGGTCCATGCTCTTGGAGGCTCTGTTGCGAGGTACGTTGTCCTTGTCATCGATCATCTGGCTGTAGAGATGCAGAGCTGCGGCGTTGTCGGGAAGCTCGCTGCAAAACGACAGCGACGCGACTGATCAGCGCTTTATGATAGTTATGGTATGAATTCTGTTGTCACGAAGGACCAGACAGCAGCTGAGACTGTACGCTGGCTGGATGCTGAAGTATCATAGCAGTTTCTAAGCCTCTAACTTCTACAGAATTGACTCTATAATGCTATGACTATAATTACTTGCGCATGATGCAAATAGGCTATTGCAATTAGACCGTACACTCTAAATAATGCATATGTGCATTGTAATATTTAGCATAATGACTCTTCTCTATCTCATAACACAGAGGTCCATATAAAGAGTGCCATTACAATATAATAACTCTGCGCCAGTGTGCAGTTTAATAGAGCACTGATGGTGCCGCGCGCTCTATATTATGTGTGTTGTGGGGAGGTGAGGGGGTGTACCTGTGCTGTGGGGGAATCTGTAGTAAGTCTCTATTCATTTTCTTCATAGTGTCGGGGGAGGGAGGTGGGGGGAAGTTTTCTGCTGACTTCTCATCCTTGTTGCCGTAGTGACCGGAGCTGCCATTGGCGGTGGCAGCAGCATACGGAGCTGAGGAGAGAAATTTAGTTATCATAGTTAAATTATTGTGGTTTGTTTTATGTAACTTCTACTGCCTACTACACAAAGTTGTCCTATAGTTGTCTAGTAATGGTTTGCTCCTTAATATTTAGTTTTGACAACGCATTGATTTAAACACACACTCGAGACACAGCGATAACTGGAGCGTTCTTCATTTGAGGATCCAGTCATTAAAAGAGTTTAGCAACATCAGATGCTTAGAAAGCCTAGATACAGCACACACAAATACACCTCCCACCCAAAATAAACCCCACTATGCACATGCAAAACTAAAACACAAACGTGCACAAACTGGATTTCCATACAAAAGCCTCATTTCAACTTCCATGCAGCATTTCCATAAACTGTAAACACCAGGAGTGCATCATTTCCCCATCATGAATGCTTTGTATTGCAACCCCCCCCCCCATTAGAAAATTACTGTAACTGTAGTGTGTAGAAGTGTGATGGAGAACTGACAGAGTCTCAGCATCTCAGGGGTGCAAGCAGAGAGAGAGAGAGTCTTTTTTAACACAACAGCGTTCACACTGCACAATAAACTCTATGCAAATCTGGCCCACTTAGAAGCCGTTTCATCAGTGTAATGATTCCAAGGTCAGATCTTTTGCACATGAAAAGCGAGCATCGTGTTCAGAAAAACATAGTTAATGACTTCCCCTTTCTCCCGCTATAAATATGCAGTGAAGAGAGACAGACAGAGCTCGGAGAAGCTGTGACAGGTTTGTGTAATGCAGTGCTATAAGATGCTGAGGGAGGCAGCTGGAGTGACCTAAAAAAAAAACACACACACACACACACAAATACGCCACAGAACAGCGTCAGGAGCCTTAGCTGGGTGTCACGCTGTGCAGACACACACACACACACAAACGTATAGACGCAAACACACGCGCGCCGACAAACAAACTGTGTGTACACACTCAGTCGCAGATAACGAAGAGTACACAAACACTCCTAGCCTAATGTTGACTATCTGACAGTTCAAATGGACAAATATTGTGCACAGTGTGATTTGTGTGTGTGTGCGTGCGTGTGCTCACCACTGCCAGAGCTGCTGTGTGCATAGTTGTTGGTCGCCACCGGAGCGTGACTTGCACCGTTCACCGTGGACTCTGCTTTGGAGGACATGCGGGGGCCTGAAGGCCTCTGGTGTGGATCTTGACCCCAAGACTCCTGGCAGCAGATGAAGAGATCAAACACAACACGAGGCATTAGAAAACACAAGAGCCTAATGAAAACCTCAGTTAATCCAAACCTTTCAGAGGGAGGAGAGAAAACACACTTTGACTTAAGCTCTATGAATGAATCCTATTAATTAAATGATGCATACAAAACGGTCTAATCTGCAGCACTGCAGTAAACGTCACTCATCCTGGATCTATTTAGCATAATAATAATAATTTCAGGTAGATTAACTTCCGATGAAAGAAAAAATAGTCTAAATTGAGTTTACTTGAGAAAGCAGCAGATGCAGTTTGTGTCTGTTCTTTCTTATTTTGTAATTTTTTAATTGTTGTTGTATAATCACTTCTCACATCAATTATGTTTCAGCTCAGATGGTGATGTGGGAGATGAGCTTTGAGGGAAAATGAGCAGATTTAGAACTAATCTCGGAGGGCTTTGACAACACGTGCAGCCAGCTGATGAACAAAACAGTCAAGTTGATTGTAATGGAGGAAGAAGTGTGTCATCTATCCTGACTTAGACAACAACACAGGTAGGACTGTGACCAGAAAAACACTTTTTTAAAAACTAATTTTTACGGTAAAACCTAAACCTTGAGCCTGGACGGAGGAAAATATGTTCAAAATGGTCAAAAAAATCTCTAATAATCTTATTACAGATCTGGAGATGGATAAATAAAGAAGCAGGAATACAGATCTACTTTTTTGGAAACGCCTTTGGCGATCCTTTTGTGGACTGGTTTCACATAAAAGCTTATTCTCCTCACGCGCACAATTGACGACACAGCAGTTAAGATGAGAGCTTCCAGCTTTTCAAAGGACCCCCCACCCCACACATGACGACAGGGACAGGTGGAAGGAAAAAAAACACACACCTTTACAGGTCAAAGATATGCCTGTCACTCTCTCACACACACACACACACACACACACAGGTCTTAATACTTTGTGGCAAAAAACTGACAGAAATGAAAGGTTTACGTATAGATTCCTTTTTCAAAGCAAAGAGTGGGGTGTATTCACAATGTCACAGAGTCTCTGGGGCATCATTAGCACCTACCATACATCGTAATATGTCACCACATCATGGCTGTCAATCACCGTTCGTTCTCATGTGCGCGTCATATGGATTCTGACACTTCTGAGATCACAGCCCGTCCCTCTATCAGTGTGCACAAAAACTGACGCCTCGCCTGAGGCTTCTGAAGCACGCAGCCAGGCAGACAGTTGGATATCTTAATCCCACAACAATACGAGGAGATGAAGGGGGGGGGGGGGGTCTGGTCACCCCAACCTACAGCTGTATACAATAGGCTTCAGAGAGCTTTAGCCCTGCTTCGCCCTCCTGTGTCAACCACCACATGTCGGCATGGGATGGAGAGCGGCTGCACAGATAACTGCATCTCTGAACTTTAACATCATATTCAGCTTTTTGTCTGAAAGATGCTTAACAAATAATAACATACTAAAAGATACGTTTCAATTTGTTTAACAGTAACATCTGCTAAATAAAGTTTTTCCTGGTCAGTAACTGCAGCGAGGCAGCGAGAGAATTGTTGCTTTAGGGAGCTTCTGTTTTATCCCGGACCAGCACATTGCCTGTTTGTGGATAAGCAGAGAAGGACTGTGCAGATTTACACTGAACTGGAACTGAAAAGGGTTTGATAGGGTTTATCCACACACACACACACACACACACACACACGAACAGATGAGGTAAAATGCTACAATGAGCAGTTGATTTTACGCCCCCCCCCCTTCCCCAACTAACACACATTATCTGTCTGGTGTGAAACATCTTTGTAACCCTTGGACAGAATTGGCTGTGGATAAACAATGAGCTAAAAAGACAGACTAACTGAAGAACCAGCTACTTTCCGCCTGACGTCTCCATTAGTCCGCCCATCCAGGAATTGATGCCTCCATTCAAGAGCCAGAAGGACCTACTTTCTTGTGTTGACTTTGTGACCGATTCGTATATTTTCTTGCACGTTAAAACCGCCCGGGATTAAAAAGCTGCCACGGCAAAGTTGGAATTTAGTTTGGTCAGAGTTTCATAGCGAAACGTCACAAACGAGCAGAAGAATGCAGATTGACATATTTATCACATGTTTTCGTTGTAAAAAAAAGACCAACGACTGCAAAATTCAGAAAGAGAGGAGAAGGTTAGGCCCAAAAAAATCATTTAATAAACAGGAAGTAAGCAAACACAGCCGCTGGAACCCCAAAAGAAAAACAGACACAGACAGGCATGCAGGAGGCTTCAGATTCGCTTTATTTAACAGGGCAGAAACAAGCAGGTGAGACAGCAAAGCAAGAGAACGATGTGGAAATTAAAAGGAAAAGTTAATACAAAACTTTACACAAATAGACAGAGCAGGGAAGAGCAAATTTAGCCTTTACAGTCTGCAGACAACCACAGCGGTTTGAAGAGAAGCTGAGAAATAATCAGAGCTGGAGCTAATTTTAGCGCGGTAAAAATAACAAGACACACACACAGCTTGTGAGTTGAGCTGCTGTTACAGTTAGTGGTGCAGGTGAAGGGAAGGCGTTACGATCACTTTCCACTCATGCTACTTATGGTCCTTACCCGAGTCCGTTAGTTTACAATTACAAGTTGTCAGAGTCCACCAGAGAGCCGGAGGTGGTGGTGTCTGCTCAGGGCCCGGTTGTGCTCGAGGTTATGCGAGTGTGCGTCTACGAATATGTCTGCGCATGTGTGGGTATCCTGCTGTGTGAGCGCGGGTCTCCGTACATCTGCCCCGCCATTGCCCTGATGTTCTCCACATAGCGATCACTGCGGCTGCCTCGACCATCGATGGCGTCCAGCGTGCGGCTGCGCGTGTGTCTCGATGTGCGGCCGTCAGCATCGCCCTCGGTGTCGTACGTGTACGCGTTATCGAGCGGGACGTGGTCTACAGGCGTGCGGCTGTGGGCGTGTGTCTGTGTGTATCTAATATCAGGCGTCTTTATGCTGCTCAGTGTCTGGCTGTGAGCGAGAAGCCTTACGTTAGGCCTCACACCTGGTCTGAACACATCATTCTGTGTGTATCCTCCTTCATCCTCACAGTAATCAGTGTCCCTGTGCGCCAGGCCGAACATGTAGCCGCTCCACCTATCCCTGTGATCAAACCTGTACGTGTATCTGGTGTGCGTTTCCCCTGGCCTCTGTGTGCAGTGCTGCATGTGGCCGCGAGGCCGCGGCTCGGACTCTCGCCTCCTCAGAGCAGAGAGGAGGGAGGAGGAGCGGTGAGGCGGAGGCGGCTGCTGCTGTAGGCAGGCGTCGCCGACTCGTACCTGATTGCTGGAGGCCGTTTGGGTGCTGGGTTGGTGGGCGGGGGAGTCATTTGTAGGCGTGCTCGGTGCAGGGTTGCCACTGTTCATCTGAGAGACAACAGAGAGAAAAAATAAGAATCATTTGGAGATATTTATTCAATTAATAAACCCTTGGATTATTACATTGTGAGAAGCAGGAGCCTCTTTAATTATTCACTGCAATACGGCGGCGAGTCCTGTGAATAGACCGAATAGAACTTATCATTTAAAAGTCAGGCGAATCGGGATTATACGGACATTATTGGATGCTGTACCTGTCTGGACGCTCTGAGTACCACGAGCTGGATGGTGCCTCTGGCGTTTCCCTCTGACGACATGGAGCGTCTCAGCGTCTCCATGGCAGCGTGGTTGGAGCGACCGAGCAGCGACTCCCCGTTTACTGCTATCAGCTGGTCGTTCACACTCAAGCGGCCGTCCTGTTGAGAAAACATCGCGAAGCTGTTAGAAGCACGTAAAACGAAGAATCAATACAGTTTATTTTACTGGGAGAAGAATGGGACGAGAAATAATAAGAGGTGTTCTGAAGACATTCTTGTTTGGAAAGTTATCACTTATGTGAAAATGACACAAAGAAGTCACAAGCATGGTCACTAATAATAATTTGAAAAGCAGAGAACAGAAACGAAGAGAAATTAGAGAAGGTGTGTGTGAGAGACAAAGAGAGAGAAAATGGAAGAAGGGGGAAAGGCCAGAAAATTGTGGAGTTAGCAATCTACTGAGAACAGGAGAGCCGTGATAAATACATAGAGCAGCTAATGGAATAGCCTCTGTGGGCACTAAATCACTTCTAAGTGTTTTAAATAGTAGCTTCTTGTAGATAGGCAACGCAGGATAGTGCCCTGGAGGGTGAGAGAGAGAGAGAGAGGCAGTGGACGAGCGACATAGAGACAGGGAAAAGGGGGGAGAGGGAGGATCAAATGAGGAAAAGAAGAACAATAAAGACACACACACACACACACACACACACACACACACAGAAGACTGTGTGTGGGGAGTCATGATTGGTCCATTATGGTCGGTGCTGCCCTTTGACCCCCCGTCTCACGGAGAGGGCACCGTTCAGGCTGCGCCCCGTGTGTTAGCATGTGTGCGAGGGCAAAAATCTCTGCACAAACACACAGAGATATTTATTTTGGCATCAAATCTGAGGATGTCATCAAAAATGGATGCTCGTGCCAAAAACCGGCCTGTGATATTCATTCCTCCGTCTCCATGTAAGCAGCACGCAACATGTAAATTTAATTTGTTTTCTTTAGCTCTTTGAAATGATCACATGACAGGACCGGGACGGAGCCTAAGGACTGTTGGTTTTTTTTACATAATTGAGGCCCCGGGCCTCCGAAAGCAGCCAGAACTCTTTAATGAAAGTGGGTTAGATCTCTCCATGACGCTTCCTCGTCTCCTCCCTTTTCTTGCCTGCTGCGTGATTGTGTGCGCGTGTCAGTCAGACTTGGGGGACGCCTGTGTTCCCACCTCTGTGCTGGCCTGGCACTAAAATACTCGCTAGGCCCCTTAGCTGCTCTTCATTATGCGTCAACAACACACACATACACACACACGTGTTCCTGCTGCATGTTTTCTCTTTCACCTCTTATTCCGCCTCTTTCCTTCTCTTTATTGTTTGACGCTGCTCAGTTCTTTCCTTTTCGATTCCCACCCTCACACTTGTTCACCCGCCGTCTCCTTTCAGCGGGCTCCCTCGCTACTGTCTGACTACGCTTTCTTCGCGTCTTTGTCCCTCTTATGTGGTATCGTGTCCTAGAAACCCGCTTCGCAGCCAGCCGGAGATCTTACTGGGCCGTTCTGTCGGAGCCCTATACGCACTGGCAGCTGTCAGCAAAACTACTTCTGAGGGCACTTGTGGGAGCTGCAGTCTGGCTGCCCTGATCTCAGACCAGCCGTTTATCTTCAACGCCACATTCGTCTCTGTGCAAATCTGGGAGCGGCGTTGAAATTGCACGAGGACTTGAGAGGATTCGCGACACGTGAGGGGCGCCAGATATTGAGACAATGTGGCGGCATGCTCAAAGTACTGAGGACAGGATGTTGTTTTTTATTATTATTCTGCTGATGCACTCATGAGTTAAAGAGAGAGGCGAGTGATGAAGATGATGTTGCAGCGATGATGTGACGAGGCCACTGGGGGTCAAGTGGAGTCAAATGGCGAGAGACACTGAGCCGTGAGAGAGGTTGTGGCCTTGGAGAAAGAGAGGAAATGAGACGGAGAGGAGAGAAGCGGCGCGAAGGAAGGAAGATGGCCGAGAGAAGGGGAAAGGAGCGCGGGTAAATACAATGAGGTGATAAAACATAACAGAATAATCCTCACAGGAGGAAGACACACTTTCTGAATGAGCTTCGATGTATTTTTAAGGAGCTCTCCAAAAGGTTTATCTGTAATGAGCCATTAAGTACCTTATAGGCAGCCCCTCCGTGGATGATGGACTTGATGAAGATTCCCAGGTCCTCTCCGGTCTCCCTGGACTTGTTGCCCTTCAGGCTGACCCCCAGGCCTGCCGAGCCCGTTTCATTGAGGGGGATCTCATACATCAGCTGCTCTCTGCCGTCCTCCCACACTCGACTGCTCGATTTCTCACTTTTCTGAAACAGAAAATGTAAGTTGAGAAATGAAATGTTACCACTAAAGCCTCTTCATACATACACCTACAGATGATACCTACTTTACATAATAACTGCTGTGGCTGGTGATGATTCAGGTAGGAGCACCATATCTAAAGCTCTAACTTCTAATGCTCTTACACCACCCTGATTGTACCCCACACCAAAAAAAGGAGAGGAGAGGAGAGGAGGATTAAAGTCAGGTGGAAGACAGCTGCGAGGAGGGAGGAAAAAGAAAAGCAGGAGGAGAAAGGAGTGGAGGCAGAGAGGAGCAGGTGCTGTGTACTGGAGAGAGAGATGAAGGTGTAGCGGGGAAAAGGAAGAAAGCTACTGTAGAGAGGTTATTCCGCTCGGAGATGAAAGGCGCAGACGGGGAGCGAGCCATTTCTAAAGGAAACATAATAACCTTTTCATACCTCCTCCTGGAGCGCAGTGGGGGAGGAAAGAGGAAGGGGGAGGAGGGAGGAAGACGGAGGCACAGAGGAGCATTTAAAAGTAATAACCCCTCCCTGAGGTATACCCGCTCCTCTTCCTCCTCCCTCTTTACATTTTAACCTAATCTCTCAATCTTACTGTACATCTCTCCCCCCTTCTCCCCAGTCTCCCGCTTCTCCCACTACTTTCTACAGGTCTCGCAGCCACCCACCCACTCGCCCGCCCCGCTCACCCACTGCTAATAAATGTGAAGAAAATGACCGTGGCGGCGGCGCTCCTCCGAAAATGAGATGGAGGTGAGAGAAGGAAGGGAGGGAACATAATGGCGACAATAGAGAAAGGGAAAATGTCTGTCATTAGAGGATAGTAAAATGGAGAGCAGGAAAGAAACGCCAGGTTCAGTCACCTAGCAGAGAGGAGGCGTCTCAACACCGCTACACCCCTATGCTTTACTCTCCTCTGAGGAGGAGAGATGAAGGTTATGAGGGTGAGCATGCACGTATGTTTCACTGCTCTTCTTGCTCCGCAATATAAAGACAACAGCCACTCAAAAAAAAAGTCGTCTGTGTAAGTTATTCCAGTCGTAGCAGTTGTCACAGCTTTTAAGATCTGACGCCCGAACCAGGATTACGGGAGCCTTACATCAGGCACCTTGCCCACCACTGAACCACATTTCCTCTCTCATCATGGCACAACATTGAGGGATGTGGGAGTCAAATATGTCCTGCAGTATAATTTTGCAGAAAAAAAAAAAAAAAAAAAATCACCACTGCAGGAGCTCAACCTCACTCTAATCCTCCTGCCCCTGCCTAAATTCGGCCTCCCTCTGACAGCGCAGCTCGCTGCTGCTGCTGCTTCGTCTGGGTGCTTAATTAAAACAACAGGCAGTCAAAGCCTTCGAGCCGGGAGACTCTCCGCTCCACGGTGTGAGACAGAGCTCTCAATCCAGGTAGAAACGTGGATGTTCGGGTGCAGGGCAGCAGCCTGATCTCCCACTGTCTTTAGGCTTTATTTATCAGAAGCTTGCTAAAGTATACCCAACACTGGCCCTGCTGATACTCACCTTGCGCCTGGTGATCACATTCATTTTTATCACAGGACAGTAACCGAAAAGAAGCAGGATGCATCCTTTCAAAGTCGCACTCTAATGCTCCTTCTTCTTCAGTGTAATGTGAGACTTTCAGTCAGGGCTTATTTTTATCAACAAGGCGTTTCAGAGAAGCCTGAGGAATTACAGTACAAAGACAACCCGCTACTTCATGTCTGAGGCACACTTGGGAGGTTTTAAATACGTCTGATCTAGCTCCAATAACACACAAGGTGAGGGCGGCCGAATGACAGCAGCGCAGCTCAGAGAGCTCTGCAAACACAAGATACCAGAACGTTGCTAAAACGTGAGCTCACACAAGCGCTGATGCGCACAACCGGCCGAACCTCAGTGGTGGTCCAAAAGAAGGCACACACGCTGTATCCCGCTAATGCCGTTCCCTGGGGGGGCACATTTGTCCCTGGGGTGGCCTGAGACACTTTGGCTCCACTCTGCGGCCCCCTCCCCCCCCCTCAGCAGTGGTTCTCTAACAGGCTTTTAGCCAGGAGGGAGACCACCCTCCTCAACACCCAAATGACGAGACAAAAAAGAGCTTTTTCTAACCCCGGGGTGGGTGGTGAGGATGGGGGGGGGGGGGTACACAGCGATTACACACAGAGCCTTTTGTCGCTGAGGATTTCTAAATAGGGGTTTCAAAGCAGCGGGATTAGCAGTGAGAGCGACATTCAATTAAGATGAGATCTCGCCGTGCTCGACGGCGACGATGGAGCTGCCAATTAATCGCCTTAATGTCTGCCTCCTCGCCGCTTTACACCTTTACCTCACAATGAAGAGAAAGAGAAATATAATGACTGATTGCGGGATAATTCTGGCATGTGCTGAGGGAGGAGGCCGGGATAATCAGAAGGAAAGAAGCAGGAGGAGGCCTCCAGGTGGAAGACGCCCCTCGCAGAAAGGGAAAAGAGACGAGCTGATGACAGCAGCAGTCCCTTTCTGCACGACGACCCCTGTTCCTGTGACCCGGCCTGGCAGAGGTTTGCTGGCAACTGAGGGTCAACCATGTGCAGGGTGACCCCTCCATCCTGTCGCTGACAAACCCATACTTCAGCTGCAGACACACACTTTCCCCTCACACACACACAAAGAAACGAGGCCCCGTGAAATAACGAAAGGAGACGCAGCGACGCTGACAGGAGTGAAACTGTGATTAGAAGTTATCACTTTTTAATTACTCAGACAGTGTGTCCTAATAATGAGGCTAATTCACAGGCTTTTATTCTTCTGACTGAAAGAGACCAGTGCGGCTCCCAGCGCCTGAGTGCTTTCACAGAACCACACGCTGCTCTGGGGAACATCAATACCTCCTCTAGTGAAACTAATCAATCAGCAGTTCGGTTATCTCCTCTGAAAGTCTACTTTCATTCTACAAGGGAGATAAAAATAAGACTATATGAGTACCTTAGCAGAGAATATAAATCTTGTAGTCTGGCAGCAGCTTGAGTACAGAGACCAGTCTTTTAGCCACATGGCCCTCGTTCAAACTGCAGCGTCGGCAAATCTCTGCTCTGATAAAGTGCTCTGTGACAGAACACTAAAGCCTGGGCAGCACAGGGGCAGCTGTTGGTGTAGCTGTGCTAACGTCTGGCTTCCCGTGGCTTCAGAACACACGAGATATCTGGAACAGTCCAGTGTAGGGAACAACGTTAGTGTGGTTCTAACGCTCACTGGGAGAGGCTAATGTTAAGCTCTACTTTCCCTCTTTTAAGTCTCTTTCATACTGGACTGGAGCTGCGGGAGACACGCGGGAGAAACCTGGAGAGAGATTTAACCGTAGAGCAGAAGGAGGCTTCTATACCACTGCACCACCTACAGGCAAAGGCAGGTATAGAGGGGAAAATCATTGATTTAATATAATATGATGATATATTGGATTTGTATTCTGTAACAGTATTAGAAAGGAAACCTTCCAATTAATACTTAATACTACCTGATAAATATATAGAGTTATATATATATATAAAGTTCTGTGGATACACAGAAGCAGTTTTTATAACATATTATAGCCTCTAAAGACAACATGAACACTTATAAATATTCACGAGCTCCAAGTCAGACAAGCAGACAAACATTTTCCTACGACGGAAGAAGCAGATGGCCGCATTGACTTAATGCGGCTCCATCATCATTACAGCTTTTGTGCAACCAGATCGCCGCGCGCGGCTCCTCACATCATTTTCCTCGACAATTTACTTCTGGAGAGTAGCGGGAGAAGGAGTCGAGCCATTAGAACAGCAACGGGAAGACGAAAGAAAGGCGTAAAGGCGGTATAATTTCTCGGTTTGTACTTTGGAGCCGTTTGAAAAAAAAAGGTGGAGATGGTGTTTACTGCAGTTTGAAAGCAGTCGTCTGGCTGCATCTATCCTCTGCTGGATCTGTACGGTATGTGCTCATTTGAGTTTTAATGAGAAATGTTTTCTCTGCGTCTGTGTATTTATGTAATGTCGATACAGTGACGCAGAACCTCTGAAGTGCCTGTGTTGATCTGTAAACCGTGTGAGGACATCAGACTGTCTTTGAGGCGCAGGACGGCACTGGGCCGGAGCTGGGGCACCAACCACGTCAGCGGCCCTGACAGAGACAGGAGTGAAGGATCTCTTTCATTGGAGCCTCTCTCACTCTCTTTGAGTCTCTCGCTAATGCACAAATACAAGCGAGCGTCAGATGAAGACTGTAGAGGCTCTTCAAAGTGCACTTGTTATGCCAAGACTGCTAGGCCATTAATGAGGGCAAACTATTTTGGGAAGCAGTAACTTGGCTGTTTAAAGCTTGTGTGATGTGTGTGTATGAGAGAGCGAGAGCACTTGTGTTCACGTTTTTAATCAAGGACTAGGAGTTTAGGCCTGTGTGTGTGTGTGTGTGTGTGTGTGTGTGTTTGTGAACTCAAGGTGTGAATATGCATCAGTTACTACAAAGCCCTGCGTGTCTTTCTCACAGCTCTTTGAAGTAACGGAAAGGGAATAATCTGAATAACCACAGAGGACAGAGGGGAGAGAATAGAAGCGCACGGGCCAAAACATCATTTACAGAGAGCGAGTGACTTTGAAGGGGCCACCTGGCTGCATGTATGCGTGTTTAAAAGCGGGTGTTTATTGATAAAATGTCCCCTGTGAGGCTCAGTCAAAGAGAGTCAGTTTCACAGCCCTGCCTCTGACCTATGACCTCATCAGCTGCTACAGGTGAACGGTCACTTAACACCCGCGGCACGTCCACGTGCTTGGGCACATTCACGCGCTTCCTGTGGGACCGCTGTGGTTTGCGGGAGCGACTTCCTCTGGCGTCGCTGTGTCAACAAAACAAAGTGGGACAGGAAGGCCGGAGCGTGTTGTGGGTGCGTCTGCCGTGTTTACAGGCACCAACATAAAGAGGGTTTAGTCCTTAGAGACTGAAATAAGAAAAAGTGACACAATGTGCAGGAAATGTTAAAAAAAAAGAGCACAAAGGAAACTGACAGTCAAAGAGAAGAGGGCACAGAGGGCTGGCTGAGGACATGGGTGCTGCCTTTTTTGTGTGTTCGCATTCTGGTACCATTTCCTGGGGCAGGAGGATGTCGTCCTGCCGCGCCACCACCACAGACACAGTCTCTCCCTGCTTGGTGCTGCGCAGCATGGCCACAAGCTCCTCCTGGCTACGGCCTGTCATGTCTACTCCATTCACCTGTACACACACACACACACACACACACACACACACACACACACACACACAGAGGAGTCCATTAAAGTGAAGTGTTAAGTATTATCCACTGGCAGTGCTCCACAACTGTGTGCTGGGAAAGTGCAGTTACTCCGTTCACCCAGTAGGGGTGTCACTGAGCTCCAGACCCTGGTACTGGTGTTCTAGTCGGGGCAGAAATCTGTTTTACCTCCAGGATACGGTCTCCAGGCTGCAGGCGGCCGTCTTTGACTGCCGCACCTCGGGACAGGATGTTCTTCACTAGGATTGGCCCTGGCCCGTAGACCGAGGAGTCCCGGGTTACCACGGTGAAGCCCAGACCCTCAGTACCTGCGGAAACAAAGCAGCCTGTGTCATTGTGTGCTTTCGGGGTATCAACCCCCAGCAAGTGAAAAAGAAACTAGCGGCTTACAGTCAGGAAACTACGGTACAGTTTAAGTGGCTGTTTTTGTTTGGAGGTCAGGAGCCTGGCTCAGCCTTTGAGCTACAGGGAGAAGGCTCTTCACCAAGCCAGATTAGGCAGACTCTGCCTTTAATTTCACGTGTGAGCGGGCCAAACGGTGGCTGGCGAAGGGAGGTAGGGGGGTAAGATGGAGAGAAGGTGGGGGACGGCAGGACTGAGAAACATGGACCTGAGTGATATTATTCCCCTCCTCTGGCTTCCCTCCGTGGGGAGGCAGAGTGATTTCCACAAAGATCTTCCTTGAGCATGTGAGCCTACGTTTATCTGTGTGTGTACATTTACAAGTGTGTGTGTGCGTGTGTGTGTGTGTGTGTCGTTCTGAGCCTGTGCCATCAACAACCACAGCCTCCTCCCCTCCTCTCTTTTTACAGCCCCACAAGCCCCAACCCATGAGTGAAATGTGCCACGCTCTGTGTGTGCAGGGAGAGCAAAGCCGCCATGGCATACTAAAGGTGGGGAGCGATGTTATCTGGTCCCAAGCTAAGCCTCTGCTTGCCCTACATTAGTGCACCTAAACCGCACCGCCTGTCAATCACACAGAGAAAGAGCCTGTTGCCAAGGGAGAGGGTGTTAGAAAGCCCATAATATCCTCTGCTCTGATCTTGCATCAGGTAAAAACGGATAGAGGGAGACAAGGGACGAAGAGGAAAAAAGAAATCAAACAAAGGAAGAATGGAAGAAGGAGGAAGGGATGAAAAGGTGCTGGGAAGAGAAAGAAGCGAACAATAAGCCAGCGTGAATGGGGCTTTGAGCTGGAGAGTGTGGAGCCCAATTTCTTCCATCCTTTCATCTGGGTATCTTCCTGCTTTTCTCCAGGTACCTGTAGAGCGAGTGTGTCTGCAGTCCAATTACAGCTATCCTTTCAATGCCTCATAACACTGCAGGTTGCTAGAACAGAGCCTATTCACAGTCCTAAGACCCTATTCCCGCGCTATCAACACATCGGCGGCCCGGCAATGATGTGTTTTTTTAGAGGGATAAGCGATAAGGCGGCTGCGAAGGCAGACGGATTCGGTCTGGGTTAAAGTCGAAAAAGCAAAATAACCAGACGTTTGCGTGGTTACACCAGAAGATAAGACATGAGAGAGTCTCTTTTATTGTGGAGTCAAATTTTTTTCAGTGAGTCAGAGCTTTGTATGTCAGTGGTAAATGTCTGATTTCAAATGATCAGTTTTGGAATCTCTTGCTGCTGGAGAGCAACAGCGTGGACCAGCCGAGTGAGCTTTGTTGGATTAAAAACAAGTGTGGAAGACAGATATGATGAATGAGCGCATGTGGATTCCCTTATTTTACTCCATGAGTGAGAGGAGAACAAGAAGATAGTCACTGATTTTTTCAGCTGTGTATTTACCTTTCTTCAGGTCGATCTTTAACCTCTTGCCACCCTTCCTGTTGGTGAGGTTGGCCAGGCTGGTCAGAACGGGACTCTTACTGGGCAAGGGGCTCCTGGGCGTTGGGGAGGAGCTGGCTGGCCTGGCTGGAGGAGTGGGAGAGATTCTCTCCAAGGAGCTGGGCCCAGACTGGAGCTCCACCGGTGGTGGGTTCCCTGCAGCCAGCTCATAGGTCCTGGCCTGTGTGTAGCCTAGCTGCCTTGCTTCTAGTTTGGCGTTCAGCTTGGCGTCTTGCTTGGGTTCTGTTTGGGAGTCGGCGTTACTGCGGACCAGCACCGGACTCTTTTCTTTAGCCGAGGAGTCTTTCATGTCGCCGGTGAACAGCTGACCTATGAGACTCTTCTCGTAGCGCGGTTTGTTGGCTACAGGGAGGATCTCCACACGCACTAAAGAGGAACTCATTGCCTTGCGGAATACTTCCTGTGACCTATGGAACAAGGAGAACATGATGAAATTCTCTATATATAAATAACTGAGCTGCATTAATGACATCCTGTCCCTGCATACTTACTGTGCAAAAGTCTTGTCGTGGAGCGATACGTCGTTGATTTGGACGATGCACTCGTCCTCCTTGAAGATATTTTCTCTCTTGGAGCGGCTGTATTCCTCGATGCCTTTAATATGAAGGCCCAGGGTCCTTGTAGCACAGACATCGCAGAGTGAACTCACGGAGGTCAAACAATCAATGACGTTCCTTATAAATGTCCGATTGATTACATAATAATTTGTGCGCGTACTCACCGTCCACTGAGAGAAGAGCAGTAGGGGACAACGTGGATGCCCAGGGGCCCTCGGTCACCTGCAAACTCCTCTGTCCTTGTTAGGTAACTGCCAACAAAACACATACTAAATCAGGAGGTGGGCAAAGCTGCACAGACAGTCAGAGAATCGGATACAGCTGCCACACAAACACTGTCAACCTTTCTATGTGCAAGCTCCTCAAAAACCATTTGCATTTTCCTCCAGGCTACACAGATAGGGATACAAATTAGCTTACAGGTAGTTCTGCCAAATATCACACCACTGTATGCGTGAGCGTGCCCGTGTGTGTGCGCGGGACGCAGGTGTCTTCTTCACCCTTTATCTACCTGCTTCTCAAGCATCCAATCTAGCCTGTGGACAAAAGAAGAGAGCTGGAGATAAAAGAGACAGTGGGCCAGATAGAGATGAAACATAATGAGCTTCTCTAATAATCTCTTCCGAGGCCTTTTAACAGCAGATAAACAAGGACTATAGCACTAAAGATAAACAGGAAGAGGCTGTGTGTGATGTTGGATTGTTAAGAGAGGGAACCTGCATGATAGGAGGTGATGTTTTTGGTCGTGGAGGAAGGAAGGAGCAGTGAAATCTTCATCCAGTGTAGTTAACAGAGAGGTGGAGCGAGTTAACTCAGGGGTGTTGAACACCAGCATTCAGTACTGGCTGCTGCAGTGATCTGGTGGCAGACATACAGGCTGAGAATATGGAGCTGCGCTGATCCAGGTTGGAGGCGACAGCCCATAGAAAAGATGAGAAAATGTTCTGCTTCAGAAAAAAACGATTCCCATTCTTGCTTTTTCAGATCTCATTAAAGCAATTCTGTGCGATGTCATCCGCTGATGTGATTCAGCCTCTGAACAGCGTGCGCGTTAACATAATAAAGAATGATCCAAAAAAGAGCAATCTCAGGTGGAGGCCACGAACATGAAGGTATTTCTGTGTTTTCCTCCAGAGTTCTCCCACACTGCTTTTCACCAAGCGACAATGCAAAAAAGACGAGGCATCTGCATCAGTTCAAACAAAGAAAACAAGTCTGGGAACAAAAGCGGTGAAGTTTAAGGGGTGTGTGTACTTCCTACACGTTCACAAGCCAGAGGAGGAGCCGGGATCATTAAAACACACTCCTCCGTCACTGTCACCGTGCTCTCGTTAACCTCTGCCAGGGTCACACGCTTACTGTACACGTCTGCGCGCACGCGTCCCAATTCCACGCTCACAAACTCCATCAGTCACATCCTTCTAAACTCACAGATACACACATGCATCAAAACACATCGAAATTAAACATGCGCACAGCCCACAAATAAACGCACGTGCACATACACATGTGAACACAAATAACACACACACACACACACACACACACAGCACATTTATATTCATATTAAAAAAAAACAAGCTCATCAGAAGCAGCCGTAGCTTGTTAGTGCCGCACGCTAATATGCAGAGTAGCTACGCTCACCCATTTTAGCATCCCACTGACACAAACAAACACAGTCATTCCACTTGGGGGGAGAGAGTGAGAGAGGCATGGGACAGTGGGGCGGATAAAAAGAGCAATGAGGAGTGAGACAGATGGAGCTCCCACTCTTGGTTGACTTCCTCTACATCAACAGAGGCCGAGCGCCTAACAAACTCGCGGCCGGGACTCGGAGAATGTGCCCTCGCTCGCTCACCGTGGCGTCTTCAGCCGCCAACCATCTGTTACCATGGCAAACTATCTGTGAGAGTCGTGCCTCCATTGTATCACAGCGCTGTCAAGACACCACTGTACTGTAAAACGCCGAAAAATCACCATCTGTCGCTGCAGCCAAATCTGTTCCTGAGCACGAGCCATCCTCGGCAGACTTCTGTTTAAAAAAACTATTCTCTAACCGGGAAACCAGCCGGCCGCAAAGCACGCCGCAAAATGATCTGTACTCTTATCATGGGCGTGCTGGACGAGTAAGCCGTTGTCATGGTTACTGCGCGACTGACATCTGAGGAGAATGATGACAAAACTCTCATCCTGCCAGAGGTCTGCAAGTGACATGCCCCCCAAAAAAAGGAGGCCATGGTGACATATCTGCACACGCCCACGTACAATAAGCTCATGAGCATTTTATCAAACTTCCCTAATGCCAGTGTTTCCTCTTTATTAACCATCATTTTAGTTCTCGAAAATAAAATATTTCACAACTTCCCCCTAAAAACTGTTCCTGAATCTCTGCTTCTGAAAGTTTTTCCTTCTCGGTTTCAAACATTATGTGTAGTGTTGCGTGCATTGCTTCAGAAACCTCAATTAAAAAATCTTTACTCAAAAGTTACTTTGGTGTAGTTTGAATGGAGTAAACAAACAGGAATCCAGAGTCACAACAGTAATGACTTGTTTACAATCTCTTCTCCTACAACAGGACAGCTTATCATAGCTAAACCTGCTCTACGTTCACTGGAGTCTCTGTGATAGCACACAAACAGTAAGGTGCAGACTGACGGTGAAATACACCAACAGTGGGCTTGACATGAATGAAATAAGTATCACATTAGATGCCCCCTTACTACTTTGCACCTTTCTTTTAATCTCGCTATCTCACTCACAGCCACATAACAGGACACGCTCACGTGCAATGTAAGGTCATATAATCCAGTCAGAGTGTCAGGCTGTCAAACAAAGACTGCGTGTTAATCCTCGTCTCCATCGCTGGAGCTGTGCCCAGCTATGATCTGTGTGCTACCACACCAGGACACCACCACACACTTACTTGAACTTAATGCGGCTCATGTTGGGGAGAGGGTGGTCGGTGCTCTGTCGGTCCAAAGAGCCTTTCAGTCCATGCTTGGTTTCCTGTTGAGAAAAAAAAAGAAACATCACGTAAACACAAAAGATCCATTTAGTCAACATGATTAGAACAGCTGCAGTCACATTTAACAGTTTGCTACCTGTACACACACAAAACAAACCCGAGGAGGCCCGCTGCCAATTAGGTTAACAATCCAACGCCGCCATCAATCACTACTGCTGACAGCGAAGAGAGAGCGGCCGCCGGACACTTCGCCTTCTACCACTCGCCGCCGTCCTTCCTACACTCTGTCTGTGTGTGTGTGTGTTGCCATCTACCTCTCCCTCCCCCCTCCGCCCTCCCTTCATCCCTCCCTGCCTTGTGCAGGGCAAGGCTCTATTTTTAAGTTGGTAAAAATCAACAACCACGGGGCAAACGGACGTAACGCAAGAAGCAGAGAGAGAAATGTAGGAAGAGACGACGTCGGCGTCGGACCCGCAAACACACACGAGGGGAGGCAGGCAGGAATTGCCCCAAATCGTTTAAGACAAGAAGGGTGCAATTAGGTCCTTCTGCCTTGTCACTTTCATTGTGTCACCAGCACTAATGGCTCCACAGCAGCCCGCCCACCAGCCCACTCCTTAGCAACCCCCCACCCTTCCACCACCACACCCAACTTCCCAGTGGACCCACTGTCACACACACAGAGTGAATATTTGCTCTACAGCGCACACAAACCCCCTCGCATACGTTCCTGCAAATATTACCTCTACGTCTCCACTCTGCAGAGCTGCACACACAAATAGGCTGTATTTATCAATACACATGCATACATACGCTGCCTTCACAAATAGTGACCCACTTATCTGGGCAGTGGGAGATTACCCCACAATAGAGCGCGTGCACGTGTGTGTGTGTGTGTGTATGTGCACGTGTGGGGGCAGAAAGATGAACTGGAGGCTCCATTGTTGCTGCGCATCTTCCCGCTACTCCATTAGCTAACACATACGCAACACTTGCATCTCCCTCCTACGTAGGCACACGCGCGCGCACGCACGCACGCACACACGCACGCACGCACGCACACACACACACACACACACACACACACACACACACACACACACACACACACACACACAC
>JAUMHF010000012.1:7007132-7025421 GCA_032359275.1 Microctenopoma steveboyesi | reverse complement strand
CACACACACACACACACACACACACACACACACACACACACACACACACACACACACACACACACACACACAGCCTTCGGGAAAACATCAAATGCACGCGTGCACTTGAAGTACATCTATGTACCGTGAAGCTGAACTACAATACACATGGCACAATAACTTAAAAACTCTTGTGTGTGCGCCTCATGATAAGTATAGAACATGTGTTATGTAAGATATAGCATGTGGGGATGTGCACACACACACACACACACACACACACACACACACACACACACTCTAATGCTTTAAAATGAAGGGACTACGTCATTATACCCAGTGTGAATCTAATCCCTGATTGAGAGCACTCCTGTTTATGTAGACATTAAAAACAGCAACTCTCCTCGTTGGCAGCCCCGCTGTGCTCAGCCAATCAGCTCGCCGCGCTCACTGCTCGTATCGCAGCACAATAACAAGAGGCGTTTGTTGCTGTTTTACTAACTAACATAATTCCAACATACATCCTTAATTTCTACTGATATTTTCAGGCACTTTTTAAAAATATTCCTGACTACATAACGTTGCTGTAGTAGTTTTTATTTTATTTTCTGGGAGTGTGATGAGAGAAAATACACTTTCTTCCGGTTGGCAGGACAGCAGTAGTCCTCGTTTCATTCCCTCGTCAATCACAACACCAGTCAGGTTTTTTTGCCCAAAAGATGAAGGTGTCAGTGGAGGCAGGCTACATGTGCACCAACCACCGCTTCAACTGACGTTTTAATTCCCATCTGAGCTTACGCATCAACTTACACTTCAACTAACAATGAGTTCTTTCAGCACTTACACTCCTGCTGACACTTTAAACTCCTTTTATCAGTTACACCTCGAGTGACTCTCTCTCAAGCCTGCTCGGCGCTTACTCTCCGGGCTTACACTTACAGCTCCTTTCAGCACTTTTCCGTCTAGCTGAAAACGCAATAATCAATACGCCGCGAAGACGTAGATTTCAACTGCAGTTTGACAGCAGAAGTGAACACTCTTCGTCTCATCTTGTAGTTGTTTTGCTTAGTGCAACTGACAGTTATTTCCTCATTGCGTGATCAGTATGTCAGGACTTGTGGACCCGCACCGAACGCTCCCATAATTTGTGAAACCTGTTTGAACCTAAGTACAGCTAAGGCGCTGCAGTGCATGTTTGGATTTGGGTGCTCGCACACGTTCACTTCAGCTTTATGCACGCAAAGGTAGTGCAATCTCTGCAGCGACAAACATGCAGGTACACACAATACATAGTTGCTGACATGAGATTCACACTGTGCCCACAGCAGAATTTAGCTTAGCTGCTTATGGTGTTACCTTTTACACCAGCACCAGAGTGCAACATATCAAAGTCCGACTTTCTGCGGTGTTAACACGCATTGCATCACTGCACCTGGAGGTACTGGAAATCAGCTGAAAAAGTGGGAGGCAGAACGAGGGAAGGGAGAGAGAGAGTGGATGAAGAAACATAATGAGGACGAGCAAGGGGAGAGAGATGGAGGTGAGAGGGGCGAGAGAAAACAAACTCTACTGGTACATTAACATTCCCGTTAATTAGCTTCCGACAAGTCCGAATCAATTAAGGCACCAACTGCAAGTTTGGCACCGCTTACCCACCTGCCAGTTTCATTCGGATAAGAGGGAAAGAAAAGTTATGTGACACAGACTCCGTGTGAAACAAAGGCAAAGAGAATGGCTTTCACCAGGGGCAGGGCACATATTTATCACTGTATCAGCCTTAATCACACTTTATCCAGCTTTCAATACCCCCTCCAAGGCAAAACGGGCGACATGTGTGGAGATAAGGAGGGGTAGGAGAGGAAGGTAAAGGAGCGTTACAGTGGAGGATGAAGCAATAGCATATTGATCTATGGAGGTCCATCAAGCACGGGACTCAATATGTCCGAGAGCTGCGACGATCTCTTTGCTTTCCTGCACGCGCCAAAGCGCTGTGGTGGTCCGAGGCAGGACGTCATCCGTCAGACAGCAGAGTGATGTAGATTTTTGCAAACAGCTGTAAGGATATTTTAGACCCTCTATAATGAGCCTGTTCACCGCTGCCCGGTCGCGCTGCGTGAAGGGGATGAATGTTGACGTGCCTTGGACGAGAAATATGGGCTCTGTCACTGCGTTTACTCACGGCTTGCTTCTGACTGGGTTCTGCTTAGTCACCGCTGTCAAACGCGATGGGGGGAAAACAACGGGACTACCTGAGTTCCCCTTCATACACACACACACACACGCACGCACGCAGAGCAAACAAAGTCTTAATGCCTTAATGGAAGCCTTTTTAGAAAAAGAGCATTGGAAGAAGCTGACCCTTCCAAAGTGCAGCCGGGGGCACGGTGCTGGAACACTAGAGGAATATTCACGGCTGCCTCTCTTTGTCTTCAGTGAGAGGAGGCACACAGAGGCAAACGGAAAATGTCATTTGTAACTCATTTATTTACTTTCTTTTTACATATTTCATGTCTATTGCTCCTGAAGGACTCGTTTGAAGTGCGGCCACTGGAGAATGCTTCCCCACACACGTCTTTTTCCCTTTAAAAAGCAGAAGCTAGAAGATAGAAACCACCCTTAAAATGGACAATTTACATTGTGACCTCAAGCTCACCGGTTCAGGAGACTCGTCATCTGGAGGTGGTGTGGCTATATTCTTAAGGGGTGGGGCCAATGCTGAGTCACTGCTACTCCTCACCAGCAGAGGTGTATCTGGAAGAGAAAGAGTGATAGATGTTATTACAAAACCCCCAAAACTTGAGGCTCATTAGAGGAGTTGAAAGGGGAGGCAGTGGGAGGAGGAGGAGCCTCACTGTAATCCATTTGTTTTATTTTAAGATTCAGCTGCCAGCTGTTGCACACACGCCCTTAAACACACTCGCCACAGCCCTTCCCTGCTCCGCAAAGCAAAACGGTGGAGGGAGAGGTAACATGGGCAGGTCTCAATCCACAACAGAGGGATTCAAAAGAATCTAATTTGAACCTTTGTGCTGCCTCTTGCTTTTAATATCCACCGAAAAAAAAGGAGCAGCAGGATGGTATTTGTGGGTGGGAAACCCACAGTGGGGCGTTTTTTTAATTTAGCTTGGAGGAGAAAATAAGGAGACAGGAGACAGGGAGAAAAAAGGGCAGTGTGATAACCACAGGAGAGAAAAGGAGTGAACCAAGAGATGGTGACAGACACAGAAAGGGAAGGCAAACTAAAGTCTTCTCTTTTCCTGTAATCAATTTCTCTTTGGAGGGTCAGTGACAGGGTCCTGTTCTAATGTGCTCAGAATAGAGAGAGCAGAGGAGGACAACAAGCGGACAAAGAAAAAACTGGCAAGGGTCACCGTGTGACTGTGTGATGATGAAAAATGATTATTCCAGCCGTCACAGACACACGTACCAACATCCTTTCTGCCTCAAACCCACAGAATCACATGTTCGGTCACCTGATGAGGTTAATCGCTTAAATTAATAATCTCCGCCTCCATCTGGCCAGGTTTCACACTCTCTTCCTACTGACCGTGAATGTTAAGACACGATGCTGACTCACTATCACTTAAAGATGGCACAAGGCTTTAAACTGCTGGTTTCCTTTAATTAGGGCTCCGGTTTTTGCCCATTTTTCACTCCAGCTATTGAGAAAATGAGCTGAATGTGGACTCATTTATTCTATTTAGGAACAGACTTCATGTGCTTTGATTGTACACAGAAACATCTGTTTAAAAAAAAGATAAAGGTATATTCTCAGAACTGGCATCAGTAGGCATAAAAAAATACATCAAAGTGCATCAGTGGCTTCTGCTTTCTCTGTCTGATTATCTATTAATCCTGTTTGCATCTGAACTAGGTCACACACTGTAGACACTTTTCAATATTGTTCAGTTGGTCTTTTGTTAAGGTGTGAATTGCTGGCGCGCTGTATTAAAATGTTTGAGAATATATATGTTCATTATAAAGCCCTGTTTCTACTTTCTGACATTCTCTGGGTCAACACAGTCCACAAGTCAACTGCAAGGACAGTGGGTGCATTAAGAACAGCTGGAATACATAACACTGAGTCATGTAATTTTTACATATCCTGAATGATTGATATCCTGAAGTGTAAGTAATGACTTAGTGGCTAAAGCCAATTTTCAAAAGGAGCTCTCCCAATAGGATGCATTACCTGAAGATGCAACACACACACACGATGATGCGACTGTGACGTGACCAAGGCCGCTCCATGGTCACAGTCAGGGTCCATTACCCTGCGCTCATCCCCATAAATCCACCTCTGCTTATCCAAACCTGCCTCCATCAATCCACCCACTACTTAAGAGCCCAAGAGCCAGGCCCGGCCATGTGAAGGAACACGAGGGTCACTAGGTTTGACCTATGACCTGCAGTGGCTGCTGGAGGGTCAAGCAGTGTCAAAGAGGGTCAAATCAAATCAAATCAAATCAAAGTTTATTTGTATAGCACTTATAAAACAACCCCAAGTTGACCAAAGTGCTTCAACAGGTACATAGAACAATACTTAAATAGTAGACAAAATAGATAAAACAATAAAGGGTCATGGGTCATTGACGACAGTGACAGTTGTAACTCTCTCAAGCCTTCTGCCATTTAGATGCTCATAAACCAGACTGACTCATATTAATTATTAACAGAGGTGTGACTTATGCTCCTCCCTCATCTTTCCTCAGAGATCTGTGGAACTGGGGAGACCTTTGCCAGGTCAGTGTTGATCTGCCCCTCTGAGTCCTGCAGGGGGGTACAGT
Source organism: Microctenopoma steveboyesi (assembly GCA_032359275.1). Taxonomy (NCBI): domain Eukaryota; kingdom Metazoa; phylum Chordata; class Actinopteri; order Anabantiformes; family Anabantidae; genus Microctenopoma; species Microctenopoma steveboyesi. The sequence continues at coordinate 7,020,655 of JAUMHF010000012.1, read as the reverse complement.
ACAGTTTACACAGGTCTCCACAATCAGTATGTGTGCCTCTGTTTTCCTTTGAGTTTGCATGTGCAAGCATGCGTGAAGGGTGTGTGTGTGTGTGTGTGTGTGTGTGTGTAGTAGATGTACATTTATTACTACGAGCGCCTGGGCTCTGCCTCTCTGTGTGTTTATATTTGCCCGTCTGTGTTTTCATGCTACAGGCCTGGATGGTCTTGTTTCTCTGGCAATCGATAGAGCAGCACAGCTCAGGCTGCTCATGGGATGATGTGATAAGGACTCTCTTCCTAAAAGTGTGTGTGTGTGTGTGTGTGTGTGTGTGTCCATGTAGCAGCAGATCAATGCAGGTCTAATCATCCCGCCGGGGCAGTGTGAAGTCCTATCACGCTGTTCAAACAAGCAACCCAACTTGACACACAAACACTCTGGCGCCTGACTGATTAGTGAATTACTCCTCGTCCTGTCCGCCACCACTCCGTGGGATTACATGCAAACTGGAACTACAACCAGATTACTGTGAGTATTCAGGTTAAGGAGCATCTTCAGAATCTCACAGATACATTTCCATGTGGCTGTACTCTCCAGTACATTTGGAAATTGAGGAGGAGTAACTGCTTCTATCCCACATATGTCAGCCCAATTAATTATGACTGACACATGGGCACACAGAGCATCTGCATATACTGCATACGATACACGACATCATGGATCTACTTAACGCATCTTCAAATGTTTGCACTGTAAAAATAAAGCTCACGTCTGTATCCATCACATGGCTTTTTTTCACCCCACACAGTAGATGTGATGTTAACACCCAGTTAACAACCAATCTTGCCAGTTTGGCTTGTTTAACTTGCATCCTGGGGTTCCTGTGTCATATTGTGTCTGTTATGGCATCGGCGTCACAGGGGCACGTCATAGCTAAGTTAGTCAGGGTTCAACAGGGCTGCACAGCAGGTTGGGGGTGGGTGCAGGAAAAGAGCCAGTGTGTGGTGTGGGGAATTAGTCCATTCATGCTCGGCTGGACCCTGGGCATGCTAACGGGCTACAGTGCTAATCTAGTTAGAAGTGGAAGCCGTGTGGAGACTGAAAGAGGAGGGCAGGGTGGGGATGCGGGAGGTGTCTGGTGGAGTGATGGGTGGGGGCTGGGGTGAGCTGGGTGGCAGGTGGCTGAAGCTGAATACTGGAGTAGGTAGGAAACGACTGGCTGGAAAAGAGAAGGGGCAGATAAAGTGAGTTGAGGGAGGGAGGTGGCAAAGGGCAGGCGAGCGGGGGGGCATCACACTGGTTCTGTAGAGCCGACTGATGAAAAGGTTCCCACAGCGGCCAAGTGATTTCACAGACCCTTGTTAGCTCACATCTAGCTCGTGTCTTACGCTTTATCTTTCTCCTCAGAAATATGAAAAAGGCAAAACTCGCGCTCTTAACTATTTACAGTGAAATGGAGCGAAAGCCTGAACAAACTGTATCTCAGACAGAGGGAGATATTTCCCCAGAGGTTCCCTTAGGCTGGTGACTGACTGGCGCTGTGATGTGTCCCTGTGGAGATGCACCGTGACCCACTAACTTGTTCAATCTACTTCCTGACTGCCAAAAAAAAAAAAGAAAAAGTTGCAATCGTCATCTGCACATTTGTCAAACTGTCATTTTCACTTACACCTTCTCTGCAGGAATTTAGAAGGCAGTTTGTTACTCTAACACTCGTATTGGAAAGCGCACGCTCTGCTTTGTTTCCTCAAACAAAAGTGCTGCTGCACTCCGTCAACGCTGCTCTGTGTAAAAGCAACAGCTCAATACCAAAAATATAAATGCAAATGCAAGGCAAACACAGAACACGAGCAGGCGCGCTCTCGTGAAAAGAACAGAGAGTGGAGGGGGAGCATGCAGCGCCGCTCTCCTGGACATCCTCCTGAAAACGTCAGCTGCCTTCCTCCATTAGGGTCAACTACCCTTGTTTTTTAATAAGTCAATTTGTTGTCACTCTCTTCTCGCTCCTGCTTGTTTTCTTTTCTAAGATCTCGCCGTCATGTCTGAGCTGTCTCACTGTCAGCGAGGCGCTCATCACAACCCACGTACAAACAGGCACACGCTGACAGCTCTGGTTCAGTCGAATAAAAAAAACACTGCTCAGAATCCTTGTGTGTGATTATCAGCCACGTTGGTCAGAATATAAAATGGCTTAGGCAGCCATTTATCAATATATTTACTGTTTCAGAAGCAGAATTGGTGCATATCTATCACCTTAATGGTGCACAGAAGGAAGCACGAAGAATAGAGACGTTATAAAGACAGAATGAAGGAGCAACGTGGCTCTTAGTGAGATCATGCTCATCCCGTTCAGTCAAATGCAGGTTTCACTGTTGCAGCAACTTAAGGCTCAAGACATGAATCTCATAGCTCTACAGTTGTTTCGGCGTGCGCCCACATTTAGCGGCGCGCCGTCTGAGCTACGCGTGAAAAACAAGAACAAACCAAGTGGAGGAAGTGAAACGAAGAGAGAACGCTGTGTCGACTCTGCAGCTGTTTTCACACAGCGTCAAGTAACAAGCAGAAAATCTGCTTTTCTTCCCTTTAAATACAGTAGGCTCAGCTTACAGCTGTTCACCCAACGTATTTTCGGACGTGCCCTCCTTCGCATACTGTCACACACCTACACAGACGCACACCTCCTGCTGTCTCACCTCAGTACACTTTGTCACATTCCCACAGAAAAAAAACGTGTTGATTGAGCTGCGCTTTAATACCCCGGGGTGATGAGCGTTTCCCTGAACATACTCTAGATACTGTGTGAGTGTTTCAGACTTCTCAGAACAGCTATTTTGAATTGTATACTTCCAACCTAAAGACGACATGGACAGTAGATGTGACCTACTGGCTTTGAGGATAGCTTCGTTGACCTCGATCTCTCCTCTGTTCTCCTGGTACTGCAGGTGGGGATGGTAATGCAGGGGTTCCGGGCTGGGGTTGGAACTGGTGTAGCCATTGGACACGTTGTCTCTGGGACTGTCCGTCCTTCCGTGCTGGACGTTGTCGAGCACAGCCACCAGCTGGAAGAGACAGAGAGTCAAAATTGATCATCATGAAGGTCTTTAAACATATACATATATAACATATACATCCACCTGCCAACACAACAAACGCAACGCACCTCAAACTGCAACACAACACAGCAGCAATAACTTTTTCTTTTAGAGCAAAGGAGAAGATCCGAACGGTAAATCAGCAGATGGCCGGTTGAAAGGAGCTAACACACATGACAAGGCCAGGAGAGGTGTACAACTATGAAATTAGCAGTGAAATGAGATCTGACACGAGAATGAGAAGCTGTCAAACACAATGACACAGCTACCACAATGAGACGACGGGGGGATGCGGTGGTGTCAATGCGAGCAGGGGATGGAGGGTAGGTGGACGACAAACAATCCTAATTGAGACAGGGACATGACGCCAGATAGAGCAAAGGGGGGATGCGTGTGTGTTGAGCGCGAGGCCGCGCGGCTTCCTGGTTTGATAAATGGGCGCGTGGCGGCCTGATGCTCTCATTAGACGATGCTGGTGAAGGAAATGACCACTTAATGAAAAGCAATAACCGCAATGGAACAAGAGATGGAGATGAAACAACAGACGAGTGGAGAATGTCAATTAACAAAAAAGAAGCCCGAGTGTGTGTGTGTGTGTGTGTAAACAATAACTGCAGATGAGGCGGATGAGGTGTGATGGATGATATGCATCATCCATCACGACGCTGCCTCTCTCACCTCAACCTCCCGTGATTCAATATCCTCATGACACCTGGCTGACGCCATGCCAAGGAGATCTGTCTACTGAATTCGTGTGTGTGTGTGTGCTCTAGGAAGGAAGAGCGAAAGTAAAGATGAGGAATTGAGGAGCTGGCAGATGCAGAAAAGAGAGAGAAAAGACCGAACACCAGGAAAACAATCTGATTGCGCGGCTTGATTGATGCTTCTCAAGCTCTTTTTCTCTTCTTTATCTGCTTTCCTCTCTCTCTCTCCTTATCACCCTCCCTCCTGAGGCTCCGTCTCTTCCTCCAAACTCGCTGACGGCATCAATCAAAGAGGACGTCTCAGAGCACGATGTGACGAGCACGCACGAAGACACAGCGGCGAGCTGCCCTCAATAACCATTTATTCCATTTGAACAACAACTTATTTGAATGTGTGAAGGGGTGATGATGATGATGATGATTTGCTTTTCCAGGAGTTTATTCTTTACGGCTGACGCCGGCGGGGAGCGACGCTGATGATGAAGGCCGCCCTGCTGCTTCCGCTCATCGCTCAATCAAACACAAGTATCAACAAAATGAGTCTTAGTATTATTAAGTAAGTAAGTATTATTTCATTTGGAGCGAGCTGAGGTATAAGAAACTGTCAACACAGTTCCAGAAAAATATGAAGCCGAATTTTGGACCCTGTGCCCCAGGATGAAAAACAACACCTTGAACTGTTCAGCGTGTTTACTCAACACACATGTTCTTCTCTTGCTCTCCTGCCTGATTAGTATTCTAGGAAACAAATCGCCTTATTTATCTTGCGGCGTCCGTAGGGGGATATTGATATGGACCTGGGGAGCCTGCGTGTCAACTGCTGCTGAATAATGTGACCCCCTTTGACTCATTTCCATAACACACCCAGGCGCACACAGCGATACCTGTGCCCAATACAGATGGCTGAACCATGTTATGGTTGCAGCATCACTGAGCATGCAGCCACTACATCTGTAGCATAACCGCTAACGGCGGATACACTGCTCTGCCACAGAGGCAGGGCAACTTCTATATGTAGGATCATATGGTTATTTATTTAGATTTCTTTTAGCAAAGGCACGCCTAGCAGGAACATAAATCAAATGACCAGCATCTATAAGTAACACTACGTGGTGACGGATGCTGCACATTCCTTTATTTTGATTAACTGCTGCACTTGATGCACACAAACTTCCACATCAGTCTGATTACAGCGTCTGCTTTCACACAAGCTGCTGGAGAGACAGCCAATCAGACGCGAACAAAGTTCACATACACAATAGTCATCGTTTCTGTGAATGTTTAATGTTCAGGATATGAAATTATTCCAGCTGTTGTAAACAGTAGATGTTTACATGTTGAAACTCCCAGATGGAACAGTTGACTGTTTTTAATAATTGATGTACTTGCTAAGAATTAATTAGCCGAATGCAGCACGTCCTGTATGGAACGAGAGAGAGGGAGGGAGAGAGAGAGAGAGAGAGGGAGAGAGGGGATATTTGCATATATAATGTATGCAATCACGCTTATTGACACACTGTATAATGGCATTATTTAAGAGTACACACAAAAACAACTGTGGAGACACACAGACTCTTCATAGTCAGAGGATGAACAGTGCCACCTTGCTTTAGCCAAATACTATTACACGTGGGTACCACTCAAGCCTCCAGCCTTTACATAACACACACACACACACACCCTCATTTCATCTGCTGGTACTAATCAACCCATTTTTCTTCTCCTCTCTCATCGCTGACTAGCACTGCTCTATGCATGTGTGTCTGCACGTGTGTGTGTGTGTGTGTGTGTGTGTGTGTGTGTGTGTGTGTGTGGTCCCCGTGTACTGAGATGCTCTGCTTTTGTGCACTTGTCATTTATCTTACAACTGCACCCCCCCCCTCCCCACTCTGTTTTCTCCCTCTCATGCTATTCTTCATTCTTTCTTTGAATGAAAGATGCATAATTCAGAAGAAGCACCCAGCATCCTGACAGTAGTGTGGTAACCCAATCATCACTCACACACACACACACACACACACACACACACACAGGCCTATACAGCGCACATGCACATCCGCCAAAGAGTATTTTAGACATCTGTTTTCTTTAAAGCGCTAAAACGTGAATCACAGAGAATAAACCTCCCACTCTCAGTGTCTTGGCCTGACTGCAGAGAAAGCGAACGCCTGTACTATCTGATGATCTTGTGTATATATTTGCGTATATATTTCTGATTGCGCTGTAGCTGAAAGGATTCGAACTGTAGCGTGCGATCAACACTTCTCTCCATATGGCTCCTGAATGTGCATTTATGTTTCCGGGTGGTGTTTTTCTCTTCGCTGAATATGTGGCGGCTGAGGTGTCGCAAGGAGACAGTAACAGTACAAATCCTCCGTGTGTGTGATTTAGATGCTGCTCAACAAAGAGCGGACATAATGTCTCGAGGGGGGGGGGGTTCTCCACGGCTGTAAAGTGTGATGAATGTTGACAGTGCACAGTTGAAGTAACATATCTCGCCTCAGCTGAGCAGAAACTGATGACACCCATAGCGTCATGTTAGAAATGACAACACAGTTTAAACCGACTAGCAGGTTGTAATTAGTGATCTTTCCTAATAAACTACTGCATTGCAGTTGTATGCTTCCACTAACCAACGACGTGGTAGCTCACGTTTAATAAGACTTTATGCACGAGACCCAGATGTGCCAGATGCAATGACATTTCATCTTTCAGCTCTGGTATCGATGTGAATGGGTCATACATGAGGCCACAGTCAACTTGACCTTTGACCATGGAAATCTAATTAGTGCATCATTTACCACGAGTAACTCTCGCAAATATGAAAAAATGCTGCACATAAATACTGAAAACACGCCAGTGCACACAAGCCTGTGTAAAAACCAAACACGTGTTGAGGAGTATTTATTGTACATACTCTTACACCTACACACACACACACACACACACACACACACACACACACACACACACAAAGTATTTCCAGGGCACCGTAGAGGCTGTGAGAGGAATGTTTGGCCTGTGTTCTTTAAACAAGTGGAAAATTGCTTGTATTACCAGTGACAGCATGGCTAATCCTGCTTCTATTCCAGCCTGAATCTATACAGCGCTCCTCCAGATGTAGGGAGGATTACCCCTCAGGAACACACACCTGGCTCTGGGCCTGCACGCACGCACGCACGCACAAACACACTAAGGCAAGACACAGAGCCAGTGCGTAAGTTTAGATGAAGCGACCACAATGACACAAAGGTGAGTGACAAACAATGCAGATGAACTTTTTAACCCTGTAGTAAGAGATTCCTTAAAGATATTCCATCGTGGTACCCTCTAAATATTTCTGTCTTTCTATCTGGAGAGACGCCAGCAGTTCTGAGTAGCAGCGAGCACTTCCACGCTGAACATAACATCTCTTTGATGCTTCTGACAGACTGAGCTAGATTCTAAAGTCTGTTGCTGCAGCGGTCTGAGCATTTACATTCATGCAAATTAAGCAAAAAATGACCCAGATCTCATGCTGCTTCTGAAACAGAAAAACAGCGTAATGGTAGAACAGTGTAGAGTAATAGATCAATAGCCATCTCTGAAATGCTGACAGTGATACAACTGCATTAACTTTTCATTGCAGCTGCATGTTGCATGCTAAAACGAGTGGGTGTGCTGAAATCAAAAAGCGAATTAGGTGAGATGCAAATTCAGCCTGTTAAAAGTGGCACAGTGAGACACGAGGACGTCCATTCACAACAACGTGAACAGGTGAAAAAAGTTCTATGTGAATTTAAAGCTTACTGTTCATGCACGCAGACAAAAATTGGAAAGGGTTGAGTTATCATTTTTCCTTTGTTTGTGTCCACACACACACACACACACACACACACACACACACACACACACACACAAACACACACACTGACAAGGCGAGCCACCAGCTGAGGTATTGGAGTGCTGGCTCTGTGCAGTGACAGCTCATATTATTATTTATGCGCACTCATAAAGGGAGAAAGTAAACTCCTCATATATCACACATGCCCGAGAGGCCAAAAGAAAGAAGGAGGGAGAGGTGGAAGGGGGCGGCGAAGTGAAAGAGGGATGTGGGTGACAGGAGAGCTCCGGGCATCGTATTTCTCAGACCGGGAACACAAATACCAAACCAGCTTGTTCATCATTCCCGCGGAGCAAACACAACAGTGGTGGTTACACTGGTGCCGTTTCCGCATCTGTGGACACAACACGCGCGCGCACACACACACACACACACACACACACACACACACACACACACACACACACACACACACACTCTCACATGCAGCAGAGGAATGTGCGATTCCCCCGGCGCACTCAAAGTCATAACCTCTTTCTCATAAATGTTCATAAACGCGCACAAACACATGCTTCAGACACACAACGAAGTCGCGCGCCTCCTAGCTCTCTTCCCCAGAAGCCGGAGCCTAATAATCAGCTCTCTTTTCCCTGTGGCCGAGGCGAGGCCAGCTGCTCCCCCTGACCTCCCTCCCTGCCTGCCTGCTTCCTCCCGGGATCTGACAGAGAAATAGAAGGAGTGATTAACTCAGAGCTGCGAGGCTGTCGCCCTCTCACCTGTGGCTCGACTCCACAGTGTGCGCCCTCCCTGCTCCTCCTCCTCCTCCTCCTCTCTCCATCTGCCCTCCCTTGACATTAGGCTTGCATACTGTTCGTCACCTCATTCTTTCTTCATGTCGCGTATTTCTTTGTGCAGGCAGAGCTTTGAAGTGATGTTTAGGATGGCTTAAAGGGAATAACTGCACTTTTAATTATGCAAAGCACAACCTATTAATAATGCACAGGGTTTTCCACTGTGGACATGATAGAAATGATTTCCTGTGTTTATCCATAACCATGCCAGAGTCCTGCCTTGACCTAAAAATGCTATTTCATTAGGCAGCTATAAGAGTTCTGTGTGCTGGCAAACTGAATATACACTGAACAAAAACATAAATGCAACACTTTTGTTTTTGCTCCCATTTTCTCTGAAGTTTTTACTACTCTTTGACTCTGCATACCAGCTTTCTTATAGTGTGTCCACAGATGAGCAGTCTACAAAGGTGTTTTTACTTTATAAGAGCACACACCAAACGTGCCCACTAAGGTGTTTGCTTGCGCATACAACTGTCTGTCTATGGATATCATCATCATCATCCGTCAGTTTGTCAGTAATGATATGACCAAGACATTATACCTTGCTACAGACATCCAGTACATTACCTGCTAATTTAGAAGCTGGGAATTTTAATGTCAGATTTAATAACGCAATAATGATTTGATAAAGCACATAATCCCCAAACAACTAATGTGACGGTCCTACAACCTGAAGGGTTGAAGAATTGTGCGAGTGAAACCACCGCCCCTCTTTCCATACATCCCTCCCGTGTCAGACGTAGGTGGGCTAATAATTCAAGAGGCCTATTCAGACACATTACCATCCGCAGAGCTCCATTCATTAGGCCAATCAGTTAGATGATGAGAGTGAGAGGCAGGGGGAAAAAAAGGAGGAGGAACAATAACAGTGTGTGCGACACAGCGGACACAGATGTGGCTTTGGCTTTGTAAATGTGCCAGAAATCATTAAATATTTAACCTAAATGAGTTGGATTTGGTATTACAGGCATTTGTTCTCCACACCCACACACACACACACACACACACACACACACACACATCCAGGGAGAGTGTGACTTTCTGCTTATTTGAGTTATTAGCAGTTGGAGGGAGCTGAGCTGAGTCTGGGCGAGCAGAGGGAAAACGTGCAAGGCTTTCACACACACCCATACACACACTAGTCTGGGGGCAATGTCATCTAGGAAAACAGATGGTGTGTGCCTGGTTAGGTCAGAGAGTAGATTTGCTGTAAACAAGTTGATGTATAATAGATCATTAGCTGGATGTGATTAGCTCTTCTGCAGGCTGCTGTGCCAAAATCACTGTAAACTCACAAAGCTAATACTGACAGCAAACACAACACAAGCTGTAGGTTCTGACTGATCTGAACGTGCTGAATCAATGTTTCTCGTATAGAAATCACTGCATGTGCATGTGTGATGATGAGAAAGCTGAGGCCGGGGGTTCCTTCTGCCAGGCCACAGCAGGTCACATTACAAGCCTGACCGTCTCGCTCTATTAGGAGCTAATGGGTGGTGTGACGGTGACACAGAGAGTCAGGGTGATTAACAGAAGGAGAGGCACCAGAGGAGAAGATCTGAGGGTGTGATGACCTAGCAAAGCATCTGTAAGTCTTCCTCACACACACACACACACACACACGAACAAAACAGAAAGAGGCCTTCTTCTAGGTGGATCTCAGTCTTTTGCTTCAGTGAACTGACAAATCATTTTGGAGAAGTGCCAGCATTCAAAGTCAAAAGGTAGAGCCACAGATCGTTTAAAGGGAATTAAAATTCCAAAGTGCAACTTTGAGAAGGAACTCAACATGCGTGGCGTTAAATGAAAAGCAGACAGGCACAGCAAGAATTATTTCTTCTTAAGCCTTCCTCGAGTTCTCTCATCATAATTACAATCAAACCAAGTTTAGTGAATGAATGTGTGTTTTCTGTGTGTGTGTGTGTGTGGGGGGGTATTGTTAATTGAATATAATCAGATCAAGCGCTGTTGTGATGATCAGATACAAGGGTTTGAATCAAGGTCGAGACTGATGAGATGTGATCAAATCAGCTCCAGTGACCGAATCCCACCAGGTGAAACATTCACGTCATCTGATCCGCACAGAGATAATCTACCTTCATCCAATATACTGTATGTTTCATGTGTCCTAATTTACAGTGGCGTGTCACAAAAACAATGCTTTAACTTCTAATTAATATTCTAACGTGTTCGACATATGGTGTTGATCGCGGCCCATCTTCTCACGTAAGGTATGCGTGGATACATTACAAAGTGAAAAGGGTATAGATTATGACGAGGCCGACGTGCGTGTGACATTTTCTAATCAGCGCACTTGATCCTCATGCTCCAGCTCATCACTGCCCATTCACACAGTGTGTGGAGCTATGTGACCACTTAGACGCCAATCAAACGTAGCTCGCCGTGACAGCGCACAAAGACATTGGAGGTGAGGGAGTGAGGTGTCACAGAGCGTCAAAGGCTAATCAGCACGTATGCGCCTCGCAATCACTTCCCATTCACTGAACTTTTTCTCCGGCGGGTTAGCACATTTTAAGTAATGCTTCATTGTTGCCTGTCAGAGGGGCTGACATCTGACATGTAATAACTGGAGGCAAATCACCCGGCACAACTTACTGAGAATTCTCCTGGAGCCGTGGAAGGAAAACCTACAGCAGTATTTTAAAGAAACTTGCACTTAGTTCCTACCAAAGTGCAACTCTGAGGCCAAAGAGACATGTTGTGATCAGCCAATCAAATGGTGGCAACTTAATGCATTTAGGCATGTTGACATGGTCAAGACGAACCGCTGCAGTTCAAACCGTATTTCAGAAACTGTTGATCTTCTGAGACTGTCACGCACAACCATCTCTTGGGTTTACAGAGAATGGTCTGAAAAAAGGAAAAACATCCAGTGAGCCTCGTTGATGCCAGAGGTCAGAGGAGAATGGCCAGAGTGGTTCGAGCTGATAGAAAGGCAACAGTAACTCAAACCAACCAACCAATGCAGAAGAGCATCTTGGGCGCCTTAGTACTTATTGATCAGCGTTGCAGCGCCACAGCCTACCTGAGTGTTGTTCCTGACCATGTCCATCCCTTTATGACCACAGTGTACCCATCCTCTGATGGCTACTTCCAGCAGGATAATGCACCATGTCATAAAGCTCAAATCATCCCAAACTGGTTTCTTGAACATGACAATGTGTCCACTGTACTCAAATGGCCTCCACAATTCAGTAGAGAACCTTTGGGATGTGGTTGAACAGGAGATTCACATCATGGATGTGCAGCTGACAAATCTGCAGCAACTGCCTGATGCTAACATGTCAATATGGACCAATATCTCTGAGGAATGTTTCCAGTACCTTCTTGAATCTATGCCACAAAGGATTGAGGCAGTTCTGAAGGCAAAACGGGGTCCAACCTGATACCAGAAAGGTGTGTCTAATAAAGTGGCCGGTGAGTGCATATGTGCAGTACTAAAATATAAAACAGCACATGCATGGTATGTTTCTCCACCAGAGTCCTGACTATTCTGTCAGTTCACAGCTCTTACATAAAGAAATTAGAGCATTAATTATCAAACTCAACTCAAATCTAAAATATCTGAATATTGGACAGACACATATTCTTTTGTAGTTTCATAAGAAGATGGAGTCAATGTACAAGAACAAAACTAGCAGGCACATTTCTGAATTCTTGAGATGAGAGAGATCACAACTCTTAACTCCTCAGTTTCTCTGCTTGATGTCTAATCAAATAATATCCTTATTCTCTTTAAAGAACATAAAAGATGGTCATGACTGCACACACTTTAAATATCTAAACGCATATCCGTGTAGCACATTAATCCGTCTATCGCTGCATCCTCCTCTGTGACATGCGGGCAGGAGAGACTGATGATGGGAGATGGCCTCATAATCAAGCGGTTGACATTTTAGAGGGAGATCAGCTGGGATACGCACCCTTACCATTTACATTCCAGCAGCCAGAGACTGCACCAGAGGTGCATGGACGCCTTGCAGGCGCAATGATTAAAAAAGGGCTAATTAAAAGAGAGATGAAGCAAAATCATTCTTTCATTAAATTTGCCATGAAATGAGATTTCTCGTTTGGCTGAATAGGACGGAAGGATGAGCTTTTTTATGTGCCCCTACCGTACTGAAAACAAGGTCTGTGTGGACTGTGTACATGTGGCTGTGCACTTGGAATGAGGAGTGACAGTCCACTTATGAGGAGACGTTATGCTCCCCGAGTTTAATTCCCTTTTCCGAGTAGATCGGCGTGACAGGAGAGGACACTCACACATGTAAAATATTCACATTTCAGCTGCACGTGGGTGAACAAGAGGGAGGTAGAGAGAGGGCCTTCATCAAGCAGCGTCTACAAGTTGGTGGCCCCCAGCAGCACTCTGTTCACAAGGCTGCAGGGAGAAAGAGCAGAAAGTACGCTGCGTATATGGTATTTATATATCTAAATATGGAAGGCTGGACCAGTTGAAAGGTGGTGTACAGCCTGTATGCTAATGGCATGCCGGCTCTGGACAGCCTGACTGACGGCTCCTGTGCACCGCGGGGATGGACGGGAGTAATGGCTGCGGCTAATGCGGGATCTCTCGGGACTGTGAATGGGAAAGAATGACAGCTCTGGTAGCGGTAAACGGATGAATGTGTTGAGGTAAATCACTACATCAGAGGCTTTTGAAAAAGAGTGCCAGGGAGGAAATGGAGGAGTTGAGGACAAGATGGAGAACGGGAAAGAATCCCATCACAAATGATGTCTGACAAGCGTCTATTATTTTAAGATGCATATCATCAAATCTACATTCACATAACACGTGGGAGTAAATAACTTTCAAAAGCACAGAAAAGGACTGGCAGGGGATAAAGAGAAAAAAAAAAAAGGTCAGGTCTGTGAACTGCAGGGATCTGACCACTTCTCTGCCCTATTAACAAAGTAGTAGGGTATGTGACAGGTCAATGACTGCAGCTGTCGTCCCAGAGCTGCAGGGTGCACGCACACACACGCACACACACACACACACACACACACACACACACACACACACACACACACACACACACACACACAC
>JAUMHF010000012.1:6893846-7007124 GCA_032359275.1 Microctenopoma steveboyesi | reverse complement strand
ACACACACACACACACACACACACACACACACACACACACACACACACACACACACACACACACACACACAGTGTAATAGAAAGGAAAGAAGAGCTTCATGGACTATGATTGACTACACCATGACCTGCAGCAGTTTCTTTACACTGTGCTCTTTTGTGTCTGCGAGTGTGTTCTGCGTATATGCGATCACGATCACACCTAAGCCAACACCCCATCGTCTTCTCCACATTCATCAGATTGATATCAATATTCATGAGGAGGCTGGTGGCCGGTGTCTCGAGATGGGGGGCTAATGAATGAGTGTGTGCACGGACACACCGACACACACGCGCGCGCATGTCACAGATGCAGGAGGCACAACTGTAATCAAATCACAGCCACTCACTCGTCTCCACCCTCGTCAACCACCAGTGGCGCTCCCCCTGTACATGCTGGTGCTACTATGCTACTCCCCACTCCTGCCTGTGGTTTGATGCAGGCAGCAGGGACAGCAGGCATGTGTGTGTGTGTGAGAGAGAGAGAGACTGCGTGTTGAATAATAGTCAGGGGCTGGCCAAGATAAAGAGGTCTGGTCTCACAGCTAAGCTAACCACTAGGTGTACAAATAGCTAACCATTATCTCTCATTAGCATCCTCAGCTAACACAGGGCCCATGCTGTGCGGCTGAGGGCCCGCACAATGGTACCACTCCGGTATGATTGATGATGAATCAGCGTCGGCCATAATAACAGGACAAAAAAGAAAAGCACTAAAGATAGAATCTCTCGGCTGAGGCGAGGTAATAAAAACGTAGACAAACAAAAGGAAGTCAGACTAATCAAAAACGCCAGGCACAGCTCATTAATCTGCGTGTGTGTGTGTGCCGACGCCGTTTGGAAGCGTGGAGATAAGTCAGATGACTGGCACGTTATGAAGATCACGCGCGCTTGTCCTCCTCCGTCGGCAATCTTTTCATCAGCAGCGAAAAACAAAGGGATAAAATGAGGAGCAGGATGAAAGCAGCGAGGCATGTTTGGAGAACTGGGTTAAAGCTGAGAGGGTAGAGATACAAAAAGGTAAATGGGACGGTTCCTGCACGGCGCAGGTTCTAGTGAAGCGTTCGCTCAGCACCACAGAGTCAGGCTAACTTGCTAGCGAACATAGGTGATCAAATGCCAGAGCGGCGTCTGATTTGCGACTCTTCATCATCACTTTGAGGAGAGGGGAAAGCAGGTTTAGGTTGGCAAATGAGTCATTAAAATCTATGACTCACACTCTGAGGCACAAATAAAATGCAGATCCTACGATTGCATCCATCACCCGGGAAAATATGGCCTCTGTTCTTCGTGATTGGAAAAACATTTTTCTTTTCTTCCCCTGTTGAAGATTCCTACTGAGTTTACACATCTATTATTTAGTTCTGTCCCCTTTTTCACAAAGATTATTTTGCCAAACCTGCAGTCCTGCGTGAGCCCGACGGCGTGCACAGACACACACTCCATTGTTGCTGCAGCTTAAAACACCAACCGTTATTGTGCGGTACCGGGGTTGGATGAATATTCCATTTCCATTTCATTTGGCCGTCTTGCTGACTAAGTGTTGGTAATTCATCATTCGTCTGGTCCCGGGCCTTATGAATATGGATTTCGGGCAGTTTATTAGCACATCTTAGGAATGCATTAGGGGAAATTAGGAAGGGGGATGAAACTCTCTCTTTATAGAAATTGGGACACTGTGTGTGTGTGTGTGTGTGTGTGTGTGTGCTTGAGAGGCAGAAAACTTCAACTCCCAATGCATCTCCTGTGAAGTTACATCACTGCTCAGAGAGTTTCAGAGAACTTTCCTCCGCACGTGGCATTAAATCTGAAACGGTGTCCTTTCATCCGTCTCTGTACAAGTGAACATGACAGCTAGAAATCACACAGCACCGTCACGCCTCCCACCTCCCTTCTGCTTTGAGAAAGGGAGGTGGGTTTCAGGAGAAGAGAGAAGGGGAGGAAAGAAGTTCATTTCCTTACCAAGCATGCACGGAGCGAATTACAATGAAATCAAGTCCAATCAGAGTTTATTTTCTTTGGCCCAAAACTCATTTTGTCACATTTTGAATTCAGTTGGTTTACTCCTAACAACGAGTGACAGGCCAACCAGGGTGTGGATTCACAAACACCTCGTCTATTGGAAATCTTGTCATCCTGCCAGGCTGGAGAAATTAAGGGAGTCAAAACAAATCCACCACCAGACTCCAGCCACAGCTTTTCTGCTGTATTTCACTGTACCTCGTGTGAAGAAAGATTCATTATGCTAATCCATGCAAACATGAGTCATTGCTATCCATCACATGTCAGTGCGTTCTTGTGTTGAGAGGTGGGAACAGAGAGGCTCAAGCACAACTCGCAGCACAACGCTTATTCGTCCTCACCTTGTCTCGGTCCTCAACGAGATCACTCAGCAGGTCGTCCATGTCGAGGATCCCACCTTCGGCGTACTCCAAGTGGTGGGTCTTCACTTCATTCTCCCCGTGCTGGACACACAGAGACACCAAGTAGAAAAACACAAATGAGCATTAGTTAGTTCTTATTAGTATGTGGTGATTTTAAATCAATCAACTTAGCGCCTGGTATTTTAATTACACATGTAATTGGACACAATTCCTACAAATTCTCCTCCACTGTGATGATACTGTATGTTTACAGCAACAAGCATGACACGTCATAATGAAAACACATGACCTACATTACACTCTACATGCACAACACTGGCTCCATAAAGTACAGTAAGCACAGAGGAATGTGAGCGGAAGGGGCTGGGTTGATAAAAGCTTTTCCAGTTTCGCTGCTCGGTTTGGGAGCGCTGGTAGGTGCACTCCAGGCTGGGTTCACTGCCACGGTGAGGTCAACGTGAATACACCCACAGAGCAGGAAATAGACCGAGCCTGGTGATTCATCCACTGACAGCGAGACGGAGAACTTCCCTGTCCCCAGTGTCAAAGCAATGTGCTGTTTACACGACGCGGTCAACATAGAAGTACGAGCAACTATAGCATCTTCCCTTTTTTGTGACCCACTATTTACACTGTTGTGTAGCTGCTGTGCTCTGAGGACAAGATGAGGTTGGTGAGAATTAATTCCAAGTTCCTAAACAGTTAAATTACTTCTGTTTCTATTAGAAAATTCCTATATGAACCAATCTTTGACAGCTTTTATTGTTTTAATCAACATGTGCATGTGAAAATAGCCCATTATGAACTGCCCCAACCAATAAGCAATATGTCCAAGGTAACGCCAGACTACATTAGCTGTTAAATTAGCAGCTATAGGCTATGAGCCTCGGAGGCTGGAATGAGTTTGGCTCCGACACAGCGAGCGCCTTCTGCTGCCTCACAGAGCACTGTTGTGAATGCTCTCATCCGAATGTGAATCGCAGCACACAAAGAGAAGAAAGCGTCTGCCTTTCACAATGGGCCAAGTCCATCCTCATAAAACGGAGCCCGGAGGAGCCGGGGATTTGAGTCACGGGAATAAAACCAGATTCTGCCCTTCGACACCGGACTGCATTTGGGAAAATGTATCGCATGGTGGGAAATATGTTATCATCATAATGTTTCTAAACAAGCTAACGTTGGACATTAGGTCAGCTAACCACTTCGACACCACTTGCATGTGGTGTTGGCAGACAAACGTGAGAGAGATTATCTGGAGAATGAACACAGGCCTGTGTTTTCACACCTGGTCTGACAAACTGTTCTCAGAATCTCAAATTCTGCCTGCACTGTTATAAGATATTAGCACGTTAAGTGGGTAGGCGGACCTGTCAGAAAGTGTGTGAAATACAAGTAAAGGAAAGCGTCTCAAAGGACCAAGTCTTTAGATTACAGTGTTTAAACTGGTGACTCCGAATGATCAGGACGTTCAAACGTTCACATTACAAACTGAAGTCACCCAAATACCATGTTCCTCCAATGCCTCGCCGGAAAATCTGGTCCGACCCGACCAACCGCTGGCATTCCTCTCCGGCTCGGTCACACCGTTTGTGCGCGCCGTACGACAGCATAGAGCCGTAATTGGCTCTTTTTGCGACGGCATCGCATCACCGGCATTAAGACGCGGCCCTTAATAAAATAAGAAGCATTAGTGCGATTTTAGGGGAGAGGGATTAATTCCCAACAGTGGATTAGAGGGCAACAATGCCCGAGTGTTAATTAGCATCACCTCTGGGGGGGCTTTTTCTTAAGCACACTTTGAGAAAATGTTTGCTTTCTATCCTCAGCCAGAGCTGAGAAGGCTCTAGGAAACACCCTTTCCACCTTGTGATGAAAAGGGATGAATGTATGACACTTCAGAGGGAAAGTAATCTGCAGAGAGGGAAGAGGGGAATAAGAAGAATCTTCTGAAGCCGCTCATTTTCAGCCTCTGGTAATTGCCCTTTGTATCTTGAACTCTTTTCCTTGGCATTAAAAAAACCAAAAGGAGGTGTGAATTCAGTCAGTCAACAAGCAGGAGGAGAACTACCGCGACAGTTTGAACAGTGGGTTCCCAGCAAATTACACCATTAAGCCCCCCCCCTCTATCATTTAAAGCACAATCTCTCCTTCTTCTTCCTCTCCCCGATGAGCAAACATGACACCACTCGAGAGCGGTGAAGCGCTGGGGCGATTAGTGAAGCAAAATTCTCCTGGTCGGCGGCGGCGCTGCTATTTCACACTTTGATCCCTATGTGAATGTGTAATTATACAGCTGCAGGAGGACGCTGCGGATTTAGCCGCCACTTTAAAGAACGAGTCGATGAAGAACTGTCTTCGAGTCCGGTCCGTCAATGTGACTGTGAGAAAAGAGAAAGGAAAGCTGTGGGGAGCTTTCTCTCTGATGACAGCTAGAAATGGAGACAGTTTGAACCGAGTTGCCGGGTGACGGATGCTTTGTTCTCCTGTGATCAGGGGCCAAAATTACTCCTAAACACAACAAAGATATCTAAAATAGTGATTGAAGAATTCGTATTTAATAGTTATTAATGCTTTAGAATGTGCTTTTTTTACTAAAGCACTTTAAATGAATGTTCACACTGCTTAGAATGAATTTAACTTGCACACTGAAACCAGACACGGTGGCAACTAGACTGTGTGTAACTGAGAACTGATCCACAATCACATCTGCTTTTTAATGTCATGACGTCTGGGATGCCTCAGTTTAAACAGGGGTCATGTGTCCCGTCCTTAAACAGAAAACACTTTGCCTCAGGAAAAAGATTCTAATCAGCATCCACTGGATTTTCAGGAAGTTCTTGAACGGATGATGAATGCAAACAATTTTCCTGAACAAATCTGGCACCCACCGCAGTCAAAAATCCAAAACCAAGAAAATAAAAATAACAACAACTTTAAAATGCTGCCAGCATAGCTGAAGTCATGACACATGTACTAACCCACACTGGGGCCCAGCCACACGCATGGAGGGCAAAGTGCTTTGGGCTTGTTTAGTGCACTCTCACGTATAAGGGCTGTAATCTGAACTAAACTGGCAGAAGAACCAGGAGACAAAGTTACCTGGACAGGGCTGTTTTCCCTGAGAACACACCAAAGCTGTAGTCTACATGCTGGTCCCTCAGGCTACAGAGTAAGAGCTCGTACTCTCATTTTTACACATTAGCATTTTAGACAAAAAGAAGCAAATATATAGATGGCAGATGGAAGGAATATTCTCTATGATATATATCTTAACACATTAGGTGACAATTTTACACGACACCCACAATCCTCTGCTTTCTTCCCCACCTGCCATAATAGCGGTTAAGTATAAGAGAATGTTTAATCACCACAATGATCACATGTACGCTGGTGTTTTACAAATCACGCCGCATAATTAGAAGGAATCTTCTCTGTGCACTCAGGCTGTTTTCTCGACAGAGAATATAAGGGCAGAGAGAGTCACAGCTGAGATCACATTAAAATAAACTGCTAATTAGGGAGGTTTATATGCCAGTGCTGCAGTGCACAGGCTGTGAGGGATCCAGTTCAGCGTGCACGTGGCCATAAACTCGGGTTATTTGACACCGTCCCTGCTGTCAGTGATGAGGCCAGCGAGTAGAGAAATGTGCGGTTAATGTGGGGCTCTAAGTGGATTCTGTTGCCAGGAGCAGTCGGCTCATCCAGTCAGATCTGCTCGGTCCTCTCTGACACTTACAGGGCTGGACTGTCCCCGTGATGATCCGCCTCTATTAAGAGAAGGCAACTAACTGCTGAGTCAGTGTCTAGAAACGGCTCCTAATTAACATGCTCTGTGAACAGTGATCAAGGCCTGGGTGCATTCTAATCACACACCCACACACACACACACACACACACACACACACACACACACACACGGCTCACTACATCTCGTGCACTGCAGCGTTTCTCAGTGACAATCAACATGGGCTGCTGGGCAGAGTGGGCATGGCTGTGGATGTCAGTGAAGCAGGAATGAGGCAGCTCAGGGGACACCAAGCAAGATGAGCTCCTCTGTGTGTGTGTGTGTGTGTGTGTGTGTGTGTGTGTGTGTGTGTGTGTGTGTGTGTGTGTGTGTGTGTGTGTGTGTGTGGTCATTGAGGTGTTTGCGTGTGCCCTTTACTGAGAGGAAGCAATCCATCGAGCCATCCAATCTGTCCTTCCATCCCCGCTTCCGTGCCCCACCAACACCACCAAGCCTCGCCAGGGGAAGGGTGTGTGGGCGGGCTAAGAGAGGTACCAGCCAACTGATAAGACAGGGGCCTGTCACCAGTCTTAATCCCCAATCACTCACAGGACAAAGCCTCCTGTCCACTGCGCACATCCCCTACTGCAGCCACATGGAAGACATCAAACAGTAAACTTCCACCTGCCCGCTTAGATACCAGGGTTTAAACAGGGAGCTATTGTACAAGTAGACAGAGGAGACCACAGCCAGCGCCACTCGCATCCTCGCAGAGACGAAAAACACACATGAGCGCGCTATCCGGTTAGGACAGCATGCACACACAAAGCCGCTGATTAATAAAAGGTCAGTTCGGCAGAATGATTAATGTTCAAGTGATTGCAGCATCAGGGAGCAGTAGGCCGCTGGTTCGTATCTTTGTGTTAATGTAAAAACTGTCACTAAGACGCAGGAAAACAACACAATCTTATTACACGTTTAGCAGATAGTGTGGGCTGTTCAGTGAGCACAAGGGGATTTTTTATGATGCTGTGTTCCTACATGTTTCACAGTAAATTTTTTTATTTTTTACCAAAACAGGTGTGAACTTCTGCATCCTGGAGTTTTATGCTTGAAAACCACACCCGTTACTCATTATACATTTACGTTTTGGCTGCATTGCTTTGTAGTCTATTGAGGCAGGTTGGTCATCGACTGGAACAGATTTCTTAGTGACTGCTGGACATTATATCCCTCTCTCTGACACCTGCCAAAATGTCTAACGCTGAAATTTATAGATGAAATATTTACATTTCACAACAAAAATTTAATTGCATGCAGACTGTGGAGCACACATCGATGGTTCTATCTTAGGTAGTACTTATGCTAAATTCATTTTTATTTTTTGGTTGTTCATACCACCAAAACTTCTCCAGATGATGTCACACATGCCTAAACTAGAACCACAGAAAGTGGACTTCTGCATCGACCTTTAATGTGTTTTATTGCTTTAATACAAGGAAGTTTCAACTGGAAGATAAAACAATGTGGCAAAAAACTTCTTACTAACATTACTTCAGCCTAGTTGCCTAAGTTAGCAACAAGAAAAAGTTAAATGCAGGTAATATTTCAGTTTATGCATATAATGTGGTACAATGACAGCCACTAAATAAATTTTAACTGCTTTTAAAAAACATATTATTTAATCTAGCAGCTAGCTGTAATATTATCAACATCACAACTAGCTAATGGCTGAGGTCACGTGACCCACACTTCAGACGCGTTACGGCAACAACAAAATGTGAAGAATGAAACAACATTAAGTGGGCTCATTTAGGTACACAGAAGAAAATGAAGTAGCAGGGTGACTCAGACCAAGAAATGGAGAGTGTTTTATTATTATTACCTGCTCCAAAATCCTGCGGTACCTCCGCGCGGCTTGGTCGACTAAGTCCCGGACGGTCCATCCATCTTTACAGGGAACCACCACCGAGGTGTCCCCGAAAGTCACCGTGACTTTCATACCAACTATTAAATCAGATCTTTTTTTGAGAACGAAATGTATAAAAAAATAATCCAAGTTTCGATGTAGTCCCGAACAGGAGCCCGTGTGAGGAAAGTGACACCTGTGTGTCTAAACCGGCGCAACAGGTGTCTCAGGTCAGAGTGAAATCACGCAGGAGTTATTTATTCTCATTTACCGAGAGTAACATCCACGTAAAACCGCAGGAGACATCATATCACCAGTCGAGCCTTCATGTACGTTAGAGCAAAGTAGTAATTAGGAGCGAGGAGCGGGAGTTTCTGTCATGTTGAAGTGTCCGCTGATCCGCCCAAACAAAACAAACCGAGAGAGAACCCGGAAGAAATCACGGTGACTGCGTCTCTCCAGGAAATTACAAGCCAGCGCTCCCAGGGCTCCACTCGTGTGCTCTGGAGGTCATATCATGCCATCATCATGTACATTATAGCTTTTATATAGACAAAATATAATAAGATGAGAAATAAGAGCGCGGAGAAAAGGATATAGGCTTAAAACATATGTAGTTCATCTGCAATCTGTATTCACTGACTTAAAATAAATACTAACCATAGTTACAGTAGTTATACATAGATAGGTATAGTAACATACTAGATGAATTTATAATGGGATATTTTATATAATTTTTATATTTTATATTATATGAATTGCTCAATCCTAGGGTTTTATCTTGCAGGACTAAATCCAAATTTATCAGATGATACACTTATAGTTCTCTCTGACCATAGCTGAACCATTGTCCTGTAAAAAAGTGAAATCATGTCCTTAAAGTCCTATGTTGCCTCTAAACACGCCTGTAACATCACATTATTTATAGGTCAGACTGAAGAACTATTATGTAAACTGTGCACGAACATTTACAGGTAAATATATTAGCCTAACTCCCTCCCTACTGCAATCCCTCTGCACACACACACACCCGCCCGCCTGTACTCACACACGCGTCACACATACTAATTACCAAACTATTATTGTCTGTCATTTTATGTCATTATGTGTGTTGTGAAATTGCATTTATGGATATTAATGGCCACTGACATGCTCCCGTGCCTTCTTCTTACACATTATTTGGTTTTACTCCTGGGAACCCCCCCACACACACCCCTCCTTTCCAATCAAATCAGAAAGCTACCATGGAAGATGGATTCATAACTGGGACAAGCAATTATTTCCACTGCCACTATTCATCCAGTTCATTCAAAATATACAAGAGGGAACAATGAAGAGCTGACAGCCTCTTTTGCCACTTGTTTCATGCCACTCGTCTTATCCCCGGTAAACAAGGTGAGCGTAGAGGGGCTGAAAGAGCAGAGTGTAAGTACAGATAGCAAACAGAAAGATGGGGAAATGTGTTGTTACCAGCACTCGGCTGCGCTCATGTTCAGTCAGCAGACAAACGTGTTTCCATACGACATTATTACCCAGAGAACTTGAAAAATGACAGACGTGAGGCATGTGTGGCAAAGGTTTCAAACACGACCTAACCTGTTCTTGAATCCTTTATTTATCCAAGGATGTAACAGTGACGCAACCATTGGCCCACATTCAAACTCTCTGGGAACAAAAGGCTTTACCTGCCGGTTAAATCTTTGGTTGAACTCTCTACACTCACCTGGTTTCAGTTCCTTCACTTCCTCACAGCTGCACTTGGCAAGAGGCGACAATTGGTGTTGAGTGTTTTCGAGGACTCCATTACTCAGGAATCATGTAACTTGACACAAATAACCTGCATATTCTTCTGGCTTACAGTGAAATGTATTCTATATAACGGCAGGTGCAGGGTCTGACACAACGTTTGGGATGCCGAGGGCTGATTGTGCAGGCCTTTCAACACACTGCGCTCTGATTGCAATCAGATTTTTTAAATCAACCATGCAGATTTTTAAAAGATCATTTTGGAGATTTTTTTTTCTTTATTGGATTATGATAGCAGAGATATTTTTCTTGATGATTTAAATGTCAATTAATCTGGACGTGAGATGGCTCCGTTCACAGTTCGATCTTGATCCTTCTCTTAACCAGGTCACGCAGCCCTTCTCCTCAGTGAATAGAAGCTGCTTGGATGTCGTTACACGACCTGAGCTCTGTTCAAATATGCTCTTTGTATTTGAATCTGAATGGCTGAACTAAAATATGTTAAATGCTCCCATACAGCTTCCCAGAAAGAACACGATGAAATGCTTTTATTTCATAGCACTTGTGTAGTGTGTAACCTTTAGCAGCAACTAGCAGTTTTATTTACACCTTTATGATAATAATTATTCAGCAGCTATGTCTCCGCATCTGGGTCTTTGGGGCTCAATAACAAATATAATGTCTAGTTGTGTCTAGCTTTCTCCCTATATAGATATAAAATGCTTATTCTAAGCAAAATTTTAAGAGTGCAGCTATTTTTATTCTCAGGTGAACACGCACTAAACAAAATTATGAATACTAAATTCCAATCCTGTTGATGGATCAGTTTGAATCTTTAAATTAGTTTATGTTAGTCATAAACAGCAGTTGTGTCTTTTGAACTTGGTATGACAGAGAACTCAATATGTCTTCTAAGTGTAACACAATGATCTAGTGTCGGTGTCAGAAATGCAGGGAGAATTTGATTTTATCTGTTCCCACACGAGAAAGAGAAGAGCTGTTGCCGGACCTGAGCAGACAGGTTTGACAACGTCGCTCTGCCGAGTCATTTGTTAACTCTGTGACGTCATTCTCCCTGTTAATAGAGCCTGGCGCTCTCTACCACCTGTGCTGGCGTTGAGCTTATACGTGATGCAAAGGAGCACAAGAGCAAGAGTTGTTGGCTTCCAGCAGGATTTAAAAGTCCGTGATCTTCGAACTGCAATGCTGTTAGAAGTGTTTAAACGGTCCAGCTTTTCTTCAGAGCCTTTTCAATCTTATCCTCGTCTGGAAGTAAGGCGTACTAGCCAAAGTGTCGGCCATCAATAAAATCCCAGTGATGGTTTTTGTTGTTTTGTTCGTCTCTCTGAGTGCAATTTACAGGGTTGGGTTGTCTGGGTCGATAACTGTGTTGATTTGCTTTCAGTCTTCAAGCAGTGCTCCTTTTCTAAAGAGCAAAATTGACATGTTCTCAGCGGCAGTGCCACCAC
The DNA here is from genome assembly GCA_032359275.1 of Microctenopoma steveboyesi. Classification (NCBI taxonomy): domain Eukaryota; kingdom Metazoa; phylum Chordata; class Actinopteri; order Anabantiformes; family Anabantidae; genus Microctenopoma; species Microctenopoma steveboyesi. Next base: position 6,995,856 of record JAUMHF010000012.1, on the reverse strand, counting down.
CTCAGTGTTTTAGCTCAGTGTGAGACTGAAGCCGGTCAATAGCCGAGACTTGCTTCCCTTCCTGCTGCGCTGCTTACAATTACAGGGCCTGAATCAGTAGCAAGGATTACTCATAAAAAACCTGGCCCCTCTCTCTCTCTCTCTCTCTCTCTCTCTCTCTCTCTGTGTCGCTTTGCAAGTCAGGCAGGAGCGACTGTGTTCGCAATCATGAAATATGACTTTCACTGTGTATTAAGATTTCATTTCAAACCTCAGGTAATATCCGCGCAGCAAAATTGCAATTCTTTTGTGTGCACGTCCTGAAAAGCTCCCTTTTGAATGACTGCTCTGCAGTAAGTGTCGCCAAAGTTGGCAGAATTGTTGTTTGGAATAATCACAGTTCGTCGAAGCTATCATCAGGCACCATTATTTATGGACACACACACACACACACAGATACATGTTCTATTCGGGAGGTTTTTCACTGCTACAACATGCATATGCAAATTTTTGTCGTGCACTGCAGTTCACTTCCTTTCTGGATACAGCGTAACGAGAAGTACGTACAAAATTTAAATGTTCTTTAAGAGGAAGTTGGAGGCTTTGCTGTTCTTCAGTCCTAAAGCGCAGCATAGTGAACATCCCATGTAGCCCAAAAATGTAGCCTTTCATATTGTATAAGTGGCCCAGGAAATACTCAGCATTCAATGTTAACCCAAGTGGCCAGAGCTCATGGCCAAATTCAGGGCGGAGAATCAGGTCAAATTCTGCTCGGATCAGTCCACTCGAGTGTTTTACCCAGGTAAAGAGCTCTGCCACCCACCGTGTCAACCAGTAGTGCTTTAAAAGCTGTTAGTGCTGCATTTCTCATAAAGTCTACCCATGTATTTCCGTGTTTTCTGCAGAAGGAAGTTCAGCTTGAGATACTGTTAGACAATTGAGTAAAGCTCATTATGCAGTACGGTTAGGCTCCACAGAAAGGCAGGAACCTCACATAATGTGTATTGTGTCTTATTTTGATGTTGTGCAAAGATTTGCATGGATTCTTATCCACGCTGTCCAACCAGGAAGTCCTATTCCACCGTTGTCTGCAAGTCCTTCAGAATAAGAGCGCTGGTGTACTAAAACAAACGGCCCATTCTCGGCTTGTTAAACGCGTTTGTCTGCATGCAACCATCCCCTCATCATACAAGAAACATCTGTGATCTGACTGCTGGTGGCTGTGTGAGAGAGTGACAGGCTTATAAGTTTCTAAGTACATCTAAGTATAAGTACAGTACAGGCCACATACACTTATTGTTGTCAGTATAAGCAGTATATACTTAAGTTTAGTATATCTCTGAAAAGGAACTCATTGATTTTAAGTATACTGATAGCACACTTGACTGCACTTCCTTTTTGAAAGAGTCTCTTTGATCAAACACTCCAGGAAAAGCTGTTGTCGAAGTGCCAGGGGTTGACTGAATGGAGCTTGTTACGCACACGAATGAGCCTCGCGTTAATCATTTACTGCCGGAGCAGCTCCACTGGCAAGAAACCAGGAATGAGTTATTATATCATCAGCGGCACAAAAGATCACAGAGCAGGTTAAAAAGGAAGAAATCAGTCAGAGGTGGGATGTGGATTTGTCGATTACATCAGTGCGTCAGCACATATTTTCACACTCTTTTCATGGAAGAAACATATTTTCTCACTTCTCTCCGTGAGGAAGTCACAAAGAAGAAAGCATCCCGTCTTTGACTGTTGCACGCACATAATTAGACTAATTAGATTTTTCTGAGCTGAAAGCCTCGAGTTTAGCAAGACATGACTCTCGACCCTTTGCGCCATACTCCTTGATGGGTGAGAATGAGACTTTATATTCACTAGGCAGGTAGCACATCACACACTCTCACTCACACACACACACATCCCCTAATGGATCAAATTAGCACTCTGGCACATAAATCCTGTTTCCCACCCGCTCTGTCACCCCCTCTCTTGTTCTCTCTGGGTTTTTCTCTCCTTTTCTTCCTCATTCCAACTGTCGGAAGCAGGCGCTGGGTAATTAAAATCTACAGTGAGACAAAAGTTGTTTTAATTTAAGTTCATTACACCGTGCCAGTCTCTCTCTTTTTTAGAAATCTGCTGCCTTGAAACCATGGCAACTGCCTGCCTAACCTTATTTTCCGACTAATCATAGCGAGAGTGACTGCTGAACGTTGATTTGGACGATTATGGGGCTACGCTTGCAACAAGAGCAAACACGGCAGAGGCAGCGGTTGGGAAAGGTGAAGTGGGGGGGGGGGGGCTGAGTGAGACATAAGTGGAAATGAAAGCGAGAGCAGAGGAGAGGAAGGCTACGTGTCTACAAAGCTCAGCGGTTCTAAACGGGCACCTTTTCCTCTGTATTCAGCTCATCACGCGTCTCAGTATTTATTTGTAATACTGTACATACATTTAATACATGAAGTATACTTACTGCTTACTACTTTAAAGGGTACTTGTATCATCCAGTTTACTCTGCACTGATTTAGATCATCACACGTTTTTTCTTATTCATAATTCAAACAATGCAATAGCTCCAAGTGTTCAGCTGGTGGCACAAATGTCAGATGCCACAGGGGAAAAAAAGTAGAGCGGTTAAGTCAACAGAGGAAAGAGAAAGAAAAAGGCCGTCACACGACTAACCCCCTCATTGAAGTTATGCAAATACATGCAAATATTTAGGCGCCCTGCCTCCTCATTTAACCCTAACTTCTTTAAAGATTTCATTCCGACTTACAGTCCTGCTGGCGAGATGGATTTTCCTCAGACATTCAGCGGAGGATGAATAGAGTGCGTGTGTGTTTATGCATGTCTATGTGCAGGGGCAAATAAGAGAAAGAAAGATCAAAATTGCCCCTCTGCCAATCAAAAAAAACAATTATCATTCTTAATCAGCGCTGGAAAGACACAAAGAGCTGCTCTCACGCGATACAACGCAGTGGTCCAGACCAGAACAATTACTGCATAATTAGTCCATCAGACAATCCCAGATTGATCCAACTTTGATTGGGTGGAAGAAATGCCGGGCTTTGAGCATCCACAAGACGTTCCCATCATGTCGACTGACTGTACCAGTGACTGAAAAATGTCTTTGTCAGAGAGATTGAACTCCATCACCCTGTTACACAGTTATTGGAACTTTTGCACTGCCGTGTGATTTGGTGGAAGATGGAGGATTAGGGAATGGAGAAATTACTTCTGTATCCCTCCAGCTAGCACAGCACGGACTGATGAAACTCTTTTTAACCTAAATGCCCCCAATTTGAATCATTCTCCATACTGTAAGTGAAGATTTTGGTGATGAGCGTGTCTCTCCCATCATTACGGAGCAGACTTGCTGCAGTGTGTGATTGCGAGACCGAGGGTGTTATTCACTTGACCAGCCTGGACCTGATTCTGTGGCGGGCAGGCTGCTCAGTGTGGTGAAAGGAGCCCCGATCGATGACAAGGAGGAGGTAGAAGCGGGGGTCTGAACTTGTCATGGGGAAAGCGTCATGCTGGGGCTCTTTCAAAACCCAGGCTCGATCACTTTCTGGGTGAGAAAAGGCGCCCCGGTCATTGCAGACTGTGAATAGACTGTGATTGCCTGTGATACAAAGGAATGGGGTACAGGTAATGACAGACACCACCCAGCTGCAGCTACAGCACACGGCTAGCTGCTCCGCCATTTGATTTGGGAGAGTGGTTGCTATGGAGACTGTACTATTTGATTGGCAGCTTGCTTTTTAGGAGGGGTTAACTTACCAGTGAGGCTTTCTGATGTGAAACGTTAAGACAATGCTCAGCCCTGTTCAAGGCTCGTCCTTCTAACCAATAAGAGAATTTCAACTGTTTCTAGTTAGGTTTTAATTTATTACAGTAAGTCAAACACACATGTTATTCACTTGCCTATCAATTTCCCAGGCATGTACCACCATTAATTCAATAACCTAATGTCGTGTGTATTCATTTTCTCGCCCCCCAATTCAGAGCAGACTTTCCCAAGGAAATGGCATAAATATGGATGGAGTAAAGCAGGCGGAGCATGGAAATAAACTCTTGGCCCGGACTCCCGGCTCACAGGTCGATCGTGAGGCTAAGTCCAGGCTTACAGCTGCTTCATCTAGACTATACCAAGGTTGAGGATGAAAGGAAACTCTATTTCTGTCCAGCGCTCCTTTGTAATTAGAGAGGAATCCATACGGCGTAGTTTCTCAACCAAGTCTACAATTCTGACGAGCCATAATTTACTTAATTACTCAGAGACGCCTCTTTGATTCAGTCAATATCAAAAAGAGCTTTTCTGGAAAAGAGGTAGGGAATGATAGTAATTTTGGGGCTGTTTGGCACCCATTCGCAGGACTGCTTTTTTTTCCCCTGTGAGCAATAAACTGATATAGATGAGAGGTTGTCAGATGTGTCTGTTGTGCCTTTTTCACTCTGTGGCAGAGTGATTTAAAAGTGAGGCCTTACATAAAAGTACACTTTAAATCCCATAATAATAGAAATAGTTACTGTAATATTGATCCCATCTTTCTGTCTGCAGAGTACCCTTTCCGCTATTGTGCAGACCTGAGATGGGTGTAATTTCCTCCACATTCATTTGATTCAAAAGGTGAATTGAAAATGAAATTCGGTCGAGTAGAGTCACGCACAGTTACCTTATGATAATGGTCGTCCGTCAAAAACACCACGTTCCTGAAATCTATAGAAAAGGAGCCGGAGTTGAAAGTGAAATCCAACTAAGCATGCTCCACAGAGACAGAGAAAAATCCCCAAACATGTCTTTACCAGGGTTAAGTGAACTGCAGGGATTTGTCAGACCTCTCAGTAGGATCCTCGAGGTGACAAAAGGTGGGGGTGCCTGTTACCTGCAGGAAACCCTGTTTGTATTTTTTCCCCTCCTAACCAGAGACCTTGAAAGCCTCTCTCTGCGGGGCTGAGATTAGAGGACATTCCTCTCAGTTTCCACTCGTGTAGTCAGCGCCTCAGTGGTCACCACGGCCATGATGTAACGCAGGGTCTCCAGCCTCTTTGAAGTGGCTGGATGAGCCCTGGACGATGGCGAGTTCAAAAGGACCCGTGGAGGGATTGTGAAGCGGAGGACGGAATCCAGCTCTCACACGGATCATTTCCGGCCTCATCTCCCACTGGGTCAGCGAACAGTCTGAGGGAGAGGGCCGAAAAAAATCCTGGACGGTTTAAACTCACACATGTGAGTCACTTCAGAAAAGAGAAGGGCGCACAAACCACTGGACTGTTATTACCCCACAAAAAGCACTGTGCAGATGTTTGGTCACAAATGAACAATGTTGCTCCAGTGATGGCACAAATGTCAGCTTCCCAATTTTTAAGTTCACTGATCGCTGCACCACTGAGACCACCGTGCCAGCTTGACCTCAGGCAGCCAACAAGTCAGCAGCCACATCTGCAGCGCCAAACCATCTTGGCAAAGTCTGCACAAACATGCTTTCCACTCTGGAAGCTTCACTGTAATCCATCCTGACATGTTTGATATGTTTGGAAACTTCGTGATCTTGACTGAAATTCAAAATGAAACTCAGTGAGTTTGGACAAAGCTTGGCCGCACAACCTGTGCTTCAACGACGGACCAGTGGATCTCTGTGAGCCGCAGAGGTTGAGCCACTGCCTGGCAGTTCTGCTTCTCTGCTGGGAACAAAACATTACGTGATAATCACTAAAGGGTTCTTTTTGGGAAGGTTTAGGCCAATGAATAATGTGTGAGCACAGTTCATACTGGGGACAGAACAGTGATTGTATCTGTCATGAAGAATGGGCTTGTGCTAAACAGCTTCGGTACTGTATCATGAATTATTGCTCTAAGCAACATTTTCCTTTAAACTAAAACAAAGATACACTTTCTACAGAGCAGCCCACTGGCAATAAAGCCGATAAAAGATTCAGTTCAAGGCAATTCCCTAAAAATGTCTTACTCACCTTTACTGTCTAGTGTTCACTGGCTCGGCACTCTCTAATTAGGTCTGCATTAACACGTGTAGATTCTAGTGTGAGTATTAGATCTCTCAACTGGGAGCGTTTTATTTTCCCAGTGTTGCAGCAGCACTTCTCTGCGAGGGACCTGCATGAGTTCTGCTGCCAATTATGAACGCGTTGGCCAGAAACGAGACGTGTGTGAAATCAAAGACACACTGTGACAAATATTAAGACGCGTTTAAGAACAAATCTGAATCTGTATTATTTAATGTTGAGTCAAAAAAAATTTTCAGTTAAGAATTGTATTTCTTTATTTAATTTTACTATTGTTGTCTGGGTGTAATTTTAGGTCACACTCACTATTTGATTTTTAGGTCTTCCAAAATATCAAAAATGATTTGTCCTGCTGCACCAAACTAACATACACAATGAAACCTGGCCTGCTACGATGGCTACTAAATAAAAAACAGGTGACAAAATGATTTTTTTGAATAAAGCGTCAAACAGAAACCATGCAATCGCTAGAAAAGAAAGGCAACATTCATGAGGAACAGACTGTGCAGAAGTGAAATGCTCAGAACAAGGAAGATGCTGAGCCTTGGGGGAAGTAGAAGCGAGTGACATTAGGTCCCTGTTGATACTTTCACTGGCTGCACTGCTGCGGTCATCAGGTTGCAAGTCCAATTTGCCCTTAAGCAAAAAAGAGCTGCAGGTGAGGTGTGATCCCCCAGTGTTGCTCTAGTGGTAACTACACTACGGCGCACACTGCCCACCTGCACCCGGGAGCTTGTGCTGTTCTTTTATGCATTTGATACAGCATACATTTCCTACCCTCCACAGCTTTTCCTTGCCTCTCTTCAGTGGCCTGTCAAATTGCCCGTTGGAGAAAAAGATAGTAAAGTCTGAGATTTATATATATATATATATATATATATATATATATATAATCACAAACAACCCACAGGTCGGCTGTCCATGTCTAAGTGACAGGTGTCCGAGCCTGAATGTGTGTATATGTGTGCGAAGAGAGTGTGTGCCTGGTCAGACGACAGATCCTGCTAATCCTGTCCATCCCAGAGGACAGGCAGTGTGACTGGGTAATTGGCCACTGACTGAGCAAGACCACTCTGGAGGCACTGCTTATTGAACCACTGTCAGGGAGAGAGAAGGAGCGCGAGAGGAGGTGGGAGCATAACAAGACCAGAGAGGAACTGAAGAGATGATAGCAGGACAGAAAAAGAGGACAAAAGCGAGGACGAAGACGAGGGGCAACAAGTGCTACGGACTGGCATAAATAAACAAAGCGCAGGAGTGAGTCTGGGGGAGACGGTGAAGAAAGAGATGGAGCTGGAGAGAGTGTGGGAAAAAAAGAATACCACTAATAGTGAAGAGTGGAGAATTTTAGAGTGACCCTGAAGCCACCGTTTCCTCTTCCCTCAGCTGAAATGTGACACTTTCATGATTACACTGGAGCCCCCTCTTTTTGGGGTCGGCTTAATCTTAAACGGATGAGCAGAGGAGCGCATGCAGGGAACGCGGGAGAGCGGTGAGGGAGGGGGGCATGGTAATGGACGGCTAGGTTAATGCTTCCCTCTCTTCCAGCTGGGCACCTAACAAATTGCCTTGTAAAAGCAGAAGCGATGGATAAATAAAGAATGAAATAAAAAAAATATCCCTCCAGCAAATTGGCTGTCATTGCATTATCCCCCATAAAGCAGGATTTGTGTGTTAGCGCGTGTGTGGATAGACTGTGGGGTATATGTGTGTGACCACAGTCTTGCATCACATAGATGTCGAGTGCACTGAGAGACTGTTGGATGCATCAGTCGCAGACCAAAAAAAAAGGGTAGAAGGCGAGAATAGGACTGGATGAGTGATCATTGCTTCATCGGCTCCATTAAACACACCGATGGCCTGTAAATTAGGCTGTGGTAGAATAACCCATCCTCCACACGCGCACATAAACAACAGAAAGCCTCAGTGACAAGTAATATGATGATATACGTAGGTGAATTGACAAAGTTAAATGTTAGCAACTTCTAAATTGCAGCATGTAGCCACAGTTTGTTCACAGCCCCTGTCTTCATTGATCAAACGACACAGTGAAATATGTGTATGAAATGAGAAAGCAAAGGAAGTGATTTTTGGTTTCCTGTCTGTAGTTTGAGAAATTAAAATTAAAGCTGCATTCAATGTTTTTGGCTACTTGGGGCAAACATGAAGCACACCTGCCTATTTAAACATATTTACACTGCATTTCATTTAGGCCAATGAAATGCTTCCATATGTTTTGTTTGATTAGTTTCCTGCTACATTATGGAGAGCAATGGGCCCAAAAAAGAAAACAATGAGATAAAAAAAGACTCTGTAGACCCTGCAGATTTGAATCATGATTCTTGGTGGATTCATGAATATGAGTGACCCCTTTCACATTACACATCATAACATTTCATCATTTAATAATATGTAAAATACTGATTAATGCAGCTTAAAGTTCGGGTAAAGAGAACAACAGTTGGTGAAGGCGCTTCAATGTTCACAATTAGGCAACTAAAACAGTATATTACTGACCTTTCTTTGTAATATTTACATAAATACTGTAACATGCCATATAAATTTCATCTACTTGTCAACACTAAGTGAAACATAATCTCACCAAATATATGTATTTCATTAGAGGTCAGAGGTCACTGGGGCTCCAGTGGAACAGTCAATGTCATGCTTGATTTCTCCAGCACTCGTGCGGTAAGACCAGCTGCCCTCCAGGTTCCTACCAGACTGAACACACCGGTGCCGTAGACGGAATCAGCAGCTTTGTTTTTTGTTATCTGATATCCTCTGTAACTCCAGGCAGTCGTGCCCCTAAGGAGAAAGCGGGGCGCGAGAAATCAAAGGCCGATCGTGTTCGCAAAAAGTTTGGAATTAAGATGGAGAAAGAAAAGGTCAGTGAAAACATTAACAGATAAGAGAGGGAGCAAGAAGGAGACGAGTGCGGAAGGTCGTTGAGTGGGCAGAGGAGGAACAGTTTGTCCGCGCCAAAAAAAATCAATATGTGCTCGAGAGTCAACAATGTGTGGGTGGTCAATGGCATGATTCAAACTCATTAGCACAGCGTTTGACTTGAGTGTTTGACCTTACCCCACTCTCACAGTTTTTAGCCTACAGTACGCGGTAGAACTTTTGACAAATGATGTGCTCTGCAGAAATTGCTCAGCATTGTGGACTGATCTGTTCATTAGGGCAGCTTTTTGGACACATTCAACGGCAGCGTTACGAATCAAACTTGACAAGAAAAACAGGATGAACGGAAATGCAGCTCACAGGTCATTCAGTGTTGCTTTGGTTTTTCCGCAGCTCCTCCATGTCTGACATCCTTCGGCGGGAAAGCGAAGTACAGTGAAACAAAGAAATAACTCCACTGGTTTTCCATGCTGCCTTACAGTCATTTAAAATTAAATTAAAATGACTGATAGCAACCAATCAATGGTAGTAATTTCTGCAAATGATGCAGTACTGTTTCAAACTGTAGTAAAGTATTGATTTAACTACAGCCTGCAGTAAGCCGTTTATCTTCCATTAAAAACAATCTCTCGTAATGACTTTAAACTGCGTTTTAGTATGACGGAAGGAGGAATTAGCCCAGGCGACATGTCATTAGAATAAAACATATTAATGTATTCATCCATATTGAGTTCCTTGAGGTTCTGAATAAAATTCACTAATATATGCGCTAATTTTAAAGCTCCTGTGGTTCTTTTTGATCACAGCAGTCATTATACTCTCCTACACTTGGAGGCCAGTGTGTCTCCGTTCGAGCCCTGCACAAACATCAGACATCTTTAGTCTTTAGTTCAAATTAGAACGAAGAGGAAAACATTAGAATAACACAGACGAAGCTCTGTCAGGACCTTGTGATGCAGCCTCTCAGATAAACTCAATTCAAAAGCATTTCAATTTAGCTCAGTTCGCTGTTCCACAAAAAGGCCATTTGGTTTGCTTTGAAGACAGATTTACAGTGAAACCCTATAATCAAAGTGTATGTCACATCACCACAACATAAAACAGCTGCTGATAAGAACACACATGGGGATAATTGCGCAACAACTCCGCTTGTGTCAATATAAAGATCTTACATAAGCAGAAGAAGTCTTACTCTTCGCTGCCCTAATGAATCCCTCGCTCAAAGAATCAGCGCGAACTGCCTCTAAAGGGTTCGACCCGTGCGGATGAGAAGGCCGTCCACCTCTGCTTTTCAGATTCCAGCTGGTTGCTTCTGTCTCGAAGCAATAAAGTCGCTGCGTCCAAACATTGATCGAGCTGTCTCACATCATCAGCCTAACTCTGTGAATTATGCTCTAGGCTGGAATTTTGCTTTGATAAGGAAACGCCAGCGTCTGTGATGACCACCGAGTCTGCTGGCGTGAGGTACCCCGCGAGATCTTTAGACAAGGTTAACAGATGATCAGTGAAGAGTGGCTCCCCGTGGCCCTCCCACAGCTCCGGCTTCTTCCCTTCCTTCCTCCTCAGTATCAATCAATACCTGTTAACAAAAGCTCTGCAGGGTCCTCTCCGCTCTCTCTACTCTTATTCATATTTCAGGATGTTATTAGAGCGCACTGTAAAATGCCAAGATCTCTACAAGGTAAATATCTCTCTGAATGTCACAGGGAGAGATGGGGGGGGGGGGTGTGGGGGTGAAACTACTTTTCTTCTCCGCTCTGTTTTTCACTGTCAGAACTGAGAGCCGCTGACATTAGGGCGAGAATGATTTCTCCGCTGCCGGCTGTTTCACAAACTCGTTTGTTTCTGCCGTGTTTTTCAATGATCACATTGGCGTGGGTGTTGTGCATTTTAATGGCTGGCTGCAGACGCTGCTGTGCGGGGAGGACGGGGTGGGGGGGTTGAGTGCCTGGCTTGTACCACTGGAGGAACCCTTTAGATAAACACATGAAATATGAAGGTGGAGCTGGTCAGAGAGCAGAGGGAATGAAGTGGAAGTGTGCGTTTGAATGTGTTCACGGCGGCACAGTCTGTTCTGCAGACACCTTCCTCCTTTTGGGCCCTTTGTTGTGCCACAGCGGCAGAAATGCACCAACAGTCAGACGAGGCGACAAGTGTCTTTTTTATCTCCACACAGCCTCGCACAATTCTTCCTCCGCTCTATGGGAAGTGAATCAAGCAGAGGACTGTGTGTCGTGTCTGGGAAAGTGTAGATCTGATACGAAGGCGGCCCACCTGCAGATAGGACGCATTCATAGCGGGTGCAGAGGCCGGGTCAGCTCTTTTCCATTGGTCTGAGGGGCCTGTTGATCAGAGAAGAAAGAGAGCTGGGTGATTGTACACCTTCATGAGTTCTTTTGTGTCACACATCAGCAGTGACAACGACCCGGCGCATGAAATGTGTCTTTCCGCCAGGCACCATGTCTATTTTTGAGTTGTTTGTCTTTTTCTTTCCTTTCTTACCAAACATCTGTGATGCTCCCAAGCGACAGCTTCGCCTGCCTGATCAGCGAAGCAGAAAGACGAGGAGGAGAAGGAGGGATGCGAACAGAGAGAGAGGGAGAGAGACGGCGAGAAATAGCGACGTTTCAGGTGATGACAACGTCGTCGTAAACCTCGGGGATTGTGGGTAACGAGGCTCTCATGGGAAAGCTGGGCGCCTTCACCAGCTTGGTGATGTCACAGCGCCAGAATGAACAAGCACAATCAAAGATTCATTTGACAGGAAGCAAGAAAGCACAAGAGTGCGGCTGCTGCTTTTCTCCGTCCTGTCTTCTGCACCGGTGACGCTGCGAGTGGCGACAGCTCCTGGCTGACCTCATTCATCATCACCTCTATATGGAAGACGTCTGTTTTCCATGTCTCACGACCACATTTACCAGCTGCTTTCTCTTCATGTCACACACACACACACAACAAGGCGAGCTGGGTAATTACACGCCACAGATGAACGCCACCACTCTTTCTTATTTACCGCGCAGCTTCAGGATGTGCTATGTGTGCACACGCGGCACAAATCAACAGCTTTCAGCACCTATGTCCTCACATATGACTGTTTCCCATGAATACTGTAACCCCAGCTCTCATTTTCAACCTCCCAATTATTCTGTCCATTTAACATCTTACCTCAGATCCTAAATGGATCCATTTGGCATCTTCAAGACCTCGACTTGTTCGGCTGCTGTCGTTGGAATAAACAGTGTGATTCTGTTTCCTTGGATCCTCTGATGAGCCAAGAACCAGATCAACACTACCTTTTGTTGTTACCACCCTGTACTTACTGGTTTGTTCTTGTGGTTTGTTCTTGTCTAAACTGCTGCATGCCTCAAGCGTGAGCCGCGCGGGGAACTCTTGTTCCCACAGTGCCACCTACTGACAGAAACTAAAACAACAATTTAGGGAAAGACATTTTATGCAAGAAGTCCTTTTGATGGCCAGATTAGTCTGGTTAATATTTGATATGTTGTATGCGACACAGAAAGAGGAACAGACTAAAGGGAAGAAGGACGTTCACAGCACAAACAATGAGAAGCAAGACATTCAGCTTCATTTTTAAACCCATCCTGATTTGCTATAAAAAGAAGAATTATGAAGAGCACACGATTAAGTTAGAGCAAACTAGCCGATTCCTCTGCGATGAAAATGCTGAAATGTTGATGAGGTCACCAGAGTGGGACTTGAAAGGAGAAAAGTGAAGTTGTGTCGCAGCAACTATTAAATCTTTCATCATTTCCCACTCTTCTGTAACCTTGTTGCACTGGTGGAGCTGGGGTCTAGACACTGTGGAAAGGCAACAGCCATCCATCATGTCCGATTATGCCGTTTAGATGTAATTGCAAACCCTTAAGGATTGCTCTTCCATCCTCATCTCCGCGCACATAAGACACGCATGTGCACGCGGGCACGCCTGCCACACGGCGAGCACGGGCAAACACACACCTGCTGGGTCTGCAGGCAGAGGAAAGGAGAGAGGGAGAGAGAGGGAGAGAGAGGGGAGCAGGCAGCCACCTCCATACACATTTCACAGACAATCAAATTAGAGTTGGCGTTCAATACATCACTGACAAATTGTTTATTAAACAAAAGGCTTGAATTGCAGCATAACTGAGGCAGATTCAGGAGACAGACACAAAAGACGGGGCTGTACGATTTTCTCTTTCCCTTATGTGACTGCATGCACCCAGCTAATGCCCATGTAAGGAAGATGGGTTTCCATGCTCATTCGCACAAACACGCCATTTATGTCCTCTCCTACAACAGCAGCCTGAGTCAGAGCGATTGTTTCGACCGCTCTGCGAGGATATAAACACTGGAATAAAACAATGTCAATGAGGTCATAAGCGGAGCATGGCACTAACACTGTTTGATTCCCGGCGGGGGCCACCCACGTTCATGTGGCACTTTGGTTAAAAGCGTCCACCATATGCTATGTTAATGTGCTCGGATCATTTGTTTCCTGTCATCTCCTGCATTTACAAGTGAGGCACCCGCAGGTCATAAAGAAGCATAATTCATATCTGCTGTTCAATAGTAGGCATTTGGAGGTAAGAGCGCGGCCTAAAGTGGCAAATTCCACCCGTAAGAGGTTGATGTGTATGAAGATATCCATTATGCAAGCACTTACAATTTTATAGATTGTTTTGTAAAAGCAGTACAGTGGAATGGATCTTATTTTAAAGGAACACTCCACTAAAAATGCACGTGGCAGGAAATACAACTACCAGAAACTAAATATCATCAGATGAGCGCACACATCAGAGTAGATAACATGAAACATCCAAAGTGGCTCTCTGGAGAGAACTTTGGAGCCCGCAGTGCAGGACGGGCTGGAGGCTAAAGGTCAGCTCCTGATTCTGCTGCCGCAGCATTGTTCCTCTGCATGAGGCGACAAGGCCTGTCAATCACACAACGCTGAAGACCTTTACACTGAGCGAGACAACAATACCTTCATCAGAAATGTCATGGATATGCTGATAAAAAAAAATGTGTGGCTCTGTGTGGAGAGTTTATTTGGCTGGTGTCAGAGCTCCAGCGCAGGAGTGTGTCACTGTCGCCTCAGCGAGTCACTGTGGCTTTTCGCTTGATGCATTAGCTGTTATTGCAGTGCAGGGAGATCATTATCCCGTTGGTGTGCGTGGTCCGTAGGTGACGTGGTTTGATGCATGTCTTTAATAACAGTCCATTAACTTCCTGCGTGTGCATGCGTTTGTGTGTTTGTGCTTCCTGCTTGTGTACTACGTGGTCCTAAGCGCGTGTGGAAACAGAATGTGCGTCCCTGTGTGGAGGCGTGTTGGAAACGGCCGCTGATGGGCCGTGAATCAGAGCCCGTCGCGCTGTTATTTCTTGCTGCTCCCACCGGGGCCGGGCCGAGCACCAGCCGGGCTGCTGTCTGTCCTCCCTCACCCTGGGGTTCACTGACCACGACCACATTTTTCTTCTTTCCCTCCCTTGTTTTCACTTTCTCCTCCCTGCCCCCACAGACTGTGCAACTTTCTTTTCTCCGCTCTCACTCTCTCACTCTCTCACTCTCACTTTTTTACCAATCCATATTTCATCTTCAACTTCACTCTTTGCGCACAAATCCACACATTGACTCCCTTTTAAAAACTGCCAACGTACCCAGATAGTTTGAAGCAGTGGCACCATAATTGATGCCAGCGTCTAAAAACACATGCCAGTACACGTTGGGAGGAAAAATTTCCTCAGAAATATCTCGCTGTCCCACGCAAATCTATTCAGTGTGTGAACGCTGACAAAACGCATAGATCTGGAACGCAGCTCGCCCACCACAACAGCAGGCTATAACTAATCCGTCTCCCACTACATGTTTTTAATGAGCCTCCATAACTGTAATCCGTATGGTGCAGTGCAGCGCGGGCCAAATCAAGCTGTTTCCATGACTTTGTGCTGTCAGCAAAACCTGACGAGGGACGTGCAGGCCTGTGTGAGTGTGTGAGTGTGTGTGTGTCACCGAGCGTCTGTGTCGTCGGGGTGCCATCCTGGTCGACAGTTTTCCATCTGGTAGAAGTGTGATGTATGTGTGTGTTTATTGTCCAAACATCGTACTACCTGCCTGCATTAACCTATCTTTAGATTATTGGAAACAGAAGCTGATGGGAGTGGCAGGAGTGTGTGTGTGTGTGTGTGTGTGTGTGCGCAGAGGTAAAAGCTGCCAGGCCCCTTTCAGAAACCCCCATGGGGGCCACATTAGGGCCCTCTAGGGGCCAAATTAGAGGCCACTAACCAAGTTAGAGATCGGCAGCAGAGGGGGCCTGACTGGGAAGGATGGACTGATTTCACTCCAGCACTCTGAACTAACACACACACACACACACACATATATACATACCTCTCTTTGTTTAGCTACTGATCTGCTGAAGATAAAAGCCAGTTCCTGACAATAGCAGCCTTTCTGACGGGGAGTCTGCAGGGAGATCCTGACAGAGAGGAAGAACTATAATGTATTCCTGTAGGTCAGCCCGGATTAGTGTGTCTGTATCAAGGGGGAAGTGATTTCAGCTCATTTAGCCTTCAGAACAGGAGATTCTTTCAAAGAAATCCTATTATGGTTTTTGTCCATATGTTCTTCTGGGAAACTTTCCACAACTGTGGCTGTGAATGAAGAGAAACGTTGGTTTTTGCTGTGTTTATTTATAGTCTGCACTTTTCAAAAATGATATATGATCACTTCATTAATGAATCAATCATTTGTAGCTGATAAATTTGATGTGTTCAAAGTAATGCTCCACACGTGTCGAATACTTGATGCCAGAAATCTTCGCCATTTTCATCCAGTTGCACTATAATGCTAACGTCATGCTCTTATTAATCAATATCCAACCAATGCAAGATTGATAACAGGTGGGATTTTTAAAAAGTGTGATTGACAAGCTCGTTGGCTCAGGTTCAAGACACACCCCATGCTTCCTTTCACATGTCACACACACACACATTTGGTGGTGGTGACATTTGTGAAGCCCCGCAGAGGTTGATCATAAATCTCCGTTTCATGAGAGCCTCTGCTGAACTCCGCAGACCGGTGACATTCAAGACCAAGCAGCAGAGAGAGAAAAAAACCCTTCCCCGGCATTCAGGCTCGCTGGAGGTGTTGATTGATTAGCCTCGCGAGGGCGGTGAAAGCCACTCACTGTTAGGGTTGGGCTTGTTTCGGTTTCTAGGAGTCTCTGTTCATTAACGTCATGACAGGTGGAGGTGTGTTGTGTGTTTTTTTTATTTTGATTATTGTCTGACATCATGTAATCTGCCATTCTTTGTATTGAAGTAGCTGAGGAAGACTTCAGAGGTGACCAGGCTGGAATCCAATCACAATCACATCAATTAGGAGTAGGTGGAGCCAGAGCCTCCATGCTTCGGTTTTGGCCAAAAGGGGAGCAGCAGTGTTCTCTGTGAAGAGCACAAGCTCCTGTTTGTGTGAAAAGTTGTAATGGGGTTCAGAGAAGGGCTTTTGTTGGGGGCTGTGCTTTTGTTGTCATGTGGAGAGCGTTGTGCTGCCACGCAAAGCTGGTTCGACACCAGCGACAATGAGACTCTGAACCAAATCCCAGACGAGCGAGCGACAACAACAACAAGCTCGCCGCAGACAAACCAGACAGAGCTCAGGCATCTGGTCCGCTCTCCTGCCACCTACCAGCTCAGGAGTTATCAGCTGAGGAGCCCAGCTCTCAGCAGAACAACTCCGGAGAACGGAGAGCTGGCCCCAGAACAGCTGGAGACCAGTGAAAGTGGCCTCGCTCAGGGTGTGAACTCACCTGTTAAACAAGACTCAAAGGTACTTTAAAGCTGTTTATCTCTGGCAGCATTCTACATTCATATACTGCATCTAAGCGCAGCCAATAACCTGAACTGATGTTGTAGGTGGTGGTGAAGTTTAAGCGGCGAGTGCCAGTGCCAGCTGACAGCGTGGCAGTGCACTGTGGCGAAGGAGAGCTCACCATACAAGTCCAACAGAACTTTCTAGGTAGTAGCCGGTTCCGTGTTTGGGTTTGGGTGGCACCACCAGAGCTCTGTCTGACGTGTCTCTTGAAGTGTGAAGTTGGGCAGGGCGGTGTAGATGAGGCACTCAGAGCTGATTGCTGTGGCACGGACTGTGGACGTGGGGATCAATATTCTGTTTCCTCTTATATCCTCGCTCCGATGAGGGGCGCTCTCGATGCTCCAATGCTGACTCTGCAGCGATGCTTTAGGAAACCTTTTCATGTGTCCTGTGTTTGAACCTCCACTTGTTGTGAGCGTCATTGACCGGACCAGGAAATGGCCTCAGGTAATGGTCTCGTTTTTAGGCCCTTTCTTCTCCTATTTGTTCTCAGGAAACCGTCAATTGATCCGTCCAAGTGATCTGACGTTAGGAGGCTGTGCTGCACTATCCGTCGCTGACCACGTCCTGCACTTCCAGGCAGAGCTGCAGGACTGTGGCAGCGTAATGACGGTACGTGGCTCTCCTCGCCGGCCGCCTGCTCGTATGTGTTTGAATTCACTGCGACTGTTGAGATGTGCTCTCTTTAGATGACCGAAGACGCCCTCACCTACACCTTCTCTCTGATGTACTCCCCAACACCCATTGGCAACACCTTTATTTTGAAGACCAACCCTGCTGAGGTGATAATTGAATGCCACTATCAAAGGTAAAGCCTCATTATTTGGTGATTTCCGCCTCCCCATAGCCAGACAAGTACAATTGTAACCCTGCTCTTAGCACAGATTATTCATAGTTCCCACAGACACAAGTGAATTTCCATTAAAAACTCCCTGGAAGACATAAGAAATGTTATCATTCCATTAACACAAGTCGTACATATTCATATCGGCCCCATGATGTCAGAATCTACATGTATGTAAACACATGTATGTTTCCCTGGTTTTTCTTTCTCTTTTGCCCCCCCCCCCCAACACACACACTCTAGTGACATGCCTGTCCTTCCTGTAATTGTCCTCACAGGAGGCAATACGTGAGCAGCGCCGCCGCGAGGCCTACCTGGGAGCCATTCGCCTCCAACATGTTGGCGGAGCAGCAGCTGCACTTCTCCCTGCGTCTCATGACAGGTGGGGACGCATCAGAAGATGACAAACGCAGGGCTGCGGCTCTTTTGTGATAGGAAAAGGGGGAATAAAGAAGGAAAAAATGAAAAAACCAAGCGTTGATTTGCTGCAGACGGTTTGGTTAATTTCCCCGGCGACTGGCGTAATTGCAATCACTCAAGGCCTTGCAGACTTTTTTGCGACGGTTAACAATGCTAAACAGTGGCTTGATGCGCCCGAGCCAAACTTTTGATGCATGGTGATGAAGGGAAATTACGTGCCTCGCAGGCTGCAGCTGACCCAGCAGCGTCACTCGCACAATTAAATCATCAAAGGGCCTAAATTTTTCCTAATTAATTTCAAGCTACACTGCAGATAGTCACAGCAACAAATGGTTTATTTGAAAAGCTTATGGAGCCTTGTGATTTACCTATTGTAGAATCTGCATTGACGTTAGAATAACTGACCCACAGATCTTCTTTAAGCTATATTAAAAAAAAAATAAATAAAAGCAGACTAACATCTGTTGCTGTAAAAACTAGTTTAAACTTTCATCATTACCGTCTTTAAAGTACTTTTCTCTTATTATAGGAGTACCTGATTTCTGCAGCTGCTGCTCTGTTCTCCCACAGGCACTATTTAGGTTTCATCTAATCAGATTGATGGGCCCCTGCATTGCATTTCCACTTCCATTTCCCTGTCTGTATTTGATTAGAAGACTGGCAGTCGCAGAGGGCTTCCAGGGTTTACTTCCCGGGTGACATGATGCGCGTCGAGGTGTCCGTTCTCAGGGGTCACCACATTCCGCTGAAGGTCTACGCGGACACCTGTGTGGCCACCGTCACCCCCGAGCCCAATTCTCAACCCAGATATGCCTTCATCCAGAACCACGGGTGAGGAGCCAGAAACGGCCGCTAAACACAAACACTGACGTGGTGGTGTTTGTCTAACGGGACCAGCCAGTCATAATAGTCAAGATTTATTTTAAAAAGTGCAGTTGCATATCACACTTTAACTCCTAAGAGCATTTAATGTGCTGTAAAGCATTCCTGTGTTTGTGCATGTTTTTTTTTTCCCCCATATAAGGTGTTTCACAGACGCTAAGCTGACAGGAGCCAAGTCTTACTTCATGCCGAGGAGCCAGGAGGATAAACTCCAATTCCAGCTGCAAGACTTCAGGTTGCACCAAGACGGCAGGAATTCAGTAAGTACAGCTAGTGCGAGGTGTGTTTGTGTACTTTTAAAACTACTGATCATCTGACTTTTCAGCTATTTTACATTTTCTTCTACTTCCTGCCCCCAGTAGTTACTTAAATCCTCTTTATCTGATGTTCAGTTACTGTTTTATGAGCTACTAAGTTGTCACATAACATATACACTGGTAAGTGTTGCGTGACGGATATTGCATGCTCAAAAGATATCTGTGCTTAGTTTAAATACTTTCTATCTGAGGAAATGAATGTCCTCTCAGGTGTATGTGGAAGTAGCCAGAATAGCTTTATTAAATTTTCTGACATTAAATATTATAACAAAGCTGAGTGAGAAGGTTCAGTAAAGAATCATTACTGGCTCAGATTTCTGTGCAGTAATCTGTTTGTTTTTTTTATGTTCACTTCCTGACAGCTGTTTATCACATGCCGTCTAAAAGCAAAAACCCTCTCTGTCCCCATCGATTCACAAAACAAAGCTTGTTCATTCTTGAAGGAAGCCAACAGGTAGGTTAGTTGGTTTTTTTTTGTTTACCAGCAAAGCTTTACTCAGCCTCACTAACTGAATCCGTTTTTGGCTCCGGACAGATGGGTGGCATCAGATGGGGAGAACAAGGTGTGTAGCTGCTGCAAGACAAGCTGTGGCGAGCAGAGACGGAGACGAAGCCCAGGGCCAGATGCTGGTACAGTTTACTGTAGCAACACGACGTTGCGTTTGGAGACGAACCTGAACATTTGATACTAACACGGGAGAACTGATCTCCAGCAGACTTTGTCTCTGTATTTTTCTAATTGTGAAGAGGTCTTGCCTGACTGACCTTCGCTCAGTGTGATATGTTCAGCCACAGATTAATAGACAGCTGATCCACCCATGTTTAGACAAGCTTACTTACTTTCATTTGGCACGTGTGCTGTTTATGCATCCCCGGTGAATTGATTTTCAGTTAATCCTTTTTAATTGTCTAACCAATCAGTCGTGTCATGAATGGTTGACTCAGCTGGCTGAATGTGCTCAGTAGATTTTTCTTTTTATTCTCCTTCCTCCAGATTTTAAGTGGGAGGGGATGGCAGCTCCTGGCCCCATCCTGCTAGAAGAGAACATCCTGCAGATGACCAAACTGCCCGAGCATCTCCCGGAGCTGGTCTCTCTGCTGCAGACTCATGTAGTGACTGAAAAGCGTAAGACGTAGCTTGTGTGTTTCACACCATTCTGATGTGGTCGGTTATTCACAACAGCTAAATGATGGAACTGATATGCATCTCCTTCCTCAGCCTCTCATCTGTCGATCGCCTTGCTGTGTGGCGTGGGCGCAGCGCTGGCTGTGGTGATGATGGTTCTCACGTGTGCCGTCATTCACGCTAGATTGTACAACCCCACTGGACCTGCTGTTTGTACCTAATCAAGACAATAAAACCTTTATAACCAAGCCTCATTTTCCTTTCACTTTTAAACACAGCTACAGCACCACAGTACTTCTCTGCAGAAGTTCTGTTTTGTAGCATTTGCAACGCAACATTTCCACACTGTCTAATGAGTGTTTGCTTGCTGCAGTTTGTAAGCTAAGTGTCCAATGTTGATAGAACGAGGACACAATATAAGTAGCTGTACTGGATATTGCCCTATCAATCTGCATGTTTTAATAATGCATGCTTCACAAAGCGTAATGTAAAACTACTTCACTATGTTTTGCAGAGTGTGCAGGGGTGGAGCTAGATTTTCACTAGGGGGCCCCCACATGTTCATAATGTATAGTTTAAAGCATGAAATGACCCAAAGTGCATTCATGGATAATTTCTACGGTTCATTTTAGGGAGCCTGCAGCTAGTCAGTCCACTGCCCTGATCTGAGGAAATAATTTAATGCACCTCATTATTACTGAGCTCCCATGTAATTCATTTGAGCAGCGTGAGATTTTCCATCTTTCTCCTGATCCATATGGAAAACAAAGGAAAAGAAGTGCTATTGGCCCCGCGCTGTGAAGTAAAAACGAAGCATCCTACCATCCAAGCAACAATAGTCATATTTTAACTCCCGGCCATTTCCGTCTTTTGCCTTTAATTCGCCCCCTCCAGCTTCCTGCCAGTGGCGGAGTTTTCGTGAAATGGGGCTCATCATGAACTGTTGCTCACAAGCCCAGGAAGACGAATAGACATAATTAAAAAGCCCATAAAGGCAGGAGCTGGAGCTTTTATTACAGTAATATGTGAAGGCCTTAGTTTAATGGGGTGTTTGTTCCTGTGTGCACGGCTGACGGCTGTGCTAGTTTACTGCGGGAACGATGCTGACCCCCCTCCCATCTCCAACACACCAGAGGCTAATAAAAAGCCATACCTAATGATGCAGCGGCAGGATGCATGACAGCGACGAGCGCACACACTCGCGGTGAGCGACGCAGACCCACAAGCCGCTCCCCAAATGAAACAACTGAGCATGTGTGGACAGGATCTTATTGTCATTTTCATACAGATGAGGAAAACGAATTGTTGGCCACCAGCAGCAGCATTAATTCACCTTTTCTTTGTCCAAAGTTAAAAGGCTGAAGCTGCGGTTGCCTATTTACACATCTAACCGACACGAGGCAACATTAACACTCAAAGGTAGTGATGTTTATGGCCGTCTGATTGAACGAAAGTCCAATACTCACTCTCCAGTAATTCCTGGGGGAAATATCTGGCTCATCACCTGCTAAATGCTAAACAATGTTAATCAGCTAGTTGCTAACTTTGTCTTTTATTCGCTTGATTTCAGGTGGCAGTTTTCTTTACCTTATTCTTTTTAAAATATGCATTTGTGCAACTTCCTCAGGCGGTTTCAAGGGGAGAAGGGAAATAATGTCAGTGCTACTTGGAAGAAAAGAACTTTTTAGAATGATCTCATCTGAGGCCCAAGATACAAACCCTGCTTAAATTGGAACGATTGAGTTTTAGCAAATGTGGAGTACCTGCAATGTTTCATTTGGGACAGAACAGATGACTTACAGACAGATGCTGCTAAGAAAAATGCATTTTTTGTTTTTACACACACACCAAACTTGCCTGCAGCTTTAAGAGGAGTCAACAGAGTGTAAAAGGTGTTAATGTCTTGTTATGACCATAGAGGATCATCATCATCATCATCATCCCGGAGATGCCACCCACCCACAGATGTCTAACGATTATGGCGTGGGCCCAAGTTGACAAACAAAATGGCAGAGAGTCCTGAATCAGCCGCGTTCCTCCCTGCAGGACGAGTGACCCCGAGGGCACAAGCACACCCACACACACACAGACGCACGCTGGGTACACACGCACTTTTCCTATCATGCCCACACACACACACGAACCATCAAAAAGTAATGGTGTGTATCTAGTGGCAGTCAGGGGGTGTCCTCTCATGTCTGGCAGCCATAATAATATTATTGCTGTAGATGTAGCGTGCTGGGGAATATTGTTCCACGCTATCGGTATGCTGCACACGTCCACCAGCACCACACACCAGCGGTGATGACAGAAGTTGGTGCTAACACCAGACCTATTGGGCGATGCTTTGACAAGAAGCCACAACAAGTGGGTTCTTCATTGAGACGAGACAACTGCTGTTATTTCCCACTAAAGACTGCATTTATTTATTTATTTTAAACAAAGACACAGTCTTCTTTCCATCAAAGGGCTGCTGCGGTGTGAGCACTTAATATTCAAGGCAGAGAGCTCTATCATTTACTAGAGATACTATCTGACTTAAATTGTTCGCTCCTTTGAATTTAAATAAATATCGAAGACTGTTTAATTTAAGTCATGAAAACTCCTTGTGTCGTTATACACCTCTGACACAGACGCCGACATTACGTCTGAGGCTGGTGTGGAGGGGGCATGTGCACGCAAACTCTGTCCAGGCTCATAATTAACCCTCTTAATTAAGAGAGAAAAAAAAGTTGCTAACGAAGGAAATGGATTTAATTAGGCTGGTCTTAGCTCAGGCACAAGTGCACACCGTGAAACACACATGCACGCACGCACAAAACAATTAAGCCTCTTTCATCCTGGCTAATGGCTTCAGTGACTCAGAGCCTTTCTCATTAAGACTATCAATAATATGCTGATTACATGCATCCACCGCTCTCCTTTATCAGGGCACAAAGGGACGAGTGTGTGGCTCTGGGGTTTCAGGGGTAGGGTAGCACGACCTAATCTGCTTAGATAGATGTTTGAATTGTTTGGCTGGAGAAGCTAAAAAAAGGCTTCGCTTCGTAGCGCATTTGCAGCTGGTCCTATCAAGATGGCCGCGCGTGTTTTTCGACGGGAGGAAAGGCTGAGGGCTTTATGAGGGCGACTGTAGATCTGTCCGCTCGCCTGACTATGTGCTGGCTCTCAGTCCAATCAGTTCCTGCCTACTTATAGAACTATCCTCTGTCCATCTATGTTACACTGATGATGTTTAATCAATGTATTCATGCGGGACAAATAAAATTCTCTCTGAGATTATGTCCATCTCATACTGACTCCTTAATCCATATATTGGGCGGAGTTTTAGTGGTTTTCTGTGTAACTTTCTCCAAATATTAATTTGTCCAATACTGTGGTTTTAACAACACCCAAGTCTGTTGGCAAATAGCACAATAACACACTAGAGCTGGTTAGCATTGTAAATATTACATTAAAATGTTAGCGCTTCTTTAACTGTATAAAAAATAAGCTCTTCTTTTTCTTACACCCCAAACGCTGGCGTGTTCGCGTGTGATAAAATAAGATAGACAGGCGTCTGTCACACAGGCAGGAAGACAATAGGTCTGTGCTTTGACCTTAAGTCTCTTCCTGTTGTAAGAGACACCGAGGTCCCTCCCAGAGGAAGACAGAGGAAAGCAGTGGTATGACCTTCACAGCCACACCTTCACCCCCCCTGATACTGCACCCCCGATGAGGGCCGCCACGCTCCCTCTGATCTCCACTGTTTTCCACTTGATGCTATTGTGCGATTTGTTTTTCATTCATGTTCTAAGGGTCTCATGTGGCCACCTACAGCGCTGACAGACACACATTTCCGGGCCCGTGCTTCCCATGATGGTAAAATGAATAAATGTGTGTACGACTGGCCAGTTTTGCAGTGTTAACTTTATTCAGGCATTGTGTTTTTATGATTTGAACTTGATTGTTTGGTCCGTCTCTCAGTCAATGAATCTACTGGACGGTATTCTTTAGAACCTCTTCCAACTTCACTGGCTGACGAAGCTCACGATATGTGGCTGAGAGCTCTGGATATCTGAGGCAAGGGTATTATTTTATCCTTTCGGATCCGCTTTACCCCATTAGAAGCCTGGCCAACCACTGTAGGAAGAACTACAGTGGTTCTTCCTACGGTGGAACTGCAGGATTATATCACTAAGTTGCACCTCCCATCTTGCGAGTTATGTTTTTCCCAAAACAGCATTTTTCTTAATCTTATGTAGATGTGTCACATGAGCCAAACGCAACAGCTCCCAATTTCACAATAAAGTTCTCGGAGGCCTGTGCTCCCGCTGCTCCTCATCAGCTGTGCCAACAGCACCGTCCAGAGCCTCTCTGACCCAAACCCAAATAAATCACCACACTGGGAAGCAACTGCACCAGGGAAGTCAGCCCAGATGTGATCTACTGCAGACCAGATGTCTTTTCTGACTGAAATAACATCAGATCCATTGCACAGTGAACCCAGAACCTTCCTTTTAACCACCAGGAGGATAACCACAACAAAAGCCCTCCTTCCGTTTATTCCCGCTTTAGATGTGGGCTTCTGCAGTAGACAATGGATGAAAATATTCTGGCCTTGGTGTTTGATGTGGACTTTTTTTTGTCTGGTGTTTTTCGCACGCTTTAATGCTGAGCAATGTTTGATCACAGCTCTCAGGTGCACGAACGAGGAACAAGGGCGCCGAAAAAATGGGATGAGGAAATTTAAGAAACTCACACCTCTCATTTATGGTTTCTAATATACACATATTTGTCCCATAGACCATGACCTTTAATCCTGATTGGCACACAGAAGGTGGATGAACACAGAGCACACAAACACACTCCTTTATCATTCAAAGTGTGCCAGAGCTATCAACCTGAATAAATAAATCCCCCTCTTATCTCACAACGCAAAACTGGATAAGCGCTCCCACCGGGTCTGGATGGAGGAAGCTGTCAGTACCTCTATTTTGGTTTGCCTGTGCCTCATACAGAGGCAGAATCCTGTTTTTCTCTTCAATTCATCCTCATGGTTTTCAGTCCCCGGAGAGCCGTTTCCCTCCCCGTGTGTGAGACGTATGTGTCCCGCCATACCATCCATACATGATCCTCTTTCCTGCTTATCTTCGACTCTAGGCCTATATCTTTCAGCAGTTGATAAATCCGCGGCGCCGCCAAATATGTCCAGGTTAGGAAGAAAGAAAATAGGATTTTCCACGTTGTCAGCCTTTAAAGCCGTTTGGGAGATAGACTTGCCATTACTTTTCTGCACGTTGCTGCCTTCCTGTGTTACAGCCGCGTGCGTTTGCGTCTGCTTTGACACCTGTAGCTGCCGTGAACATCCAGTTTCATCATGAAGCCAAGTTTCATGACCCTAGATCTCATTATCAAGTTCTGTTATTGTGGTTACATGACTTAGAAATAATGCACACTAACGCATCCTATTGCATTGCTAATGTCCTTCATCTTAGCTGGATAATGACTGCTATTCCACTGACATGATTTCGTGTCTACACAGGCCAAGGCCAATTTGTCAGGAATAATCACTGACAGGCTTCCTTGATGTGTTGCTCCATAAAGTCTCTGTTATACAGGCTTTTTCGATTCATCAAAAGAACAAAGGAAACCAAATATGCTCACAAAAGGGAGGCGACAGAGTGCACTGGTCAGCTTTCCTGCAGAGCAACATTGCCACCTGCAGCTTAGAGATGTCTCTAAACTACACCAAGGGGCTTTGACGTGGCTCACAGTGGCAGTCAGACCCACGAGGACTATGAGGAGAGGCTTTGTGCGATTGTCTGCTCTGTTTGCTTAAAGTGAAGTGTTATTGTGCACATTATTTTATGATAGACTCGTGCTTTTGTTGTTGAACACAAATGAACTGTCTTCTTTATGAAATGTGACTAATGAATAGAGAGGAGCTGATTACTGTGTTAATGGTAAAAAATGAGGTGTACGTTTTAATGTATGTTATCCTTTCGGACTGTAGTAAGATGCTGCTCAATGCTGTGGGTGCTGGAAATCATTTCCACTGCTGTGCTGCCCCCCTGTGGCAATATGTTTCCATTTGTCAGTGTGATGATGCGTTGTTCCCAGAGAACAAGACCAAGCATGAGTTGGGTGTTTAGCTCTGCCTGTCATGGTCTCTAGATGGAGCTGCCGACCCATTAGTGGAGTTTGTCAAACGCAGTGGGAGACAGCTTCTGTGCTCGCCACAGTCGTTTTTTTCCACAATAAAGGGAGATCATTTCAACCTGCCTGTTTGTTCATACATTTTATTAGAAAAAATCGTACTTAACCTTCACAATAAAAGAAAATATAAAAAAAGAACATTCATATAATCACAGCATATTAAATGCTGAGTGTAAGCAGCTCAAATATGATCTTACTACATCTATCTTACCTCATGCTGGCATGGTATTTAACTGATTTAGCCCCTGACACTTTACTTGTGCACAAACACACTTCAACCTCCGCCCACTCTCATCCATAAATAAATTTCCACTGCAAATCACACAGCAAATAAATCACCATGGTTACAGTAATGTAATAATTGCAGTACATGAAGGAGGCTCTGACTGATGATGCTTGAAGGCCACTTAGAAATCGATAATTAGAGAGAAAATAAGACGTGCACGATTCATTTTTGCAGCAGAATGAATGTTGAAATGCATGTTTGATCCACTGAACTGGCTGGAGTGCAAAAAACTGAGGGAGAAGATCTTAATGTCATTAAATTAGAGCGGAGTCTGTCTGTGTTTCTTGCTCGCTTTATTTATTTTACAGCTTTTAGAGTGAATCTGGTACACGCAGGAGTTTCCAGGTCCTGCATAGTATCAGAGCATGATAACTCATCAACGTGTCAGTAAAGGCAGCACTGTTGTCCTTACTGTAAAGTAAAATGGATAGAAGTAGACAGAGACCAGCAAAGAGAGATGTCCACAGTTTGTTACACAATCCAAGAGGTCAGCATCACTTTGCTAATGGAGGGGGTTGCCTGCTCTTGTATGAGACACTGGAAGTCCTTGTAACCTCCTGCGGCAGCCAGCAACCTTGTAGCAGACGCATCAATATTTCAAGCTGATGGGTCGCCTTGAGATACTGTAGGTTATTATTTTGTGTTACACCGAGGGAAAAACATACACACGAGCACACATGCTGTTACAGCCACAGGCCTGGGTGAAGACATTGGAAGACGGAGACGCAGAGCGGCACCGCGTCATCGCAGGCTGGATTCAAACATTTATATTTCATTCACAAAAAAGAAAATCATCAACATCATTACAGCTCGTCAGAGAGCAAAACAGCTAATTACTGCCTCCAACTCCTGTGCTCATGAGTGTTTATGTGTGTTAATGGGAAACTGCGTGTGAGTATAATTAGCTGACTTCTCTCTGATCCTTAATGCATTATTGAATATTTCAAAGAAGTCTCAATCCTTTGGGCTAAGGGACTGTCTAGTCAGGATCACAGGGCGGGTTTGGCCGTGATGAAGGGCGGTTCAGCCATTAAGGAGTCTGGGCCGGGCCGCTGGCCTTGTGTGAACCTGGCACTCATGAATAATATAAATTCCTCTACTGTATTTAGAAGCACTTTGGGCTGCATTGGAGGAAGCTGATGATGCTGCATTGATTTTTGACCAAGCAATTTCAGGAAACAAGTAAATTCAATTTTAGTAGTGAATAATGGCTCGTAGAAAATAGTAGATTCATTGCAATTATATCTGATCAAGAACAACAGTCAGGGTCTCGTTTCATTGCCAACCTTGACAAGACAATTGCTTTGTTGTCATGGTAATATGCCATTTCTCCTGACATTTCCAAGATTTTCATCTTTTACAATTACCGCCAGTATGTTTCTTTTCTGCTAATGCCACCATTTATTTTATGATTTACTCAAACAAAAAGTGAAACACTTAAATAATAATGCAAATCCTAATGTCATTGGCCTAAATAATGGTTCATATTTTCTTAAAGGATCATTTTGTAAATGTTTTGTTACTAACAAAGACATTTAGTTACATGTGGAAGGAGTCATGATGATCACTACTTGACCCTTCCTTCTCTCTCACTCTTTCTGATTGCAGCATGCAACTGTTTCCAGCTATAAAACCAACTGTACTAAAACACACAACATCCCTACTGCTGAACAACAGATAAATTATTAAACAGTTGCACCATAGTAGACTCACCATAGCGAGTCAAATGTTTTAGCGTCTTTTGATCTAACGTGATTCTGGAGATGGTGGCTGAAGCATTATGAACAATTGGCTGCAGCAGATGATTTATGAGGATGCATAACTAGTCTTCTATCAGCAGACAAATGAGAGCGCCTCAAAATGGACTCTCTCAGCATTTTGAATAAGCTCACACGGTGAGGTGGGCGCACATTTGGGGATAAGTTTGCTTAATGACAGCTGGACCATATTCAGCCATTCATTACTTAGGCCTAGGTGATTAGTGAGACGCTCATCAAAGTCAGAGTGGGAATAAAATGCCCAGGTGATCTCCCTGCAATCAATCAAATTGACCAAACGGCAGTGAATATGCACACACCCACACACACACACACACACACACACTCTCTCTCTCTCTGTCTCTACTGAGCTTTGTGTCAGCTGTAAGCTCTTTCCATTAAACCTGTGCTGCATAAAGCATTTGGGTTAAAAGCTTTGATAATCAGGTGTGTTCGCATTTACCGTACAGAGATTTCCTAGATCAATACTGTCCTTGACGTGAGAGCCCACCGTGTGTGTCTGTGTGTGTGTGTGTGTGTGTGTGTGGGGGGGGTGTTCATGCATGCAAAAGGACCTCAGAATTAAAGCTTTGGTCCCTGTGTGTGTGTATTCACTGTCTATTTACTGTCCTGTGTCTGCAGGGCCAACTCTTTCCTACTGATCTCTCCTCTCTGCGTCTGAGGGAGAAGAAACTGTGGTGTTCTGTAGCTGCTGCGATTCTTTTTCTGGAGGACGCCCACTCGGTTGATCCCGAGGTCCACTTTACAGACTGCTGTACTGCAACAAATGCAGAGTCAAAACTCATTAATGAGCACAACACACACACACACAGACATCTGCTTTGGTCTGTATTTGCATTGCTCCCTCGTATATGTGTTTGAACTCCATTTGGTGCTTGAACGTGTGAGCATCTTGTATCCATTTTAACAAGCAATAAGTGGAATATTCAGTTTGAAAATCGTGTTTTCTTGTAAACAAGAGACAACTTTGTTACTGAGGTGGGACGACTGCATTTGTTATCGATGCAAATCAACGTTTTACGGCTTGTCATGAATCCAGTCGGACCGACTTCGTAAACGAACAGGCAACATTTGTCTATCCTTCAAGACAGTGCCACAAATAAATACGCTCAAGAACTTCTAAATTAATTGCTTGTTCTTGCATGAAACTGGGAGGAAAAAAATAACAGTAGTGGTTCAACTCTACGCCTACTTCATTTGTCTGCCTCCAACTTCATTTCAAGGAAGTCAAATAAAGAAAATGTTATTTATTCTGAACTGATGGATTTCTTGGCATATTGTACTGTATGTCTTTGTATCTACGTGAGCGCTGTGTGTTTTTGTGTGTTTGTTTGTGAGCGTGTGGGCGTTTTTTTTTAAAAGTATGCTGTCAACTGCGTGTTTTTTATAAATGCTTCCTCTGCACTGGAATCAATACATCAGGCCCTGGGGGGATAAAACTTGACCCTTATGAGCACATCTTCCTTAATCACTCCTGTCTTTAAAAAGAATTGCATTTTACTTTTTCACTTGCTATATTCAGAGGAAAGAAGCCAAGTGCAAGTTCAATGTTTTCTTCTGTTGCCATATGTGCAGTAAGTCGTACAGGATATTGTTTCTCATAGGTCACTAGGTGGTGTGTCATCAGCAAATGTCAATCTGGTCTATGTCGTCTTCAATCAGCATATTACAACCAGTGCTTCCAAAGTATTCCTGCAGGACTCAGGCTCTACCTTTATCTGTGTTCAAATTGGTTTTAGGGGGAAGTTCTAGGCACTGAAATTAGCATGACAGGTGTGGTCCGGATCGCCATATGCTATGCATGGATGGCGTTCAAACGATTTTTATCATCTCCTGATGTACTGGTAGAATTTCAGTAAAACAGTCGTTTCATTTGCATGATTGGAATCGGCAGTGATGTTGAAAAATCCATCGGGGCATGTTGTTTGTTGATTGCTGATTTACACCGCACAGCTCTCGCAGCGTGTCTGTCGTGTTAGTGCTTGGGGGCAGGTAGACTAGACAAGCGACGAGGGTGGTGGATTCATTTCACAGCTGGCACTAACCTCAGTTTGTGGCCCTGGAGTATGATGGGACACGGGAGTCTCAGAGCAAACTTATGTTTGAACAAAAGCAGGATGTGGTTCTGAAGTTATCTTTGGACAAACTACCAACTACCACAAACATTTTTCTTAAACTGTCCAAATGTTGGGCCCCTGTTTAGAGAACTCCACATACACGTGATGCATTAGGCAATGACTGAGGCTGATGTAATTATTATAATAATTCACTAATAACATCTTCATCCCTCACATTGCCAAAGTCCCGTGTGCTAACACATCGTAGCATTCCACTGAAGCAGGCCTTGGCCCTGACAGAGCAGTCTGCGATGGCTGAGTTCTTTGTTCATTCCCTCAATAGGCAGCACATGGCGTGGGCAGCAGTCAGTGGGGCTAAATTTGTGCCTCTCTGTTCATTCCGGGGATATTTGTGTGACTTGCTCCTTGTTGACTCGTTGTGCTCCTTTGCTGACAACGGGTCTCTGTGTGTCAGACACAGCTAAATCCAGCCAGCTGTATGCAATTAGGCTGCAAAATGCTGGGGATGTGCATCAAGTGGTGACGATGTGCTGATTTTGAGTTTTGAGGGAGCAACTCAATGAGCAAATGAAAGGTCTGTGCTGGGATTTTGTGACTAGCATGACATTTTTTTTATATTTTAACATTTAACATTATATTTTAACTTTAACATTTTTTTATCTGAAATTAAAAGACATATTCTTAATAGTCACAAAATAAATGATTAATATCAGATCATTCCAACAATCAAACTGCTTCTGAATTAGCTTAAAATAAATGTTCACTATTTATCCAGGTTTGGAGAAGCTCACTGTACGTTACTGTACAAGTGTAAAATAGGATCTACAGAATATAATGTGATGGGTTTTGTAAAATGTCTGTAATGTTTTCATCCCGTCGATGACAGACAGGCACTGGTTTATAAATCAGTGGACACATCTCCTCTCTAGGGAGATTCACTGTTGTTTCCTAGGTAACAAGCACCCCCCTCCCCGTGCAGTTGGTTTCTCTGGACTGTACCATGTTTACTGTAGGGTGAAACACGTGTTGTTTATGAAATAGAATAACACTGTCGCGTTAAAACGAACCACATTTGTCATCGCATTGTAAACCTAAGGCGTATGGCGTCTAGTTTCCTGTCACGTTGGGCACATGAATCGGTTACAAACACGTTATTAACGTTGACACCTTAGTACTAAACCCCGTTGGCGAAGCTCACTCAACATTTCCTCGAACTGTCAAAATCGCTTGTTGCTTCCTACCCTAGACCTAGAAGTAGTTAGCGAACTAGCGCGTAGCGGTCGAAAGCTCACTTCAACTTTCAATTATTATATAGTAGAAGAGAAGTTTGATGCTGGAAAGAAATAGCGAACAGTCTCAGTCGAAGGCCATTTTATTTTTTGTCGCCCTGCTCCCCCGAACCGTGGGTCCTGTTCCAAAAGAGACAGCGCTTTCGAGAAGCTGTGTGGCGGCTGAAGTGCAGCTGGATGTGACAGCTTCGTCATCAGGTAAGCTGCAGGTAGTTAGCTTAGCAGCTAGCACCCTTTGGCTTCTGTAGTTCTTCACCATTCATCTGTTTCGGTAAAGGGTGAAATTAGAAGCTCTTTGGAAGAGTGGAAGCAACTAAAAAGCTGCCACTTCTCATAAACATTCTTCCCTGGTGGTTGGTGTGCTATGCTAGCTCATAATCACTGCATAGAAAGCTAATGCAAACAAGCGAAAGGGGCTTCGTTAAAACAAAGATAAAGTCTTTTGGAGCCTTGTCATTGTGCTCTGTTAAGGGTACTGATGATCTAAGGCACGCTGTTTACTGTCAGTGGAGTAAGAAGGCACCTTAAGATCTGCTGGGACAGGTTTGATAAGAATTAATTTACTGTTTGTTTAATAAATGCTTGACAGTCGTTAGTAACCTGTTACCACACACCCTTTTTTGTCCATGCCCTAAGATAGTGTATCCAACATGCTTAGGATTTCTGTTTGGATACAGTCACAATCCTGTTCTCATTCTATAAAACGAGCAACAATGTTTTGTACTTTTTTGCTTGCAATTGTTTATTAGAATAAACATTTATGTTTTTTGCATGGCTTCTCTTAAAAGACGCATATAATGGCACCTTTGTTAATGGATTGTTAGATTTCATTGCTGTAAAGGAAGAAATGTAAATGGCGGCATGCTTTAATCTTGTACTTTTTTTCCAGAGAAGTAGTTTTTGCATGTTTGATCACAATAAATTGGGCACTGAGCAGAACTGCCAGTGGAAATGCAGTGAAATTTCATGTTTATTGAGGCTATTATCGCAATGTTACATTTGAAAGAAACAATACATAGCACATTATGATTGTTAGGAAATGTCTGAATTTTTTGTCATCCACCAATGTTATGTGGGGTCAAATTAGCTCCTGATCATCCAACAGAAAATAGAAAGAAAAGACTAAATTCAGATTTTAGTAATATGAATTTTAATGTAGAGAATCTAGGATCTTCTGAATGATTTTGAGCCTTTATGTCTTTAGGACACAGTTTCCATGCACAGCCTTAAACTTGCTCCAAAGCTGATTGACCTTTTGTCTACGCATTGATGAGGTACTTGTATATTTCCAATTATCATGTGGGCATAGTGCATGACAGACTTACCAGAATGGGTTCAAGCGGAAGGAAGCACAACTCTCTGTCGCTTCATATTTGATTATGGCTAATAATAGAAAAAGACAGCTGCCTTTTCATTGATCTGTCTTCAGTGCCCTATTTCTGAGCCCTGTTTTTTCTCTGTTGTGTGAAACTATCCAGTAATACTGACATAGAATACTAGAAATACTGTGCTAAGGAGCATGTTCAAACTGCTTTAAACCATCAATCTTTGTTTACTGTAATTAGCCATTGTTTTATGTTAATGTTTTTAAATGTGAAAATAACGCCATGCTCTGCTGGGCCACAGGATCCTAAATTGGCTTGTGTGATTGTGAGTCAAGATGTTTGGAGTAAAACAGGACAAGCATAATAAGAGGGGAGGGGGTAGCATGTGGGAAGGAAGTTGCTCAGCTTGTTTGTGTACCAGGCTTTTGTTTGTTTTCCTGTTGGACAAATCTATTTAGGAGGTAGGCTATCTAAGGTCTGCTGGTCGAAATTAGCTACTAGCAGGGCTTGTTATGCAGTTATTGACAGTTATATGGTTATTGAGAAATCAGTTGCAGCTAAATGAGAGATTGATAGACTTAATCCATATACAGCATCTTATAGAGCTGCCATTGTTTTGGATGACCATACCATATGGAGTTGTTTGATATCGTGATCATACCAGTCTAGTTGGATCATGCAGTATTAGATACCCAGCAGTATTCCTGTTTCCTCATTTCCTTGTGACAGTGCATGCTGTATCACAGTAAACCTACATTTGTGGAAGATGTAATGTGACACTTTGCTTTGGACTAACACCACCACCTCCCTGTTCGTGCTTCATGTAATGGCGAAGCGGTTGTCTGTGTTGTTTTGCTACAGGTGCCTTGATGCCTACGATGACGTCAATGTCATTTGCTGAAGTTGGCAGTTTTTCATGCAAGAGAGATTAATTCCCAGTCTCTGCAAAAACATTTGACAAATCTATTGCCTGGCAGGGATCAGATTATAGATAGCTCTGAAAGCATAATCAGACAGTAAATAGGTTTGTTTATCACAGAGCTGTGAAGCATGTTTATCCTCACTGATGTCAACGAAACACCCAGGCTGCAGCGTCATTCACAGCCTTTGTCTGAGAGAGCAGACAGACTCGGGCAGAGAGAGACACAGAGAGACAGGCGTTACAGCTGTTTTATTGAATCTGGATCGAAAAGTCATGAAGCTGGATCTCTGACTCATCAGTTTTGTGACACTCCCGTTTCATGACTCATATGATCCCAACTATAATGTCATCAGCGGTATGGGGGGGAGAGGATGGCTGGGTGGAGACTTCCAAGGCTTTTTCTGGTGCAATAACAGAAATGTACACTACTGTGCAATTTTCTAGTCCAGTAAACTAAGAAGTTAGATTGAAATAGAGCCTGGAAGATGGCTTACAGAAATGGGTGAAACATACAGGTGAGGGCTGAGGAGTCAGAGGGAAACGGGAGGACAGTGGAGTTTAAATGAGGTTAGAGGATGGATGTCGAGGTGAGATAGAGGAGTTGCAGTACTTGTGTTTCCTGGGGGATGGTGTTGAGTGTGATGATAGACCAGAGACAAGGACACGGCTGATCCTCTGCAACATCTTACTTCCCAAATACATGCAGTTTCCTGCTAGAAAATAAATGTGTCACATGTAAATATTATCAAGATGACTAGGAGGAGGATGGCTAATAATAAATAATGTAATAGCTAGTTTATTAGGGCGAGAAATTGGGAAAATACCTTTTAAAATTAGTATTCAGAGAATGTAACTGCAAGCGCAGTTTTCACCCCATCAGTTTAGTCTACTCTATTCCAATAGAGAACTGTCATAGACAGTAGCTGTCCTTCTATTGGCTGAAGCTGTTAAGGGGCAGAGCCACAGGCTGGTGGGCAGGAAGGGGCTGGCTTTAGTTGCGTGGTGGTAGGGGGGGGCTGGCTGGAAGTGTTTCAGCCAGAGAGTTGTAGTAGACACTCTTCTGCTTCCTGCCTGCCTTGCTTGCTTCGTGGCTGAGGGAGAGAGAGAGAGACATAGAGAAAAAACCTCTGCCTAGGCATGGACCTCCGGCTGCAGCACTCGGCAGCTCGCAAGGAATGACAACAGTTCACATGGTCATTAACTCCAGTTGCTGAGGTTGAAGGGAGAGCTGCGCTGTAGCTCTGTGTCACAGAAGAAGCGGGTGCCTCCTACGCACGAAACAGCAGACAGAGAGAGGCACACAGCAGAGCTACCGGACCCAGTGGAGCGAGGTGGGAATGAATCGTCATATTGGATGGTTTAGCTTTTTCCTAAAAGGAGTTTTACTGCAGTGTGCTGCATACCAGTACGGGTGGGGAGGGAGGAGAGGGAATGTTGCAAGGCTAGGAGTGTGTGGCTTAAAGCAAAAGGGAGAAAATATAGACAGTTGGGATAAATGTACAGGAGCACGGGGAGCTTGCAGCAGTACCTATCCTGGTTTCAGTTTCCTGCACTTATTGGACTTTCTCTTTCAACTTCTAAGCAACAGAGGTATTATCACAGCAGATTACTTGCTCCGTCCCCAGTGCAAATGTGATGAGCTTTTTTTTTGACACATGGGCAACATATTTTTCACTCTCTTGAGAAAAACTTGTTCTCTGGCGTCTGCCCCGTTGCTGCCTGCATTGTGTGGTTCTCACAAACTTTGTCATTATAACTCTGTGTGTAAATATTCCATGTAACAAGGTCTAAGTACAGGCAAAGGTTGTTTGCGACCTGATTTTAAATACAGTTTAGGAGGCAAATAGCTAATGGCCCGAACACAGTGGAACTTCACAGTTGTAATAAGGACCACATCGTAATTAACCTTTTGAGTTAGATGGGGCACGGTTGACGTGTCTTTAGCTTTCCACTGTCTGTCCAGATTTAGATTTTTTATTCTTTGTGCTAGACTCGGCCTGGCGCGGTCATGCAGTAGACATCATCGGATTGCATGGAAAAGGCCAGGGTGGTGTCATACGTCTGGCTGTGGATCAAGGGGAAGTGGGTGTTTTCTAAAATGGAACATCAGTTCAACCCTTCCTGTTGAGAAAAGAATAGGAGAAAAGCACCAAAGCCTTACTACCAACCAGAAATCCCCTTCCTCCGAATGTGACTCCCATGCATGTACCTTAAGATGGTACGTTTTCAGTCATCTTCTGAATGAAAGAGGGAGTTTTATTGCCTTTGTGCCACAAGGGTGAGTTTGCTGAATCATTCAGCTCACTTATGTTTTCAAGCACTTTAATTGGAAGGCTTAAGATTTCCATTCATTTGAGGTGTGGTGCTTAATATTTCTATTTATTCTAGCAATTTCTATCAGCAGTTTAAAGAAGACAGGTCAAGTGCTGAACTTGACATAAGGTATAGGTACAGTTCTTTCCTTGTGATTTTCAGTAAGCTTGGGTGTCCTGTTAATCATTATGTTTATCTCAACAGCACTATTTACTTCTGGCTGCAAACTGCACTGCAATTAGCTGATGACTTCCCCGAGTCCTGTGGCTGAGCAGGGAGTAGATAAGAGCGCTTGCATTTGACGACAGTTTTTTTCCCCCTAAAAGCAGGTGTTACTATTAATTAATAATACTGAGACGCTCTCATCTCTTAGCAGTTTTTATAAATGTTTTTGCAATGGCAAAGGTTCATTATCTGTTCCTTGAGGAAAGCTCAGTCCCATATAACAAGCACAGCCATTCAGGTCACAGTGGTTAAACTAAGACTCTTATGATATGGAGCACACCTGTCTGCTGACTCTGTGAAATGCTTCTTGCATTGCCTCCCAACATTAGCTTAGTCCTGGTATAGCCTCTGCTAAGTTCACTCACCTGTTCTTATTGCTAATATCATAAGCATCTATAGTCTTAAATACAGATTAAGCAGTAGCGTATCGCCGAACTCTCATCCAGGCTGGAAGACGCAAAGGAATATATTGCAAGCGAATAAGCTGATGATGTCACACTGAAAGTTATTGATGAAGGACATTTTGATAAAACCTGCACTGTAAGGCTCACTCATTTTCCATTACTCACATATTCCTGTTTCCAGTCTACAATGAGGCACTCTCTCCACAGCCTTGAAAAACATTGACCACTTGTTCCTGTTGGCCATGCAAATGACCACACAAATGTGGTTTGCAGCATAAAATGGTAATAAAATGGAAATGCGGCCACTCAGGTACTAGTCGTGAGTTATCCGTCAGAGACATTTGCATTTCTACTTTATTTTGCTGGCAACACCTGGTAGATGCCCCAGTAAACGTTGTCATGAGGCTTATGACCCACAGAAACCAGGTAGCTTATCATCTCTGCTGATCAAGTACAAGCAGACTGCACAGATACTGGACTAATGGGTTACATACGTGGTATTCAGAGGTCAGGCCAATGACTTTCACTCGAGACGCCCCAGTTCCGCTGACTCTCATTCAATTAAGCAGACTGACCAAGGTAATGCCCCTGCCAGCTGGCTTTAGTATGTGTCAGTAATCCATATATTGTAGTACCGTGGTGCGTTTTTTCACATCTTTGCCCTGCTTTATCTGGTTACCCTGCATCTCCACTGTGTGTACTGAAGACACAGAGGGGACTAAGCTTTCTTGCAGGAACTCAAGGTTAAAAAAAGGCATGCAAACCGTTGCAGGATTTAGCTTTTTATGTTTATTTGCACAATGTGGTATTGTATTGCTGAAAAGATGAAGGATGATAATATGAGGATAAACGATTCAGATGCCCAACTGAAGAGCCATATTAACATCCAGAGCATCTAATATGAAACACATTATATTCCTGTGTTGTAAGAGACAGATTATCAGACTAGCTTCTCACTGAGGCTGTGTTTCTGTAGAATGCTAATATTTTGGGTCCCTGAAGGACTCACAACCGCAGAGAGAGAGAGCTCAGTTTAGAGATGAGGGCATACAGGACGGCTAATCTCTGAGGTCAGACATAGGGTGCTGTATGGTCTCGTCCTACCTGCTGACCATCTATCTCTCTGTCCTTTCATATCAGTAGCATTGTCCTCAAAGTGCAACTGCTAAGCTTAGCGTAAACTAAGCCAGGCTGCATGTAGTTATAATGCACCAGCAGAACCTAAGATAGCCTAACTGAAGCCAGAGCCATTCAAGGACACAAGCAGAGAAAATCAAAACTGCATGCACCACCTCTACCCTCAGTTGGAGTTTTTTCAAAGCAGCCATTATTGCAAAGCAATTTGCTTCCACTGTGTGTTTGAGTTTATCATGCTGCTAGGATGGGTTGTTGTTATATGACAGAGGTAACAGTTTCTCCCCCAGGACGGCAGTTTGTTTTCCAGCAGGGGCTGTGGTGTGGTGTACTTCAAGAGTGTTAGAGGACTGTAATACACTCCTCTCTGCTCTTACTTCATGATACTTTTCATTTAATGATGCAGATTCAGTTTTTAGTCGACCAAGCATTTAGCTTGTATATTAATGAGGATGTGATGACCCAGTGATTTTCATGTTTTATTTTACTTGGTAGAAACACCATATAAATTTATATCGTAATGTGATAGTCTTTATTTAGACCCATTTACAGTGCTGAATTTGTCGCAGCTCCTAAAATATTGACAAAAAAGCAGCGGTTACATTTCCTGGGCGTATTACACTAACATACAAACATTTATACACTTGAAGAACAGAAATGCAATCTTGTTCCTGCACGATCTCTTTATCGTATCATCACCCACATGAGAATTCGTCTGATCTGAACAGCCCCCAGATTTTTCTTTGAATATTTTCCATGACAAACATTGCTTGAATGGTGCCTGTTGAGTCCCCTGGGTGCTTTTCAGTTGACCCCATCCAACCCTAATCCTCACTGGCTATTCTTATGAAAACTTCTGTTTTCTCAATAAAAAATAAAAAGACGGATGGCTGTGTTGCCCAACTGCAGTTGCGCCGCCCGCTCCATCAGTTCACAGAGACGTGGCGTCGTCCCTTCACACACTCTGACAATGTAGGTTAGCTTGATCACAGACTTCTAAAAATAAGAAGGGACTAATTGTTAAAGGTCACATCTAGCATGATTCTTACCTGACTGTCTCTTCTGCACCAATTGACTCGCTCCTTTGGGAGACAGTGTGAAATTAAATTCTGCCTTGGAGAGTGGAGCCTGGGCGTCAGTACCATCGGACTAGGAAGCTTCTCATCTCATTTCACACGATCAGCACTAAAGTGGGACAATATGATTAGCTAGACAATGTTCTGTGTGGGGTTGGGTGGTAATTTCAGGGAGAAGCATCTTTTCTGCCACCTGGCATCTAAGGTTTCTGAGTTTCTCACTGGGATCCATAAGATATCCAAACAAATTACAAACAGAATTCAACAGAGAGGTCGAAGTCCTTTAACGGGAGCATAGCTGTTTCAAACGCTAGCCTCAACTTGCCTTTCCTGACAGATGCCTTTAAAGGTGGCTCTGGATTTCATATTTAACACTTACTTAGTGTTTATTCCTGATGTTTTAAGTTGTCCGTATGCAGCGCTGTAGGTTTGTAACAACTCTTCTATTTCCACTCCATCAGTTGGATGTCCTTAACCCCCTTTCCCTCCCTCAGTTGGCAGAAACATATTTCTAGATGTGCAGGAAAAAAACTCCCTGCACAGTAGCTTTGTAATGGCTTTTGTACACTTAATCTAAAGGTCACGTCCTCTGATTGTTGCTCCAGCAATTGTCTCCCTCACTCCCCAGACAACGACTGGACTCAGAGACCTGTGCCTTTACAGCACATACAAACAACCCCTCCCCCCGTGAATGGAAATTGACAGCCTGCTGTCAATGGGCTGGTATCTAATTTGGACAGTGGGACACCGGTGAATATTGCGGAACACAGGGCAGCGTCATAATCGTGTCTGGCACTGGCATATGCATCTGTCTCTGTCTCTCTCTGGCTGCTGGATGGCTGCCTGGAATAGTGCTGCGCTGTGCGGTTTTCTATTGGCTGCACCAGCCCGTTGTGCATGGCTCTACAGGGTGGGTTGGACCCTGGGGCTTTTTTCTATCTGTGCTCTGACTATATGCTCTTGTCTGCTGTCTCATAGCACAGAGGCTTTTGCCATTCACTGCTTTGTGCGCAATATATTGAAGAGCCAGTGGGCTTGTAGTCACCTCATACAATGGAGCACCGCAGTGATTGGGGAACTTAAACTCAAGTGGCTCCTGAATAACCACACAACTGCCTTTTCTCCGGTTCAACAGCCTTGTGCCCTTTAGAGCTAGCACTCCTCCGAGGCCGTGTATGCCCAAATGCAGATTGACATGCATACACAAACACTGTCAACGCCTGTTGATGCTTGTTAGTTAAATTGTTGCCCATCATATTTACCAAGCCGTTTTATCACTCACAGATAATAACCTCACTCTGTTTGTTTCTTGTCTCTCTGCTTTTTTCCATCATCTCCATTTCAGATCACTGACAGAAAGTGCCTTTTGAGACAGCATCCCTACTTGAAGACTCCTCGCATTTCTGAAGAGCTCCACGTGTTCCCTCAGCCGTCGTGACGGGATATAGCCCAGAAAACGCCTGGTTTGTCTTTACTTGTGCACAGTTTGAAGAGGTGGCGTTACTGAACTGCTGGCCTCGGGCCAAAGCTTAGACTAGGCACCGAAGACTGTTCAACAATAGAAAGCTGCAAACCTCGTGTTGTCCTAAACTGTGCCATCACATCAGAATAGGCCCACTATTACTCTCCAACATCAACCTTTTCACTGATATCATCAGTCATACAAAGGAAAGTTTGGGGACATTGTGTCCGAATATGCCCCCTTTGCCTTACCAGAGGTCTGCCCCTGAGACTTACTGATTGATGAACAATTAGCTGTTTGACTGACAAACTCTCCAACAACAGTGCAGTCCCATGATCCGGTCACAGAGAATTTGCCAGTCCATTACCTCCACTTTCATGTCCACAAGGACAAGCCTGATCCACTGACCTGAAGCAGATCATTTATAGCTACATGTTCCATCAGTTCTAGTTGTTGTGTGTTTATTTTTTTCTGGAACACTGACAAACCTCCTCAGAGGATAGCCTCCTCCCAAAACCCAGTGGCTTCACTCCACCCAAGCTCCACAGCCAGTGCTGCTAACATGGCTCTAAACATTGCCTCGATACGGGACACAAAATGGCTGACCCTGGAAGTGTGCCGGCAGTTTCAGAGAGGGACTTGTTCACGCAGTGATGAGGAATGCAAATTTGCCCACCCACCCAAAAGCTGCCAGGTGGATAACGGGAGGGTGATCGCCTGTTTTGATTCGTTAAAGGTAAGGACTTTAAAATACAGTTGGTAACTGCTGTTCTGTTGACATGTTAGACCTTTTCATGGATGTGTAGCACTTTTTGTACTGTTTGTTTATTTCTCCCACATTCAAACTCATGTAAGAATCAGTAGATGACATGTCTGTTGTACAAATACTATATAGTTTAACATTAAGGCCAGAAAGTTATGTTGCCATGTTCGCTATCACCACAGACTGTGTGTGTAGGTGAGTTTTTTTAATATGGTACTTCTAATGTGGTACATCAGCTAATCGAAAGTCGTCCCAGGGCTTCTATTCCTGGATGCGTGTCATCTTTCACACAGCATGTGACAAAAATAGCCAGAACTTGTTTTTGTATATTTTTAGTGTGTTTTCCGATTTGTCTCAAGAGTTCTCAGGATGTGGCAAATAAGCTTTAGACTGATTCTGAATTTAAAATGAATAGAATTATTACTGACTCCTTCTGGTTGATATGAGGCTTTCAAGGTCTGTACCTATCTTAACAGAATTTGTATGACTGTTATATTTGTTATATTGAAAGCAATTATTATTTAAAAGTTCGTTCATAGTGGTAAAATATCTTAAATTAGCTTAACACCACTCTTTAAAAAACTACCAATTATAACAAGGTCGCTTCACACAAGCCCCCATATGCTGCAAATAAGATGACTGCGTCCAAGAGCAACCTATTATTTTCGAGCTGTGTGGAGAAAAACAACCAAAAAAACAGCAGTGACAATGATGAATAGCCAAAGAAACTAGAGCAGAACACTGGAACGGTGAGGAGTTTGTCTTTTTCTAAGTATGCACTGTAGCCGCATTTTGTAGGTACACCAGTGCAGTGTGTGGAGCGTGTATTTTCAAGGTTTTGCACAAGGTCAGTGACAAATAACATGTTCACATCACGTAAAGAACTGTTTTTATTTGAGGAACTTTAAAATGATTTTTGATGTCAACATTGCTGCGTTGTGGCCCTGTCCTTCCTGAAACACATATATGGCTTCCAGAGTGTGTAAAAGCCCTCTCCATTACAAGTTACTCACCATCAATTATTAATTTTACTCAATGATGTGGTGTTTTCAGCTGTTTTTTTGGCTCAGACTTAGCACAGTGAGACTTACTGAGTTATTGCTTTCAGTCAGCTGCTGAGTGACATTCATAGCAGCTGCTAGATCCTGCGAGCTATTACATTATGGTTTAATAAGCAAACAGCTGACTCCGACTGGGACCGATCTATTGTTGCACCATGCGAGGGAAAGCCTGACATAGCTTCTCTGCAGAGGGCACGATTTCACTGTTGCTTGAAAACAACTACTAGTCATCCCTGACTGAAGAAACTAAATGACCAGAGCACTCAAACCCGTTCTATTGCCAGTGTAAGCAGTGTAATGCCATTCAAGATGCCTCTCAGATGCTGCTTGAGGTTGCGTATTTTGTAACCCTTGTTCTCTGATTAACATGAACTTCTCTTTTCATTATAACAAATGCTTTATGTGACGCTGTTTTGGAGCATTTGATCTTTGCCATGCTCTTGGGCATCAAAAGGGAGCATCATGTAGTATAGCTATCATGAGTTTAAACTGATTTCATCAGCAGCTTTTTCCACTGAATTGTTGAACAAGTCACCAGTTTAGCAGTCTGCCTCAAGTGTCATACAGTACTTTGCTCTTGCATGGCGTCCTAGGAACAGTGGAATATTTGTCACATCTATTGGGCTTTGTGCCTGTTAACCAAGCACTGCTTGTTATAGGTTGCTTATAATTTAGTTAATCTGGGGATTCGGCTGCTGTCATTGAAGGCTGCTCTGGGCAAGCCCATCAGCTAAAAGCCTAATGGAGCTAAATTGTTAAATTTATTGACAGATCTATCTGTAATGCAGACAGTCTCTCTCTCTCCTCCCCCTTCTCTCTCCCTCACCATACAAATCAGTGATAGAAAGAGAATACAGGATTCTCTGTACTTTTTAACTCCAACTCACCCCCTCTCTCACAAACGCTTTCCGCATGACAGCTAGGAGAATGAATGCTTTATTATTCATTAGGAAATGTGCTTCATTCCACGGCAGGCTGATTTCCACCCCATTACGCCCATATCGTCTTCCAGGGTCTTCTCATCTGATAGGGTTATCATGCCAGGGTGGTGTGCTGCCAGCCGTGACTTGGCCAATGATCAGAAGGGTCCTTTTCATAAACATGTGAAAGGTATGGCTCAGGAGAGGAGTAGAGTAGGAGGTGTAACTCTGTTGTTGCACTTGTCAGGCAGCAGTGTGAAGGCTTGCCAATTCAGTGTCTTGTGTGTCTTTGCTCGTAATACACTCCTGTGATTGTAGTGGAACTTTGGTGAACTCTCACATAACCAAATCCCAAAATAATATCAAAATAAAATCATTAGTTAACTGTCTTCACACTAACTTTACTTGTGCAAGCAGAGCTAGTAATCACTCCATATTTTAGCCTATGATTTACTGAGTGTTTTGACGGCACAACAAAAAATATATATATTTTAGATGAGATTATGTAAATTACAGGTGTCTGACTCTTGGCAATAATCTTCTGCAGTGCGGCTTTAAAAGGTGTTATTAATTTTAAACACAATGCAGTGGGACTACTCAGAAAGGCTCCTGTCGTTGCCTGTGGCAAGAAGTGTAGAAGAGATAAGTGCTCCATATGTTGTAGGTATAAATTACATCTCAGAGTATAATTCATCCTTGTTGGTGAGACGATCGGGCCTTTAGGACGCGTGGTTCGGTCATGGCTGTAGTGGGGATTGGTAGCAACGTTCACTTGCACAGGTGCCACTGATCTGGAGCAGAGACATGACCTGTGTTCGTATTCATATGATTTATGTAGGATAAATGAAGTGAGGAGTTCTTCCTGCTTTCTCAGACACAAAGCTTGCAGTGTCTGACTGCGCCACACTGCTCTCAGCATATCTATTGTGTGATGCCTAGAGAATTATTTTTGTCCCCATGCTTTGCGCTGTAGGTTTTAGAAATAGTCTCACTGTGCTACATTTGTCATCTCTCAAAGGGGAAAAATCTGCTTCATCTCTGTCCACCTAAAGCTGTAGTCACATTTGGTTTATAGGCGTTTTCAACTTTACAGCAGATGTAATAGGAACTGCTTTTTCTGCCTTAAGCATATAAAAGACAATAT
This sequence comes from Microctenopoma steveboyesi, assembly GCA_032359275.1. NCBI lineage: Eukaryota > Metazoa > Chordata > Actinopteri > Anabantiformes > Anabantidae > Microctenopoma > Microctenopoma steveboyesi. Next base: position 6,951,115 of record JAUMHF010000012.1, on the reverse strand, counting down.
GGTAATTCTTCCAGAGGATAGCTAAAGTTTAGCTAAACAAACACAGGCCCAGGTCTGTGAAGGTGCATGTAGCCTTCCATTAACTACTCACTGCTGCAGATAACTTTGATCCAAGAGTAAAATCAAACAGACCGGACTCATCATTTGCCACAGAAGGTGACAGATAATCAATACAGGCAGCACTGCATCTCCAGCAGGATTACAAATGATGTGTCGTGGTTGAAGCCATTTCCTTGAAGCTGTTGCTATGCTGTGCCATGGAAACCATGACAAACTGGTGGTGCTGCTGGTGGTGGTGGTGGGGGGGTTAGGAAGCTGTAGGAAATACTGAGAATACCTATATTAATGGGGTAAGTGCAATCTCATGTGATGATGTCACGTTGGCTGTTCCTCGGACAGTAGCCTTTTGTTGACGCCTGCTTCCAGGTTTTTCTTCTTCAGGCTCATTTGGTTATATGTCTTTTCTGTCCAGAGGATTTGCATTGATATATGTTCATGACTGCTTGTCATTGCACAAATGTGATGTAATACTGTACATGTAGGCGGATTGTGTAAAGAGAGCAGAAAAAAGCAGCTCATTGAGACTCAGTAATGTTTTTTACTCGTACATGCACAGGAGAGTTTCTATGCAGGGTTAGGGCGTGGACTGATCTGGACGTTCTTCCCCAGTTAGATTTTGTGGGGGACCGCCACACCTGACTGGGCTTCAATAGTCTGAGAGGTGGGAGATACTCTGGCGCATCCTGGCACTCTCATGTTTCCTGAAATTGTCAAAAAAGACAAGTGGTGTAGCTGGAAGAACAATAGAAGCTGCTTTCAGGTGTGTGGAGTGTTTTCATATTTGTATCACAGGCTTGGAGCAGTCCCCCTGGGGGTGGGGTGCCCTGGATTCCCTCTAAGATGTTCTCACTTAGTAAGAAGATCTTAATCCGGACTTCGCTTCAAAAGGGTGTAAGTGTTTCTGGGGAAGGGAGGGGGATTGAAGCTAGTAAGTAAAGAAGCGAGGGAACGTGGAAAGAAGGAGAGATGTATTCAACCAATGAGTGATAAAGCGAAGGTGGGGGGAAAAGGGTCTTCCTGTCTGCAAGTGACAGGTGTAGCCAAGCAGGGAGATAGAGGAAACACTTTCAAGCTAATTATTCAAAGTTGTAGTATGATTCAGTGAGAACATGCCTCTGACCTTCAGTGAATCTCTTACTACATAACCACCAATCCACACAGAATGTGGAAACTCCCAAATGTTGCCTTTAAGGTTAGCGATTCCTCTGACCTAACTGTAAGTTAGTCCCTCTTGGCTTATTACATTTGCATTTTTGTGGATCTTTACAAAGCTTCAGTGAACATAAACTTTATGCCCATGGCCTCCTCTGGTCTCTTGTTTTAAGAGATGGGCTCGGCTGCATTCCTCACTGTAATCCTCTCGAACTGGGCCACACCCCGGGCAGCGCAAACATGTGAAGGAGAATGTATGCAGCACGGCGGGAGCTGGTGTTCCCCCAGGGTCATTCACACAGACACAAAGAGGAACTGACTTTAACTTTACCGTGAGGGCTGCAGCAGATGCAGCATGCTTTGATGAACCCCTAGGAGACCTCCACTGTTCCTTAAACAGGCCTTCTTGCACACAGTAACATGCATGCGCCCTTGCTGTCATTGCAGCGCAAACCGTGGCTAATTTCATTCGATGCGTGTAATTTAACCCTTGACAAAACCACAGTCCTGATCCTTTGATTGGAACAAATTTCCAAGAATGAGAAGAGATAAGAGAGAAGGAGGAGGAAGTCGAATCGGGTCACTGTTAAAGTCTTATGACCTACAGTTCTAGTTAGTCAATCACTTCTGTGTGGTGAAAGGGAAATGTTTCTGTTCTGTTTGTGTATTGTCTATGATTATGCTTTCCATATGTGTTGTTTTATTGACATTACTGTAGACTTGCAGTGCGGCATTGTGCTACTGTTGATCAGAGCAGTTGATACAGTAGGGCACATGTTGGCATTTAAAATGGGCCACTGCTCTGACCCACATCTGTGTGCCAGTGTGTATCTACTTTAGCAACAAGACGTTTGCCACGTGGGCAGCTGGAATGAAAAATAAGGGGCAATATTTATCTTGCCAGAATAGTTCAGATAAATTTTAATACCTTATTACCCAAAATACATTATCACTAACATATATAGAACTTACATATGTAGGACAATCTGTGGTCTCTACGCTTTGTTATAGCATATAATTCCAGGTTATCCATTATATCTCTGTTATATCTTAAAACTGATCATGTATGACACAACTGTTGTTTAGTGAAAGATTGAGTAGTAGGTGTTTGTTGCCCAGTGAGCTGCCTGCAACACGATGAAGAGACTGAGCACTGAAAATCTGCCCATCTGCTGCACCAGTGTCTCACCTGGTCTCAATCCACCCACTGCCTCTGAGTCATCCTCTTTTTTTTCCATCCCTCTCTCCTGCCCACAGTGTTGATGAAGGATTAGATTCTCTGCATTTTTCTCTGTTAAATCAGTGCCTGCAGAATCAATGCCATCCTCACACTGGATGATTTAAAAGGCAGCTGGACTCAAACTCCCTTACTACTGCAGTAGTCGTTGCTGTTGTTCAGCATCTCTGCAGTAAAGCTGGAGGCAGATCTATGAAAAGCCAGGCAGGAGGCTTGCAGTGAGCTTGACCTTTAGTATTGGTCTCATTAAATATGGATATGTAGTTTCATCATCACTCATCAGAGACAAACTCAGGTTAATCTAATTTCTACTGACAACAGCCTTAATTCATCTGCTTTATTCTAGTAATGTTACATTTTATTCACAATGTTTGGGAAAACATCATAGCATCGTCCTAATGCGGCGGTTCCTAGAAAAGCCACTGACTACTGCTACTACTTCAGCTGCTAGCCACGGATTGTCTTTTGTTGCCACGGTAGTATACTGAAGCACAAGGCATATGCCGTGGCCCATTTTAAACATAAAAATTAATTGTTGCCCAGGAAATGTGATGACTGCTCCCCTCCGGCGTTTTTAATTCTCTTCTGAATATAAAATTGACAAATTTACAAAGACACAGAGCTCAAGATGCCCTGCAATTCCCAACCCAGCTCTCACACACAGACCTAGGAAGCTACAGTTAGACAGACAGGCCCAGCTGTCTCCCAGGGGCCAGCCTTTTTAATGAGACAGAGATCTTCTTAATTGGCTCCATCTAATGAGGCAACAGAAATGCAATCTTTAGGGGCCCTACACCAGAATGAGTTCCCTCACCATTTTTGTCTAAATGACTATTGGTCTGTGTCAAACAGGCTGTCGTGAACCAGACCTAGCATGACATCCCAATCCCAAGTGAAGACATGTCAGTGCTGAGAGTGTCAAAGCGCGCATGTTGGTATGTCACTATCAAAATGATTCTGGTAATAGAGTGAGGAGTGTGAACTGCAGTGGCAGTGACTGACGTCGCATTGCCTTTTTAAAAGCATGTGAAAGTGACAAAGAGTGTGCGCCGTGTGAACTCTTTTTTTCTCCTAGAAGTGTTCTGACTCATACTCTATTCAGTCTTGACGAGCGGCAGTGATGGACTGCACAGGAGAAGTGGAACCTGCCATAATTTCTTGTGAAATGCTCCCCACGCTGTCTGCCGTGCGACGGATGGAGGCCCCCATCTCGAACATTAAAAGAAGGGACTTTCTTCCTATTAAAATAATTTTATACATGCCCTCACTATACACAGAAAATGAATGAACTGTTTGATGATCATGTGCCTCTGTTGGCTGATTACCTGAAACAATACCAAGTAGTAGAAATCTGACTTTACTTCTTACAGGGTTTAGTGTAGTCACTCCAAATTGATAGAGCTTCCCTCATTCAAAGTGTCAGACTCTTAAATGGTTCTTGTATTAGAGAAGGAAAAAGCTCACAGCTGTCGAGTTAGAGAGGCAGCTGAATATTGTATTCATGTATTCATACCGATACATGCTCTGCTTATTCACTTGATGCTGGCTTTGAAACCATGAGTGACTGATGACTGTTTTGTCACTCCTACAACAACACCAAATATTTGTTTTTATCATACTTCAAGTCTTATTTTTGTAGTTTTCATTTTGGATTTGTAGTAATTATTTACTCACCAAGTTTATTTTTGAGATCTGAAAATGTAGCAATGTCACTACACAGACTAACAATACAATAATTAAGAACAGAATATTTTTAATGCTTAATCCAAGCTAGAAGTAGATTTGCACTGCTCCCTGCCACACATTGTGGCAATACCCTAAAGGTCAAATTTAGGTCACCTCAGCATATCTGGTCCTCTCTATGTATGTGCATGTCTGGGCTGACGGGGGGGGCATGCAAAGTTCATGGACGAAAGTGAGATGACCATTTTCACACCCCGCAGATGCCTGTGCCAGTGACCCACGGCGACAGGTGCAGGACACTAATTGGCAGCGTGAGCCATCACAGAGCTGGGTGGACTCACAGTGGGTGAGAGAATGAAGCAGGGAGAGCGGGACGAGAGGGAAAGGGAAGAGACACCAGTGGGGGGACAACTCAGCCCCACGTTTGCTGTGACAGACCATAAAAACCAAAATAGAAAGAGCAAGTTAGAGAAAGTTTTATGACTGCCTCAGGTACTCACAGGGCTGGTGGCAACTTAGTCAATTCAATTCAGTTTTGTTTATATAGCGTCATCTCGAGGTGCTTTACACTGTAAGATTTAGACCTTACAGAATATAGGTAACCTTCAGATCCCTTCAGAGAGGTAGAGAGAGAGGGGAAGGAACGAAGGGGAGGAAGAACTATGGCAGAGAGAGGACACACAGTTAGTGGCATATGAGCTACCTTATAATGTTGCCCAGTGGAGACGTGCTGAGACAGTTATTAACCACCCACTGTAATAACTTTGTCTCCTGTCTTTACTTTTACCATTTGAAGGCATTTCATGTCTCTCATGACTTCATGACTCTGACAGGGATTCAGCGTGCTCCTCGCTCTCTTTTTGACTACTCAGATCACTCCACAGAACCAAGGCTCCCCTCAGAGAAAACACGAGGAGAGCAGGGTGATGACATGGGTGAAAAGCGTAATCAATATGTTTACCTACATCCAACAATTTTAAGATAAAACACTCTTCAGCTCAAAGGCTGTTTAAGTCACTATGCCCTGGTTTATTGATCTCATGGCTTTGACCAAAGGGCACTTAATATTTTAACCAAGTACACACCCGTTTGGCCCTCTCGGCTGTTTTCATCATCTCCTTGTGGGCTCAGTGACTCTTCAGCCCATGGAGAGGTAATCCTCCGTGGCCTCATCATCACAACCAACAAACAACATGCTAAACGAGTGCTGCACTTCATTCCCATTTGGTTTCATATAGCAACATTTAACTGCACAAGCCTCTGTTTGAAATAAAAACGCTAACTTTAGTAAGTTTGTACATTTGAGGTTTCACAGTCATTCCAAACTATTTTGTGTTGATATGTACATGTGAATGGTAGCATATGACACGTAAACACCTTATTTTTGTGTGCTCAGAGTTTTTTTAGGAGGGGTAACTGGACTCTTCCGTTTCTCTGTAGCTAGTTAGAGTGTCAGCAACCAAAGCTTTAATCTCCAAACTGGAGAGTAAGCAGCCATACAATGTTTCTGCCCCTATCTGCTGACTGTACTAGAAAGAGGCTTTGATGAATAGATCTGCTCTCTCCCTTCCATCTCATTATCCTCCTTTATCTGTTTTATGGATTTACACAACTCCTCAACACGCTCTGACACGCGGTCGATAGTGTCAGCGGGGGGGAAGAAGATGTAGGCTAGTCTTTTTTTTTATTTTCTTGCATTCTTTGTTTAATTTCTCTCATCAGCGTCTTTGATGAATTTGTGTTATTTTTGGATTGCTGCAGAGTGGTGGCTGCTTTGATTGCAACAGAGTGACTGGTAACAAATGTTAAATTAGGAAATGAAAATAGGGGCTACTTGCATTCTGCTGTTTCCTCGTGGGGCTGTGGCACAGTTCTTCTCAAACTAGGACGTCAACACGAGGTAGCCGGTTTCTATGAAACCTTTTGCTTGAACGGCTAGTTCGAAGGCCTGTCTTCTCAGCATGAGGACATAACAGCTTAGCAAAAAAAGAAGGCTAATGCCTCAGTCTTTTAGCTGGGATTCACCTGTCCACAGACTGAGAGGTGGCACTGTCATAGCTGAGCCTTCCTTCAGAGTGTGTACTTGTCCCATGCAGGAACATTAGACACTGTACAGAAGTATGCTGGTATGAGTGTGTACCTGTCAGATATGCCAGTGTCACACTGTGCGTGTTTGTCAGATTAGAGGAGCTCTGGAGTGTGGGTTTCATGTCTCAGCAGGTCACTCATGATCAGATTAACTGAAGCAGGGCTGCAGACTCCAGCTGGATTAGTACCTGGACTCTGTAGGTGTCTCACCATGGTGCCACTACGGACACACTTTGACCATCCTTTGGAAAACATTGTTAAAACACATATATATATATGAAATACACATGTGTGGCAGTGGATCAGGATCAGGATGTGAAGCGTCCATGGGCCAGACATTGAACCCAAAGTTGCCAGCTGCATGACACCTCCAAAATCGGTGTGTGTTTGAATGTGTGTGAATGAGAAGCAGTATAAAGTGCTTCGACCTCCAGTAAGGTAGGAAAACGCAGGCAATTCAGTTCAGTGCTGCACAGTGACAGTGCTAGCATATGTTTTCAGCTGATACACATTCAGCAATTCCAAAACGTCGCCACACTGACATTTAAGGAGCAGTGTGAGTCAGAGGAAAAAGTGATAAAATGTTTAATCGCTGTCCGTTGTGTTGGGTGTGGATACATGAACAGCCTTTGTTACACATCTTACATGGAGGTGGGAGTGTTTACTTCTGTGGGAGAAAGACTCCAACGATCCAAGTGTCCCAGGACAAAAAATGCATTAACATAAAAACATTTTTTAATCTCACTTTTATCCTACTCTCCTCTGTCACTGTGTGTATCCTCCTAGCGCGCCTCCTCTCTCTCTCCTTGTGTAATCTCAGGCGTGTCAGCAGCACTCCTCCATCTGCGGGATTACAGCTGCTGAAACAAAGACACTTAATTACTGCTGAGGCAACACAGTCTTTTGTGTAATGTGTAACAGCATTTTCTTATTTATAGTGACTTAGATATATATTTACCCACATTCACAGTATTGTTAAATATACCTTACTCTAATATCCAGGCAAAAAATACCTAATCACAGTTCAGGAAGGTGTTAGGAGGTGACGTACTTCCACAGTTTCACATTTAAATGACCCCCAGCTTGCCAGTGATTCCTGTTCTCCATTACCAGCCCAAATGAAAGCAAAAAGCCTGTGGCTATCATTTTATAATGGATTTTCAGTGTTTCCTGATGTCCTGGAGCCTCATCCACTTCAAACAGATCCATTAGTTCAAATGGATCCATTAGGGCCAAAAACCAAAACAGGATCCCTAAGAGGGACCATTCGCTGTGTTTGAGGGTGAAGGAAAGCCCTGTCCATGTGCATCCAGCGCCTCACTACTCTTCCGGGTGCTGGGATCATTGGGTCTGGCTTTTTCGATCTCTCGAGTGCTGGAGTGCCTGTCCTGTTGGCATCCTATTGCTGGGGGCTTCCACCAAAGTAACTTCCTTGTAACCTGTTACAGGCTGACCCATAACCAGCTGGTAGAGACACTTTTGGAGAAATCTGAGGACCTAGAGAACGAAAGTCTTCAAATACACTTAAGTTAAGTTTGTGTGATTATCAGGAGAGAATTTAGTTTTTTGCAACTTCTGTCCTGTGTTTGAATTATTCATGTACACATACATTTTTACAGTCACAAAAATGATATACAGCATTTTGACTTTTTATTGGACCAGGGTGAAGTGGAGAACGAAATAATATGCACCAGGTTTGGGGTTAAAATCAAACAAAGGGCTGTTTTTAAGAGAAAAATAAAAATAAAGCTTGTACGTCTAGTATTCCTCACCACTAGTGGCCTTGGAGAGGAAAATATTGGTATTCAGAATATAGTTCAAAGCAATCAAGTGTTTAAAACTAAGAAGGCTTTCATTAAAAATGGGCTAACATATCAAAAGGTACACCACTGCCAGCTAGTTCTTATACTATAGCTTGTCAAAAATGTTGAATTGAAGGACAACCTCCTGATGATTCCAAGAAAAGTTCAGTCAAATAAGTCAAATAAATGCTCTAATTTTAATGGCACGATGGAAACATGACACTGCAAGTATGTTTATGAAGAAAAGAAAGAGACACAACGGAAGATTCAGACACAAGCAAGAAGTGCGAGCGTCTGTCCAATCTCTCGCCATTGCTGGAGTGCAGGGATATAACAGGTTCTTTAGCTATGCTCTAAGGGGATTACACATATCACAGGCTTCATGTCAGAAAAATTAGTGTCAGTTTCTCACAGCGGCCTTCCTCTCACACTGAGAAGGACAATCGGATAAACAGGGGGAAGAAGACTTTGTTCCAGTTCCTCTCTGCTTTGGGATATACTGTATCAGCCAAAAGTGAGCACTACAAACAAGACCTGCAGTCGATGTGGGCATTTTACTGTAAGTGGGAAGTGCTTTGTTTTTTGGATCAGCAGCACTTGTAGCTGCACTAATTTCTTTGACTGTTATGGTTCTAGTGGCTCCAAAGCCTTAATGGTGCATTCAGCCAACACAAGTACATACCAGTTTAGTGCTGTCCCTGCATAGTTTAAGCTGTTTTCCCTGTGATCTTCCACACTGACTGATTTTCCTGGAATGCCGTCTGCCAATACTCCCAGTCACAATGCCATTGATCAAGTCACCATGTGCTGCGCAAGCATCAAAAAGAGGGCTCAGGTCTGTAAAGCTTACCCATCTTCTCAGTGGTGGTGAAGGAAAGGAGCCTTAATGAAGAAACATATGTGTACACACATCCCAGATTCAGCACTATGAAATTCATCAATATTGTTTCCTGTGTGGAAGTGCTGATGTGGGAAGGAAAATGAATGTCTCATTTGGAAGGTATCCATCTTGGTTAAGCACCGGGGCTCTAGCTTCCCTATTAGGTTTCACTGGAGCCACAGGGGTGTAATATTAAGGCGTGTTTCCTGTCGCCTTTATGACATTTACAGCTCTTCTGCAGGCTGCAGCCTATAGGCGGCTGCTCTCTGTCTCCAGCAGCCCTGAGTATAGAGCGCCCATTGAGGGCAAAATGCAAATGTTACAGTGGTGAACGGAGGGGCTCACAAATGAAGCGCTATTCTGGCGAGGGGGTGGAAGACTGGCCCTCTGTGTCTGTGCGGCCCACAAGCACACAACAGTCATCACTCTGACCATTCACACAGGCTGATGTAGGAGGTGGGGCCTCGAGTGAAAGAGTTTCTGCCACTGATGAAGATGGCAGGGTAAATTCCAAGCTGGAGATGCTGACTATGTTATACACAGATCATTTGGGCCACCTTACTTTGTAAACCTGTTGCATTCTGGGGGCTTATTACGGTTGTCAGATTCAGGGTTATTTGACTTCCAGCCAGTCTTTCTTGCTGTAAGGGCTATATCACAGCGGTAGGGGTATCTGTGGCAAATTAGTGTAACATTTGCACTGAATCAGAGACAAGTAGAGTACAACTGAGTCACAAGATAGTCAGATTGTCCTTGGCCATCTGTGTCTCGTTGTTAGATCTCTGATTCCTCAGAGATATTGGTCCATATCGACATGTTAGCATCACGCAGTTGCTGCAGATTTGTCGGCTGCACATCCATAATGCAAATCTCCTGTTTTACCACATCCCAAATGGCCTCTATTGGATTGAAATCTGGTAATCTCAATCCAATAGAGGCCATTTGAGTACATTGAAGACATTGTCATGAGCTTTATGACATGGTGCATTATCCTGCTGGAAGTAGCCATCAGAAGATGGGTACACTGTGGTGTAAATGTCATGGTCAGCAACAGTGCTCAGGTAGGCTGTGGCATTGCAACGATGATCAATTAGTACTAAGGGGCCCAAAGTGTGCTAAGAAAATGTCCCCCACACCATTACACCACCACCACCAGCCTGAACCGTTGATACAAGGCAGGATGGATCCATGCTTTCATGTTGTTGATGCCAGATTCTGACCATAACATCTGAATGTTGCAGCAGAAAGGGATAAGATTGTGTTGTTTTTTTTATTAATCTATTCATTGTTGTCTGAATGTGACATAAAAATAGGAAAATTAGGCTTAATCTAACATCCCAGTGCAAGTGTGATAAAAACAGACCAATGCTCACCCCTGACAAGCTGTACAGGCAAATAAATGGCTTTTGACTTTATAAATTACAGCTAATTAACCTAACTATTGACTATGACAATTGTTATTGATTGTTTTTTTGTCAACTGACTTGTTGACTAAAATTGATGGACTAAATAACTAGAAGGAGCAGAGTTACGTCACTAGCTAATATCAAGGAAGAACATCAAAATAAAAGCCTCTAGACTGTGCGAGAATTAAAGGAATTTGCAGCTGTTTATTATACAAAAGATGAAGACACGTTCTGACTGAATAGATTACCAGAAGTAATCAAGCCTAATTACAAGAACTAAAAACAATTGAATGGGTTTCATTGGGCAAAATGAGAATAATGCTAATCTGTTTATGAAATTAGCTGCCTTCATCCCCTTCCCAATGGATCAGCCCTAATGTGAAACACATTTTTACTAATGTTACTACTTTTTGGAAACTTGGCAGACAATAAGTAGTATCTTGTTGGCACTGGCCATGGAGATTTGAACAACTTGCCAACAGTAATGTCTCATTTTATAAGCTCTTGGACAGAGGATCTATGTCAAATGAGAACACCCCGTAATTTATCTTGAAACTGTCTTTCATTGTTGCTTGTTTTTCACTGTGTTGCAAGGACATAATTATCCAATCTGAATCAAAGCAGTTATTAGCATGGATGGATCGCAGAATTTCATGCACGCAAGAACAACAGTGCCGCCTACAACTCAATGTTGCCATGTGAGCAACCCTGCTGAAAGGTATAATATCCTTGTGTAGCTATGGCTACACACCGGCGGCTGGCGCGTGAATCACAGAGGTGCCTTGGTGCCTTCAAAGATCCTTTTCATAGACGGCTGCTTGCAGGCAGTGCTCGCGATTAATAGATTTCTGCTCTGCACTGAGTGGGTGGCTTATACAGAAGACACAGAGCACTCACTGTGTGTGTGTGTGTGTGTGTGTGGGTGGGTGTGTGTGTTTGCATGTGTCTGTCACCCGCTGAAAAAGATAGGGTCTGAAATCAGATGATGGCATCAGCAACGCATGTTGCCTTTTAGCACCATCATCACTGCATATGTGGACCCCCTAACTACTTAAACTGAGAGCTATAAGCATCCCTCTTTATACACGATGCAGTGCTTACCTCATCTTATGTGCTTTGAATCCCTAAATGTAGTTTCTCAACTTGCAGCCTGGTCATTCCTATTAATCACACACTCCAAATGTACTGTAATTGCTACGTATAGCCATCACTACACAGTGCTTGCAGTCATCCTCACCATGTTTTATTAAAACAAGAATTACTTCTGTCATTAAGCAGATGTTAGATTTTCACCCGTACTTAGAGCTAATCAGAAAGATGTTATGTGGGTGAAAGCTTTTTAACTGCTGTGCACAGCAGCAGCAAATGAAAACCTCCATCGGTTTAATAAATGCATCGTTATATGTGTGGGGGGGCGTATAGGATTTTATCATTGTAACGTTGTCACTTTTTGACAGCTGTAAATGACTGGATGTATTTTCCAGGGTAGGATTAGCAAAGTGTGTACTGTAGAGAATGTAAGACTTTAACATGTCGAACATTAGAGATGAAGCCATTCACACTATGTACAGTACCATACAAAGTACTACTCTTTACTAGGACTGTGTATTAGCAGGTATCTGGTAATACAATATATACATTATATGTAGATTTAATCCAGTTTTTCCTAAACTGGGACTTAATGTACTGCAAATTACGAAAGAGTGTACATATAAATAATGTAGTGCATTCTTCTACTGTTTTTAAATAGTATTGTAATTGCTATTACTGTGATATTATAGCAGTGGTGCCTCATTTATCTGCTCCTTCAACCTCCAAAGTAGAGACCGAAGACATATCAAACTTAATTTATGCAAAGACCAGGCTTGTGCTAAAAGTGACGGTGACACTGATCTCATCTCTGTCAATGAGAAATAATGATTCGCAGTTGCGAAGAGCATGTGCAACTCACAGGCTGCAGATGAACAAGTTGTGGGGCAAGAAGGGATGCAGTGGTATCGCATGAGAAGGTTGGAGGTGTGTGTTTGCATGTCTCGTCGTGTGCACCTGTCTTTATTTGTGTTCGTCTGTGTCTGTGATCTCCGTGGGGTGCGATGGTGTTGCTGTGCGTCCCTGCAGACTCGCTTTGGGATGCCGTCCAGAGCTCAGCTTTAGCACCAGCTCCCTCTGTCACACACACACACACACCCATGCAAAATCTCCCGCGCGCACACACGCACTGTTACACCTGCCTACGCATACTCTCTTGTGCACAAGACACACATGCGCATATACACAAACCTTTCGCTACATTTGGTGCATAAGGCTCCAATTAGTTTTGACACCCCTTGAGCTTTGCGCTTGTGGTTGGGGCATGGCTGAACTGTGTGTGCTGTGTTGCGATGGTGTGTATTTTGGCATATGCATGCCTGTGCTGGTGTGTGGGCGATACCTTATGTGATTGGGTCTTTTAGCATGCATGCATGCGCAGGTGGGATTTTGTGCCAGTGAGCCATATACTAGGTGGGGATCAGTGGTTCGGTGCAGCTTGTCCTGCTTGATTCGTGACTCTTATCATTACAGATGAATGTCATGTCTGAATGTGTACAGATGTCTCACAATGAACGCATATCTGATTTAGATCTGTCTGGATTTACTAATGTGGATCCGTCAGTTACAAAGAACCCTATAGTGCTTTCCAGCATCCTTTGTGCTTCAAAGCAGCTGAAGGAAAAGTGATGGTAACAATACCAACAATGTGTTTGATGCGAGGATAGCCAGGTTTTATTAGTTTCTCCTTTGATGAGACTTGAATATTATTAGTTATTTACACAAGCAGGAGCCAGGCTTATACCTGGAGCCGCTTCTCTGTTTGTCTGCCCACCTCGCAGAGAGAAGCACATCTCTCATGTAGTAATATATTGTTGGGCAGGTTGAAGAGCTACTTCAGATCTGTGTAACATCATCAGTGACACTCCGGGCTTTCAAGCCTTTGTGCAGCAGAAAGAATCCATATCATCATGCTTTTGTTCATTTGCATCATGACCCATGGGATGTGTTCCAGTTATGTGCTTTACTAATAATAGTATAAGAATAAAATGTATTATTTTATTGATTTTCTTCACTGCTTCCAGAGAGATACCGGCAAAAAGAACCACAACCATCAATAATTGTAATGACATCTTGGGAATTAGTTTTTGTGTGCTCTGAAAACATATTCACACACAATAAAAGCAAATATAGAGAAATAATAATATACAGAGCGTGGACCATGTAGAGGTATTAGTAGTGGTTTCAGCCCCTCCATGTACTACAAAGAAAGCCAAGGCTCAATTTATTTTTGAACTCTTCTTGTTCACTGCTAATTTGTCAAATCACTGCACCACATCATGTCTTGGCCTTGATAACATTTTTGTTTTGGAGTAATTAAATTCAGTCACAGCGTGGACACCAGGCTCACTACAAGAGTAGCAAGTAGACGTTGCTAATCAGGCCGTTGTCTTTCTTTTTTGGGTCACATATTTAAGGGCTGTTGAGTTGCCTTATGCTGCGCTGATTCTAATTTAGCTTCCCACCCGTCTGCCCTCTGTCACATTCACCAACATGTCGCGCTAACCGCGTTGTGTCCTCTTCTTGTGTCTCCGTGGCCTCATGTCGTCATCTCCGCTCTCACTTGTGCGCTAATTCGTATCACTCCACTCTGCCCACATGTTTTCCACATCTCTTCTCTTAACCTTTCCTTCTTCCCCACTGTCTGTTTTTCCACTACTGTAGTCGACCGTTCGCTTCGTCGCTCCCTCCTGACCCCTGTCCTCTCTCCCACCCACTCTCCTCACAATCAGCACAGCAGTGGGGATCCATATTGGATTATTGTGTTTGCCATTAGCCTCTGGGTTGACAATGTAATTGCCTTCATCCACCAGGGTCTGTGTAAGCCTGACCCCACCAACCTGGCATTAGCATTTCCACAGAGACTACTGGATGACCTGTCCATCAAAACAGAGATTGATAATGATAGATTGAATCGGAGCTAGTGTTCCAGTCTACTATTAACATCGTCAATTTTATGTCTGTACTGAATGCTGGCTATGGTCTGTGGTACTCGTCTTTTATACCAAAGTTTCTAATCAGAGCCGAGAGCTACCTGCTCCCCCAGCTGGACACAGACACACATCCACGAGCACTCACACGAATTTTACATCATTTTTTATGTTTCACACTTTTTAAGTATGAATATTTATGCTGCCTTCAAGCACTTGATGTTTTGGAGTCTGAGTCAAAATCAATGCCCACATATCTGCCGCATCCTCAGGCAGTCACGCAACCTGTTCACATTGAGGTTTATTATAAAGATACACTTCTCAGTTGATTCTGTTGATCAGAGACTTGAAGTTTTCAGACGAGACTGTTGATGAACTAATGTGTGTGTGTGTGTGTGTGTCTCCTTTTCTCTCTCGCTTGTTTTGATTCTCTCAGGGCCGCTGCACGCGAGAGAACTGCAAATACCTCCACCCGCCTGCCCACCTGAAGACCCAGCTGGAGATCAACGGGCGAAATAACCTGATCCAGCAGAAGACAGCGGCCGCCATGTTGGCTCAACAGATGCAGTTTATGATCCCCGGCACCACGATGCAGCCTGTGGTTAGTGCTGGCCTTGCTGCTGTGGAAACTGACAGAAGCAGAGCATCGTGACTCACTGCTTTTATCACATGGATTCTTTTGAAAGTTGAATGAAAAATGCAACCTGCATTAGTTTGACTGAAGTTAATAGAATTACTCTTAGTGTCATGATCTTGGCACCAGTTATAACTTACGAGCAGAGTATGATTCAATGAGAGAGTATGAGTTGGTCACAATACGTTTATACAGACCTCTAATGAATACTTTGGTGTAATCCACCCTCTCAGATTAGTTCGCAAGCTAGAATGATCAGGAATTTGCTCTAGTAGTTGTTGCTGAGATGCTCTTGAGCAACTCCCAAAACTGCCCGCCTGCTCTCTGGGAGCAGCTCAGCAGTCAGTGGCAGCAGCAGACTGTGGTGGCACCGGGCAGCTGCCAGGTGTGAAATGTAATTTAACTGCATCAGTCTAAGGCTAGGCGTAACTGAAAAAGAACATGCATGCTCAGCAGTACCTTCACAAACGGTGCATAGAGGTTAAAAAAACCCTCTTCTCCTGTTTCTACCCCTGTTTCCCTTTCTTTCCGTTTTGTCTCTTAAACCCATTTCTTTCTATTCCCCCGACTCTCACACTACTTCCCCACCTTTCCTCTCATCTTTCTCACTCACCTCTCTGTACAGCTGCACCCATTCTTTTGTTCTTGTGGGGTTTATTTTAACTTTTCTCGTCCTTTTCCATCTGTGCCTTCCTGCCTTTTCCCTGCAGTTTCCACTGTCCCTACATCCATCATTTTACATTTTACCTCCCTCCATGACTGAGAAAATGTCTTAAACTAGCACAGGAAAGCTGTAGGATATTGTATAGAGCAGTCATGACAACATTAAAATCTGTGTTGATAAACTTTTCTTTCTCTCTGTTTTTACAGCAGACATTTCCAGTCACCCAAGGCCTGGGCTCCAGCGCAGGTTTGAGCTACACTCCCTACCTGACTCCCATGTCCCACAGCATGGGCCTGGTGCCCACAGACATTCTGCCCAGCACTCCGGTTATTGTCCCCGGCAGCTCGCCTGTCTCCCTGACCGCCAGCTCCTCCTCCAGCCAGAAACTGCTGCGTACCGACAAGCTGGAGGTGACCGACCCACTCACAGTCCTCCCACTCTCTTAGACAAGACCAGCTTGGCAGCTAATCATTGCCAACTTACTTGTACAGTGAACACAGGAGAAACTGCTACTACAGGCTACTCTTTCAATAAAAAAAAAAAATTTAAATAGATCATACCACTACAAATAAAAGAAAACAAATCAGGCTCCTTAGTTGATACTTTACTTCAGGCTTGTCCTCGAGTATCAAACGAGGGACATATGATCTGCATTATCCTTTACAGAAATAATTAAGGCTTCTATCAGACACATGATGCGAAAAATGAGGTGGTGTGAGCTTTAAATTGGACGTTGCTCAGCATAAACCTGCTAGACAATTCACAGGCAGTCTGAGGCACCTACTTCAGCTGTCTCCATCTGCCCCCTGGCAAACAGTTTCAAATAAGAATAGCTTGCTGATTGTGAAAAGGGTGCAAAGGGGAGAGTTTTTTCTGCCTCTACATTTTTAAAGATAAACAATAATCTCCCTAAGACCTGGAGGTGATGCGTAGGTGTGTGCCTGTATGTGTTTTTCTCGCGAGTGCTATCACTTAGCAACTGAATGAAGCAGGCTCTGATGAAACAGTATCCCTCTGAGACACGTATACACTCCCACACAAAGCCAGCATGCGTGTGTGTCTGTATGTGTGTGTGTGTGTGTGTGTGTATGTACAAGCAGATCCCCCTGTGATTACACCCGAGTCTCAGAACAGTCGAACATTGACTGGTTCAGTGATTCTACAATCATTTGGGTTTGACACAAATTGCAGTTTTTGTGTTAGGGTCTGTTCACACCAAGTTCTCAACTAATTTAAAGGCGTTTCAGACGAGACCGGTGGAGAAAACACATGAAGCACATTAACATTTTACACAAGTCTGTTTTTGTTTTTTATTTTTTCAGATGTGCAGCAGAATAAATTAAAATCTCCTCTTATATTATGCTGTGGATATATTTGTTTATTTATCATTATGATACAGTTTTAGACAAAAGTATTATATAAATCATCAGAGATTGAAAACATACTAAGATGTACAAAATACTAATCTGCAGTCCTGCTTGTCTTACTTTTGCTTTCCTGTGTCTGTGTGTATTTCATTGTTTTCTCTTCTTGCATGCAAACATCTGTGTGTCGACTTGTCTGTATGTGCCCACATGTCTGCTTGTCTGTCCACCCGACACTGCTGCTCCCAGGTTTGTCGCGAGTTCCAGCGGGGCAACTGCGCTCGAGGTGAGACCGACTGTCGCTTCGCTCACCCGAGCGACAGCCCAATGATCGACACCAGCGACAACACGGTCACCGTCTGCATGGACTACATCAAGAGTCGCTGCTCCCGCGAGAAGTGCAAGTACTTCCACCCCCCGGCTCACCTGCAGGCTAAGATCAAGGCCGCCCAACACCAAGCCAGCCAGACAGCTGTGGCTGCGCAAGCCGCTGCCACAGCTGCAGCCATGGTGAGAGCGCAGCACTCACCAAAAATATGCATATGCAGAAGGTTTTTGCCTCGTCACAGCACTTAGAGAGCTTGTTAGGTCTGGCCATTTTAAAGCACCTGCACGACTTGAACCTTCCAATAAGAGCTTAGGCTTTTATTATGATGTCACAGGAGGCTTTTACAGCGTATCAAATAAACAGTCAAAAAGTTATTATTGCAGGACTTTTGGTTGCAGAAGAACAAATACCTGCAATAGAAGTTTTATAGATTTTCTAAAGTAAAATCCCAATCACACACAGGCTCACTAGATACACTGACATTATTACACATCATCATGCTGTACACAATATGTAAACACATGCTTTTGATGATAACACCCACAGTAACATAAAATGTGGAGCACTGCTTTAGTACTGTATTAAACATACCCACCTCTGCTGGTTTATTCTAGTGGACTCCAGTGTACAATTCACTGACAATAGTCATCCCAAAGTGAGGCCGTTGTACACAATAAACAGGGCTTAGTGAGACCTAAAGGCATCAGTATAATGCCACAAAAATGATCTGTTATTGTCTCACCGCAGTCCACTTTTATTTTTCAATGCCCTTGGTTCATACAGAGAGAGTGTGCTGGCTCACCCCTCATCCCACTCACCCCCTGCTCTCAATGATAAGTGCGGCTCTCTGCAGATCAGTGCAAATTGAATCAGGGATGGATGAGGAGGTAGCATCGCGGGTGGGGGTTTACCCTCCTCTGCCTTTAGTTGGAAAAATCACCCATCAGGCTCAGGAAGGGAGAGAAAGTTAGTCAGACAGATAGAAATCCAGGCAGACAGACGGTGAAGGGGGCTTGGCAGTGTGTCTTGGCTGTGCCCCACCCTCCTCCAGTGGCTTCCTTTGAATGGTCTTTTGGCTGCTGCACTCGTACACCTTCTATTGCGTCAGTGTGCTGAACGACTTGTTTCCTCCACCGCATGGGCATGCTCTACGCATCGCACATACCTCTCTCATCGGCTGGCTCTGCTGCTGCTTGCTCCCCCCTGTCTTCCCTCCATAAGTCCAGTTTGGATGGTAAAAGCGGCTGCGAGTGCAGGTTAGTTGGGATTGGCTGCTGTATGAAAGCAGGAATAAAACATGCATAAAGGAGAGAGCCTGACGTCGAGTCGTCAGCGCGGTTGCCATGAAGGTACACAATTCTCGATCAAACAGCAAGATCTAGTTTATGTTGCTAGTGTGTTCTCCTCACAGTTGTACGCTTCACTCTCCTCCTGTGTCTCCTCATATGCCGCAGTTTATCAACTTTATGACCCAATTCCCAATTTACCATCAACACTTACAAGCTGTGCTAGAGGTGAGGGGGGTTAACCTTAGGACAATCAGTTGTTTAGTCAGCACCTTGAATCCAATTTTCTTTTAGCCCTTAGCCTAAGCTGGAGCAATTTTATTGGAGCAGAGACCCATAAAACGTGTATTTCTGCACTGCTGCAAGTAGGTAATATCATTATCCATAACTCACTTTTTTAAATCTAAAGCAAACAGGTTAAAGTGGTTACACATTAACTGATACAGTTACTGTAAGAAGATCCTATTACTGAGATTATCTTGTTTTACTGTGCCACATTATGTGTTGCTTGCCATGCTGTGATCATCTTCGTCATTGCAAGTCAAATGCAATCACCTTTGCTTTTCATGTCACTTTACTAGGCCATCTTTCGTTTAAACTAACCACAACGTTCAAGTCTGTTAACGCCGCAGTGCATCGGCGGTGCTCTTTGATAGCATACCTACCACTAGGAAGTCCACATACATGAAGCAAAAGGCGTATGCATGGACCCCTTAAGTGCTGTGCTCATTACATCCATGTCATCTTTTTTTTTGTCCTTTCAGCAGTGGCTACAAATGTACATTAATAAAAGCAATAACCTAAAATAAAAATACACATTACCTAATTGGATTGTGAGTAAATTATTATTATGATTATTCTAGTTAGGAATAAACAGAGCTCCACATTCTGTGAATTAACTATAATCATATATACTATAAATTTAACTTCACTTCTCAGCATTGCTCACACTAACGAGCCACGTGCCTCTAGGATGCAGATGTGAATTGACGCCTCTGCAGAAAAGGATGTGATTGTTTTGATTATTGTTAGGGTTGCTACCTACTCCAAAATCAGCCCACACACGCAAACACACACACAGACACACACATACACGTGTCAAATAGTTGCTCCTAGCTGTGAGGGCAGAGGTGAATCATTTGAAGGGCTCTGACGAGAGCCCACTCACGCTGTGGGTGTTTAAGACATTTCTCAGGCCCAGATGCACGTCACCTCATCAGATAGACTGCTCCAGAAGCATTTTGATTATTGTGTGTGTGTAGGCTAAATCTTCAGATAATCCCCTTTAATTCTCACGTCAAGTGTCAGCTCTGTATTTTAGTCTGAGTTAGTTGTGTTTACTATATTTGTTGTTGCGTAGATGTTAAAAGTTGATTTACTTGTTTAGACATTGTTGAAATCACTAAATTTCTTCACAGTAGTTTTGAAGTACATCACAGAATCTTGCTTTTTTTTTTTAACCAAAGTTTAATGTAGATGCTTTTTTGCTTTTGTACTAATCAAAAAGTAGCAATGTTTCTTTAAAGTAAACAAAACAGTTTTTTGTTTATGTGCATGCCTATTGTTTTGTATGTGGTATACTTGCATTCAGATTATTTTTGTTTTTGTTTTTTTCCTTCTCACCTATCCACAATGCAATGCTGTCCCCCATGACGCACCTCTGCTTGCTGTTACCTGTATGTTAATACGCTTGAATCCCATTGGCCCACTGCCATCATGTGCTCGCTGCCTGCTAATTAAAGACTCAGTCGACTGCCAAAGCAATGAAGCGACCCCTCGAGGCAACTGTAGACCTGGTACTTTGACCTTTCACCTTTTGCTTTGCATGTAGCTTCTTTAATTGTACTGTAGCCACTCACAAAATTTAAGTTGGCTCTTTTGTTTTTGTGAAACCCTGTAAGACACTTAAAAGTACAAATATTACATAGTTATAATCACATTTTTGTCATGTACTGCAGATACAGTAAATGAACTACACTGTAACGTAATGTTAAAATAATTCCAGTTATCTCGCTATTTTCTTTAATGTGTTGTTGATGATTGTCTTGCTATGGTGTAGTTTCTCATTGTCCTTGTGATAGTTACTGCAAGTTTCCATTTTTGGCTTGTTGTGCTGTGCATAGACAAATAACACATTAAGAAAATGTAAGTGGGCTTGTGGAAGTGTACAGTTCAAATGTGCTGTGTTTCTGTCATCTTTCTGTGTGTGTGTGTGTGTGCGTGTGCGTGCGTGCGTGCGTTTGTTTTTGGTGGCTAGGCGTTCCCGCACGGCGTCCTCCAGCCCCTACCAAAGAGACCAGCACTTGAGAAGAGCAACGGAGCGAGCTCCCTGTTCAGCCCCAATGTTTTGCACTACCAGCAGGCACTGGCCAACGCACAGCTTCAGCAGCCCGCTTTCTTTCCCACAGGTAAGAACCTCCCACAAACTGCACTCAGTCGTAGGTGTGCAGAGCGTGCGTACGGACATGCTGCACACAGACATACGCTCACTGAGCGTGCTCAGCTTCATATGCTAAAATGACCTCTGTTTGTTTCTAGATTTTCTTTTTGAAACGTGCCAATGCTTTACCCATTCACTTTGAGCTAAGATGTAATTGCTACCATGTGGAGGGGCAATAGAGGCTCTGATCAAAGATATGATACAGCACCACCTGAATATGATCCACCTGCACACAAAAGAGAAAAACAAGCCCAGCTGTTGCCAACCAATAGCGTTGTAACTATGTTTAGTTTCCAATTTGAGGTAATGGTTGAATAATGGCTTCGTGTTCAATGTTAGAGAAAAACCATTGCTTGTTTTCTAAAATAAAATCAGTTAAGTGCAGCTATTGTAGCCTTCAGCTACACTGAGGAGCTGTAACAATGAGACTCGCAGCCATCAGGCTTCTTATTTCTGAATGTTCGTTTTAATCAATCTAGCCGGTGGCTTGTGCACACAGTTGTCCTTACACTGCATGACGCTGCTGTTTGGCTCTGTCACCACTTTAGTTGTGATTGTTTTAAAACTTTTTTCTAGTTTTCATACTAAGTACTGTTTTCATAAACCATTTGTAGTTATTTACCTGGCTACTGAAAAAGGCTTGCTGCTGTTAACGTCATCCCTAACTGGCTGACAGCGCCACTGAACTGGTAGCATCTGAGCTGAGTGAAGCTCTTTTGTCTCTTGTCTAACCTTGTTGTTCTCCTCCCATTTATTTCCTCCTCTCTCTCCCCGTCTCCCTCCCTCTCTCTCTCTCTCTCTCTCTCTCTCTCTCTCTTTCTGTCTCTCTCTCTGTCTTTTCTCTGCATGAACACAACAGGGTCAGTCTTGTGCATGACTCCTGCTAGCAGTCTTGGTAGGTCCTGACCTTCCCTTTGCTCTCTCACACACAGTGTTTGATGTACTGTATGTGGGAGTTGGTGGGTTGGAGTGGGATGAGTGGGCACTGTCCGCAACCCTTGCAGGTGAGACATAAGGTCGTTGCCTCAGCGCATCACCCCATGTGGCAGTGATGGACCTTTTTAAAATGTGCATTAGGGTTACAACTGCTAAAAAAAACAGACTTCTTGTATCACCTGGAAGAGTTGTGACTTTCACTTGCCGTTTCCCTGCCGACTTTCTTGCTAATGACTGTTTATGATTAAAATGTTAATGTGGATGAAATACTTTAGACTGATCTGTTCTTAAGCTGTAGGATAGCTACTGTCTGTTTGCTGTGTTGAGCAGGAAATTTAAATCAGTTTCCCAGAGAAATTGCACAGAACTGGGGCATTTCTCCGCACAAAGGGGATGGGAATTACGAACAGGCCCTGTGGTCAATCAACAGGTTGCACCAAATTAAAGTGGCGACTAAGATGCTTTTTCAGTCCATTAGAATTGTATGTTTTTGGCATGGTCAACCCACATGGATAGAAAAAAAGGTTTTCCCATCCCTGGTCCGAATGAATTAGTGTCTTGTGCTCCTTAAGTTCTCTGGGAAAAACAGAGCAAACTGATTTTCCATAAGAAATTTCCTTACTTGTGATTGTAATCAGCTTCTCTCCTCTTGTTTTTTTTCTCCCATGCTCTCCTTTTCTTTCTTTCTGTCTTTCTTTCTGTCCTCCTTGCTTTGCATTGTGAATGGTTGCATGCCATCTGCCGGTGTATCCCTAACGATGGCTTGCTGGCTCTCTGTAACATCCGCCACCATCACATACAACACCACCAACAACAACAATTGTTGGCACACAAAACATGAAAACACACACACACATACACACATACACACACATACCACAACTGTTGCCATGGTGACCATAATGCTCCACCTACCTGTCCATCGCTGCCACCTCCTCCTCCCCTCTCCCCCATTCCTCCTCCCTCTGCCCCCCTTACCTCCCGTTTCCCACCCTCAAAACAAAGTCCCAATGATGTACAGTGCTACGCCTGCTACTGTCTCTGCAGCAACAACTCCTGCCACAAGTGTCCCCTACGCAGCAACAGCACCAGCCAATCAGGTTTGCTCCTTTTAAAGCTTTCTTTCATCAGTCCCCGGAGCTCTGAATAAGTACTGCCTTCTAATAGTGAGCTGCAATAACTGGCAGCTGAGCCCACACTGAACCCCATCGAGCCATGCGCCTGCACTCAGTAAACCTGCGAATGGGTGTTTTCCAGAAAGGGTCTACCTTACCAAACCTTGTTTCACATTTACTGTAAAAAAAAATAAAGTGCTCCCAACCAGCACTTCTTCAGAGCTCCCACATTTGCAAATTAGTAGTTGTTTTGTGTTGCACTACTTCCTGGTTTTGTTTTTGCATGTTCTGTTTTATTTTCCACTTCTATTGTTGTCAAATAAGCCTCTCCATCTGCAGCAGGGGCATCATCTGTACAGCTTGTGTGCTATGCAAACACACACTCACACACATTCAGGCAATTTCTGCAGTACTTTGTAGCGGCCGCCATGTTGGCTCTTTTCCAGCTCCCAGTATCATCTCTTTACTTTTTCCTAGATGCAGGATATAAAAAAAGAGCATAAATCACGTGTGGAAAGAGTTACAGGCTACGCTTGTTAAGTAGAGACGCACAGACAGGAAAGATGATCATAGAAGCTGTCTAAAAATGGCCTCTGTTCGGCAGCTCTCCTGTTGCTGCGTGTCAGCAGGAGCCAGGGAAGCAGGGCCAGGTCTGAATGCCAGAGTGACTCATGTGTGCCCCGTTTTTAAACGTGGAAATTTCAGCACAATGCTGGCACTCTGGCCTCACGCAGCCAGCAGTCATTTGCTGGTACTTCTCTATTGAGGTGCCTTGAGGACACACATCACACAGGTAGAGCTGTAACTGGCAAATAATCAAGTATCAACAAGTGGAAAATTGTCCCAACAGTGAACGTAGAGTAAAGATCCTTTGTGGAGGATACTTGATATAGGATCTGTTTTTATGTGTTTCTTTCTTTTTTTTCAGTTCAAATAACGAAAATCATCAATACCAACAAATTAAGAGTCCTAACTACAAAAATGACAGGTTCACATTTCAGTATAACAAAGAAAATGATTGATTTCTCTGAGATCCCATCATCTACGAGAAACTGAGGCTCCAGCTCAGTCTCCTGTGCTTTATTGCCCCTCATAGGCCAACAATGTGTGCACTTCCTGTGAGTCACCGGCTCTTCCTGTAATTGGCATGCAGCAGCAGTAGCAGCAGGAAGCAGAGCTGCTCTTTAAAGATGCATATGGGACAAGGAGCCGGAGAAGCACTGACGTCAGCCCTCGCTGTCTGTCTCCGTCTGTCCCCCTCTCTTTCTCTCTCTCTCCCTCAACCTGCATACAGATGCTTCCAGCTCAGACAGAGTCTACGCTTGAAGGCAGCAGCTGTATGTCATTCAGTTGAAATCTTGTTTACTACAGGCGTCAAGATTATGATTTATTTTTTAGACAAAAGCACCCAGACTATGGTTTCATTTATTTATCATTATTTTATTATTTAATAGCACCGTTTTTGTTGAAAAACAGCCTCTTAGTCCCAGATGCTGAGCTGCAAATCCAAATGTGTAATCACAGTTAGCATTAGCTTTTAGCATCTCCTTTTGAATTTCACCAAAATCCTGGAGGGTAAACAATTCCGACCGAACACCAGATTGAACTGGGCTTTGAGATATTCCAAATACTCAACCTCTGTCACGTCCCGAGCTTTCGAGGATAAAACCTTTCACTTTTATGTTAAGTGAAATCAAATGACAGGATGCTGCAGACATGTTAAGAGGTTCACAGTCTGGTCAACTCATGACCACTGTCACTGTGACATGATTCGCAGTAACCAACCACATCACTCCCTGCTCCAGCTCATATAAACTGGGTGCTGGCGTCTCTGGTAACGTCACTGCTGTTGAAGGAGATGATGAAGCTACAGCACACTCTACTGTCTGGATATGGTACTACCAGACCAGGGCTCAGGCTTCTCCCCTTCTCTGTTGAGAAAACATTATTGTTTTCTGTAAAACACAGGTTTTAAAATTCAATGATTCATCCAGTCACATCATCACCTGCCATCTACTGTATATTCCTGACTCGTCCTGGGCTGAAACATGCTGCTAGCGTAGCCATGCCGTCTCTAAGACAAATAGGACCTTGGCATTTGTTTTCTACCCAGGTGTGATACCAGACGGGTGGGAGGTACCATCCTGTTGGGCTGATCCCACTTGTCTGGCACCCTGTAATATTTTCTTTTTGCGCTGTGAAGCTGGCTTTCTTCTCAGCTCGTGCCCATCACACGCTCTCCACGTGTGGTGAACCTCGCGCGATGCGGTGCTGTGACCAGTGGCTTCTGTGCTTTGTTGGCTGTCTGTCGTCTCCTAACAAGCACCATGCAGCTTTGTTCTGCACGGGCTTGCTGCCAGTGGCAAGCCAGCATCTCCTCTACCTGTCTTTCCCCTATAAACAATCTTTCCTCCCTCTCTCTTTGCCCTTCATTCGTCTCTCCCTCTTTACTGTGTGGTAAAACATTTTTTATCTAATGGAGAGAGAGGTTTATCAGACCCTGGTCAACTGCTGTTTGCAAATATGTAGAAGGAATAGCTCCTGTCTGCATGAAACACTGTAAAGTGAGCCTCATTTTGGCAGATATATGTTAATTGTGAATAAGAAATAGCTTAAATAAAGACAAATCACACTGGTTTGTGAGTAAATAACGTTTCTGTCTGACAGGTTAAGTCCTTTTGTCTCTGCCGATTCTCTCTCCTTCCACTTCCTGTTCTTAACTCTGCATCTCTCCTCTCCAGATCATCCTGAAGTAAGCGCCAGGAAGGGAATGGAGTGTCACGAAGCTGCACTAGGAAACCCAAAACAGCCCCTGTGTAAATACTACCTTACCTCTCCCTTAGAGGTCCAGCAACCTGCATGCTAAGACTGTAACACTTCAATTTAACCGTAAGAACTGCAGTGCCGGTGTAACACACACACAGAAAAAAATATATACTCTGTATTGCTAGAAAAAACATATTAACATGAAAAAGTCAAAAATATTCCTATGTATAATATTACATACATAACAGACACACTATAGAGCTCATTTTAACAACAGTTCTCCCACAGTACTGTGGATCCCCTTTCTTTCATATTTATTCTGAAAACCTCTGCACAATGTTCATCCCTTTGGTTAGTAAAAAAACAAGATGTTAGATTTGCACTGTATAAGAAATATAGTGCTCAATGTGGAAATGGGAAAACAGGAGGAGTCACAGAAAACCCGTGCACAACCACACCAGCGCACTCGGCGCGTTGAAGAGGGTTTTCGTCTTGGTCTTCGCTTTTCCACTCTACAAAGTTGAATGTCCTCGGGGCCAGACAAGCTCATGTTTCCTTAATGCGACTGTCCCTGTAAGGGTTCTCGTGTGACCCTCATCTGCCCCAGATACTGTTAAATACCACGCCCAGCCCACCCCCACCCCCACCCATCTTCGGAAACTTCTTGCCAAAGTTGTGGCTTGGAAGCAGTCGGTGGAATCAACCTAATGATTATTTTTTCTCATTGTGAAAGCTGCTCAGAACACACCCTTTATTTGTTTTGGTGCTGGGTTCAGTTCTATGTTTGGGAGGAGTGTCGGGATTGTTTGTGCACGGATTTTTGCATGCAGTCGGGACAGGGGAAGAAGAAGAAGTGTCCAGTGTTGACAGAAGAGAGTCGTGGCCAATACCGAAAAGCCTAAAGGCTTGGGTCTGTGCCAAGGGCTTAACAAAGCTTGAGGGTTTGTTCCAGACATACCAAGCCTTGTGTGTGTGTGTGTGTGTGTGTGTGTGTGCGTACGCGCGCGTGTGTGTGTGTGAATGCATGTTCGTACCTGGAGACTGATGGTCTGCCGGCAGACTGGGACTTGAAGCGAGGTCTAGCAGGCGATGACAACATCAGGCCTGGTAGGAGAGTTTTTTGGGGGTGGGTGGGTGTTTGAGGGACTTAAGTGCTAAGACTAAACAAAACAAAACAAAACAAAACAAAAAAAAAACACAAAAAAAAAACGGTGCATTTGACGACACCCGTCAAAAAGATGACTTGAACTTCGATTGGAGGGCTATCTGTGACCGTCGGTTGTCCTGTCCAACCCTACTATCACCGATAATCCTGTTCCATTTTAGAAAACTGTAGAAGTGCCTAAAAAATGCTCATCAACAACACGCATCCAGAGTGTATCACTAAGAGTCACAGACACAAGACACTGGCTGTCAGAAGCTTCAAGGACTTTTCGGGAAAGACATGAAATTTTTTGCAAATGGTTACTGGAAACGTTTTTCTAGTATCTGTTCATTTAACATCACAAGTGACTTTATCGAAATAACAACAACAAAAAAAGTTAAAGAAACAACAAATCCAAAATAGCTTTGTAGAATGTTTGGTGACTTTCATGGTGTACCTTCGTTTCTTACCATGGTTTGAGTAGTTTACATAAGGAACGTGAGTGAGAAAAAAATGTATTGTAAACTGTGTAATGTATGTAAAGTGTCTCTTATTTTGAGAGTTTATAGTCATGGCTCTAGAAATGTATTCAAAGTTATTAAAACATTTGTGTTGTGTCTATTATCAAGGTATGTTTGAATTCCCTCAGAACGCTCCACCTCCTGGAACAATCATTGTTTTTTTAATGAAGCCAAGATCATAAAATGTTCTTTCATCATTTTAGACCAAAGGTGTCAAACTCAAGGCCCGCGGGCCACATCTGGCCCATCCCCTCATTTCGAGAAAGCTTCTAAATTATTTTATTGTTATTTTAAAGGCTTTCAGACGAGGCTCTATTTCCTCACACACACACACACACACACACTTAATTTGTCCACAAAATCTCTCTTTTACACTTAAAACACATTTTAATATGCCCCAGTTATTTCTGTATCCTCAGCCATGACTGATGAGAGCTGGTGGTGGGAGAGGGACAAGCACATAATCTCTGTCCCCAACAATACATATCAACTCTGTCAATAACTGTCATGACGCGTTACTGTCTGTCTTCAGACTCTAAGAGAAAAAACAACGTTAAACTGGACCTAAAACATGTGCAGCAGTTTTCTGTGCAGCTCTGTGGAAACAGAGTTTGCTCATACGTCACAACTTTCCACAGCAACAGAAATGGTGATGGCCTGCGATGAAATTGAGTTTGACACCCCTGTTTTAGACCAACAATATTTAGTTGTTGTTTTTTTCCATTTTACAGACAGCATGTTTGAATCCATCATACTAAATCTTATGTTTCAAAATTCTGATGTAATTTCATGGTGCTTGATTAACATCGACAATCCACAATCATACATTTGGAAGCATACTGCGTCACTCTGGTTCCACATTGTGGTTTCATTCACTACGATTGTCTTCACATGCATTATGATTTGTATGTAATATTTGTGGAAGGTGGTAAAAGTCCTATTTTGTTGTAATTTATCTTCAGTTACTCATGGTCAAATTTTAGTCAAAATAATGTTGTAAACTATTCTATTTTGAAATGAATGTAATTTATTGAGCTGTGCTACATTCTGCACGGTTGGTCATTTCAAGGTCTAACCTGTCAGGTCAGCGAATGAGAAGTCGCACACGTCTGAGGGGTGGGGCTTAAAAGTCAACCCACCGATTGAAAGCTACTGGATCTCTCTTGCCTTCTCATTGATAAAAGGATCATGGTGTTGCAGCAATGAGCATAGTTATAGAGTTGCTTGTGTTGTTGGGAAAAAAATGTTTATTGTATAGAAGACATTTTACCAAAAAAAGAGAAGAAAATTTCAAAAAAGATGTACTTTTCACTCTAGTAAAATAGTATTTCATAACAATATTAAGTTGTTGCTGTGGCAACCAAATGTTGCAATTACTAAAGTTCGGTATTTTTGTAAATGACATTGTTAAGTTGATTTTTGTTTCTTTTTGCTAGAACACTGTACACAAAGTAGATTGTAAAGAAGATATGAACATTTCTTACTCTTCACTGAGATTATGACAATGACCTAATATTTTCATTAGCAAATAACAGCCTCTATAGTGCTGTGACTGTAACACTTGCATAAATCTAAAGTTATCAATGTTACATAGATTATATATAAATATATACATATATATATATATAAGAATGAAATCATCTATGAATTAATTCAATTAAGTTCAGATGTACAACTGTCCCCCAACAGTGGACCTATAGGTTCCTCTCTGAGACATTTTATTCGATGCACATGTATCACTAGAACTAAGGATTGCACTTTTCATATTTATATATGTTTAAAGTTGTGATCTGTTTTTCATTTTCTATTAGAGGTTTCTGCACCCTGCTAGTACAAGAAATCTGTTTTATCAATCAAAAGCAGATAGTACCGGTGAATAACTTTAATTCAACATGTTGCATGGGAAAACAATCTTTTCTTTTCTTATTAAAGGATAACGTACTGAATGTTTCTAGTGAAAAAAAAATGTCTGTACACAAAATGTCCTCATTTGGTGACCCAAAATGCCCTTGTGTATGGATTCCTCTTGAGATGTAATGTTTTTTGGAAATGTGTTGGCGATGATTGACTGATGGTAAAAAGAAAAATGTAAGCACTTTCTGAGCAGTTGGTCAACTGAGCAGACTCAGCTTATCCAAACACTTTGCCTTATCTTGAGTCCATCGTGCTTAAGGTTTTATGTTTAGAGCTCTTGTGAACTTTCTTCACAAGAGAAGTTTTAGAGACTTGAATGGGTCTCTCTTCTCAAACCCCTTTCTCATTTTCATTTCAATTGTATATCTTTACACCTAAAAAGGTTTTTGAAAAGGTTTTTAATGTGCACATCACAAGGCCAAAAGAGGTGACTGCAACAGAGTGAGCAGTCACTGGTCTCAGCTTCTGGTCTCCCAAATCTGCAGTGAGTTGTTTTGTGCCATTGCCTTACAATGGACCTGTTTGGAGCTTGTTCTTCAGAGCTGTAGCCACCAGAGGGCACCACACTGGAGACTGCAGGCTAGGAACTGTGGTTACCTGTGCCATCATTGTTGCACTGTACCCTACCAACACCGTAAAGACACCAGTTTAAATTGAAAAGAAGACCCTCCTTTGATTTGTAGTTTCAATGTAATCATTTTGAAATGTATTCTTTTTGCATATATTTTGTGCTATTTTATGTTTCTATAGTCAATGTTTCTTTGGTTCCAGCAAGATAGTGTAAAATCTATTGAGAGAAAGAAATAAAGAAAATCAAATGATTTTTGTCCAGCTGTCTTACCTGAGTCATAAAAAATATCTGCATGCGTGTGTGTGTGTGTACAGATACACAAAGACGCTGCTTGCCTTAAAGTCATTTCGACCAGAATTGGTGATTTTCCACAGACGACACACATGAGAAGATCAGTCACTGGCACAAGTAAACTCTGTGTCATTTCCTGTTTGTGCTGCAAAGCTTCATCTGAAGCCTAATGTGAGAGGTCAACGATACACTGCGTTCATCTCTGCTAACGTTGCTAGGCCTCATTTAAAGTTTATTTTACTCAACCAATAAAGCAACTATTGGAGACGTGTAACATGAGGACTGGTGTTTTGCAAAGGTCTTTTTTCTGTCTAATATAAACCACATGTTAAACACAGCTGTGCAGGTAAGAAAAATGATTGTGTAAGGACCTTTTGAATGACTATATCCAGAAAACAGTAGCTTCAAATCAGAGAATGTAGTAAATGTAGTTTTAAATGTGTAGCAATGTACATATTATTATATTATATATAAATATATATATTATGAAAATGCCAGCATTATTTGAATGTTTTAATGCTCAGTTCCACGTCTGTATTTTTTTTTATCTATTTTGTAGTTTCCATTCATATTAGGATTTATCTGAGTCATAATCAAACGCTGTGGGCACTTCGCGCCCTCCATACATCTGAAGGAACAGCAACACCCCGTGGCTGCAGGCTCCAGAGGCGTGGATTCCCCGGCACCGTCGTCTTCTGAGGCGTACATAGGCTCCACTGTGCCCAGCTGTGCCCAGCTGTGCAGGGAGATGTAGAGCTCGCCCTCTGTTTTGTTGGCACACACAAAGATGTGTCGTCTAGATGTTTCTAATAATAGCCAAACCCTGACGCCTTATTGCATTATGGATGCCTCTGGAATGGTGTCCCTTCGAGATAGCGTGGGAATATTTCAGTAGAGGCTGAGGCTGTGCATCTGAAGGCTAAATGCTGCAGCATCGTCTCCATTTGTCCGCCCATCGCTGCAGGAGCATCTCGTTAACGCCTGTTTTCTGACTCCTGCGTGCGGGGATGCGATTCTTTTCTCCGCTGCTGGAGACTCTCTTCTCTGCATGCCGGATCTAAGCACACGGGCGCGCTATGCGGGAGTATAAGGTGGTGGTGCTGGGCAGCGGCGGGGTGGGGAAGTCCGCGCTCACGGTCCAGTTTGTCACCGGGACATTTATAGAGAAGTACGACCCGACCATTGAAGATTTCTACAGGAAGGAGATCGAGGTGGACTCCTCTCCGTCTGTGCTGGAGATCCTGGACACGGCGGGCACCGAGCAGTTCGCCTCGATGCGGGACCTTTACATCAGGAACGGCCAAGGCTTCATCCTGGTCTACAGTCTAGTGAACCAGCAAAGTTTTCAGGACATCAAGCCCATGAGAGACCAGATCATCAGGGTTAAACGGTGAGATTCTATTCTTCTATTATTATATACAGACTGTACTACATGTCAGTCTGATGCAAAATGCATGAGGTTATTAAATATGCTTTTATATCATCACCAGACATTGATGGGTGGGAGAGAAATGTATCTTGCTGGGGTTCCCCATGGAACTACTCAGGGACACCAAAGAATGGTCTCACGCTCCTCTACACGTGTTCTTCATAGGAGCCCAGCTGTGGCTCACCTGTCTTAAATCAGCCCACTGAACACGCACTGAGAGTCGATTTTCTGTTTCTTTCACACAAGACTAACTCTGGATGGCTTTGATCAGGCCAGTGCATTACTCAACAAATCCACTGAGCTCATCTGATGGCTGCAGTAGAGAGGGGAAGAGGAGACGAGGTCTTTCTTTTCTGGTACTGACTTATTGCTGCTGTTGGCTTAGAGCTGAGTGACTGTGAGGTCACAGGCTGCACATTAAGAAACAACAAAACTATTACAATAGTAAGTAATGGTGTTAGTAAAGTTAAAAAAAGCTATTGTCTATCAAATAAATATAGGCCTCAAAATCTAATTTCTAGTCCTGGAGAATGTTGCAAAACACTGTGCCAGCAGTATGGGTTGCACAGCAAGCAGACCAGAAAGTTTAGTCAGACTAAACGTCCCCATCAGCATCTGTGCAGCTCAGAAATTGGCTGTGAGTGGAAAAGTGGAAAATGGAACGCTCCATTTTTAGATTAGGATTTATGGCTGTAGTTCAAAGTTTTTCTTTCCCCAGTTGCTGTGTTTCTCCTTTTAGTTTCCCCCTTTGTGCAGTCAGTACAATGGCATCGAGAAAGTGCGTCCCTCAGAATGTCTGCAGCAGATTTATCGACATAACCGGCATGTTGTGTTAGGGCACTTCATAATTTAATCTGTGTAGATTGGTGCAGCGCTTTTCAGCTCCATCCCCCGGAGTGAACCGAATGCCCCCCGAGCACAGACGTCACAGGCTGAGAGGAAGCAGGACAGCGTCACAGCTGACGATGCACGGCAGGGACGAGAGCACAAGGGAACTCCCCCAGAAATTAATAATATAATCATGGATGAAACTGTGTTCTGCCGTTTCTAGCAGGCCGCCACCCAAAACAGCTGCCTACACTGCATCAGCCACCCCCCATTCTCAAGTGCATAGCTTTAAATAATTCATACTTTTATTTCACACTGCTCTGGGTTGGATGCAGGGATTCTTGCTACATGTGCAAAACAGCAAATAATAAATAACGTTAAATGCAAATAAGAACCGACATGACAAATCTGCGCTGGTTCTGGCTTCTGAAATGTGAGCATCTGCAGCATGACTCTGATCTATATACATTAACTGCTTCCCTTTAGGTGATGAGAAATGGGCGGGGCATTCCTGTGGCCTTTTGTTTATGTATATTATATTATATATTTGCTGGTGTCTTTGAGATGAAATGGACAAATAATAAAAAAGATGTATCAGTAATGACATCTCTCTGTGGCTGCTTTTATTTAAATGGACTGTCCTTCTACACACATACACATTACAGACACATGCATTTGGTATCAGCAACAGGTTATTTGAGGGCAGTAGGAATGGGTCCAGGCGGTCATTTAAACACATGCAGCCTTGTCCACATTGGCTGTTGCGCTTTAATGAAACAAGCAACACTAGCAGGTCCTGGTCTTCATTAGCTGTTTCCAGGAGATCAGCCTCCCTCCTTCCAAACTTCCTGCTGAGTCAGCAGGAGCACAGCACAGAGATGTAGTATGTGCCCGCTCACCAGATCCTAATGGGATTGTGTTGGGGTGGAGGCCAAGAAGACATCAGGCCTCCATTAAGGAGTCATATAAAACAGAATGCTTATGCAAGCTTTTTTTAGGGGGGGGGTATGTTAGTGGTGTGTGAAGTCAAACTGTTTATGTTTGTGCAGAGCAGGACAGAAATATCATCCTCACTAACCAGCTGCTGACGGTGACCTGTCCAGGGTGTAACCTGCCTCTCAGCCAATCAGAGACTTCCGCTCAGTGGTTCGCTGAATGGAGAGATGATTGGATGGATATAAAAGTGCCGTTTTGCTCTTATTGTGACAGGTTGGAAATTAAATAAGTAATTGCCTTTATTCACAGATATATAATATAATAACTCTTCATAATAACTCTTCATTAACAGCAGGAAGTGTGGCATATGACAATAGATTAGCACATTAGCCGTGCCCTGCCATAATAATAATGCCCTGAAACACACACTGTCATTAATTCAAACTCTGCCATCGTGTTTTTCCTGGATATTATAAGTGCAAAGTGCATATTTGTGGTAAAATACATCATCTTCCACCTCCAGCACCTCACAGACTAAACATATAAGTTCCACCACGATCAGTAAAAACAGTATCCGGGTGTAGCCCTGCTCACAGGCTAATGAGCTCCGTGCTTGCATGTAAAAGTTTCTAGTACTGTCGGCACGTTCAAAGCTTCACGCTGCACTGATGCTGTGTCTAATAGGAAGAGGGTTGAGCATCACGCGCCGCTGAGTGGGAATAGGGTGGAGAGACCCAAACTATGTATCCCAGGGGAAACTTTGGTGTAGGTACCAAGCAACTTCCTGACCTCAGGCTTTTAGTGTTTGTCATCTTGTTAAAGCAGCCAGCTTGGTTTAAAACTGGGCTAAGGAGAGCCAGGAGCTAAAGTGCTCATTGCTGGAGTGTGTATAAAGTGCTCATACCTTTACATACATATTTAGTGCATTCTCTGAGTGTTTTCACCATCCTCCACTATTTATCACGCTCCGATCTGATGTGTAGCTCTCCTGTCCATTCGCAAAACCCGTTTATTTTTCTGCTGTTAATCATCATCCTGCCACCCCTCTGAATAATCTCTTAGGAAAATAAGCACTTGCTTTGATCTGTAGCTGGGCTTGCCCACATTTAGATGATTATCACTTTTAGTTTACGAATCCAAGGGAACGTTTAGTGAGTGACACTTTATTTTGGTAAAACAGGAAGTTAGAGGATTACAAATGAGTGAAGTAACTATATCTTTATACATTGGTTTGTGCTCTAGCAGTAGAGAAAGCATCGTTTTATTTGTTTACAGGACCACTCCTCTGGGTACCTTTAAGTTACTTGTTCCCTAGCAACCACCCCAGTTTCTGTGGCAAATGAAAATGACATTGGTGGGATGAATACGTCGCTCGCTGCTGATTAGTTAGAGCAGGAGAAAGCAAGATAATCATTAATAATGAAGACTGCAAGTCACACCTTTGCAAAAGAAAGACAAACAAATAAGTACTAGACAGTGATTGTGTCTGAGGTAAAGATTTAGTGCAGGATCTTCATCCTGTCTTTCTCTGTTTATCACTGGAATTTCTGTGCTTTGTTTCTGTACACAAACAGCTGTCGAAGCCTCGTTCTCCGGTAGAAACACCCGTTGGGAGTCAATGCAGTGTGAGCGCTGTTAAGTTCTGTCCGGTCCTACGAGCACGAGCTGGTCGTTACACGGTGTATCTGCTGCGGATGCTAATTAACAGCAGATGCGGGGAGCAAAGAGTTGGAGGTGTAGTGATGCCTGATTGTTTTTTTTCTAACGTGTAAGTGGAATAACTGCAGCTCTTAAGCTCAGCAGGTCGCCTTAATAAGGCTGCTGTACCCAGAGGCTAAGTGGAAAATGTAGAGTCCAGTTTTTGTAGGTTCTAAACACTGATTCTCTGTGTGTGGGTGGGATTGTGTTTCCCAAAAGCTGAATAACACCCTGCGGATTTAAATAGCAGTGACTAGTTTGTGAGTGTTCACCAGCAAAAGAATCTGCTTGAGTTGTGAGGATGCAGCATTTTGACCTGCGGCTTCGGCCCATCGACTGTATCCCCCCATGGCTTTAAAAGGCCGGAGCTCAGCAGTTTGCAGCAGAGCGTCGTTCTCTGTGTGTCATTTTAAAACCAAGCTTTTCTCCATAAATCCAACACAACTTTCCCAGTGAATTTTGAAAATACTAAATCTGCATATTATTGATTCACCTGGCCTCCAAACACACTCTGAGTGTGCTGATACCCATAAAGCATGACTTACTAACAGCACAGGCAGTGTAAGAACCTCAACAACACTGACATTATGTTTCTGACCAATCATTTGTTATCTTAGTAATATTAGAGTTTGATATGTGCAGCTTTAACGTTTCAAAATAAGAGCCCTCAATAAAAATACCTTTCTTATTTTAATTGGCAACATGATGCTGTAGCAGGCTGAGATACTGGTGGATACAGGCTTTGTACTGCTGCTAAGTTATACAATGCCATCATCACATTTAATTAGGACGAACAACAGGAAAAGCAAAAACAGATCGTTTTATTTCTTACTGGAAAGTGTGAAAGCAAACGTGAAACTTTTAGCACACAGTTTAACATGTTAATGTAGCTAAAGGCGTAGCGCGACATAGGCACCTCAGCTACTGTAGCTAATCTCTAATGTACTCCAGTGTTTAAAGCGTCTGATATATTGTACCGATTACATCATATCAGTCTGTAAATCTCTGCGGGGCGACTTTTCCTCATGCTGTGTTGAGCAGTTTCAGTTTCAGCATATCTGACGAGGAGGGAGTGGTAGATGCAACAAACAATCTGTATATGCAAACTCCCCACCCGCCTAACCCCACCCTAGAGAAAACTGGCTCTCCCCATGTCTTTGTAGATATATATAGAGTTTCTCCTGCAAGGCTGTCACATTGCATTTGTCTGCGTGCTGCTCTCCTTGTTCACACTTCGCACCCTCTAGAGTTCAGCTTTCCGAAACACACACAGATATGTGTGAGATGCTTGTTCTGCTGAGGTCGGCTGCTGTTTGTATGTTCTGTATGCTGCAGTGACTGTGGCTGAAAATGCCACTAGGGAGGTTTCGGGCATTTGATGAGTGACGTTTCTCGTCTTGACTTGAAGCACAAGTTAATTATCCAGCACTTTATCCACCAGTTAGTGGCCTGGTAGCGTCAGACTGGGATGCAGAGAGTGCAGGTTCGAAACCCCGTCTGACTGTTAGTCCATCACCTACCAGGTGTGTCCTTGAGCCAGACACCCAGCGCTAACTCCCTCTAAGCGTCTGTAAAGTAAATTAGCCTGTTAGTGCTTGAGAGTCATTCAAACTCTTTGGGAAGCATTTGCACGTAAAGGGGTCAAAGGTCAAGCTCAAACACAGTAGCACCTTGGAAACTTGTAGGGCCTCACTGTTTTGCTCAAGTACTTCTCCCCCTCTGCGCCTTCTACACTACTTTTATCCAACTTTCTGACCCTCTTTGGCTCAGTGAGACGTTTGCCAGCTCCTGTCTACGCTTCAGCTCCACCCCTGGCTGAGCAGTAGCTCAGCAAGCCACCAATTTGTAGATAAGAGCCCATTCCTCAGTAGCAGCAGCAGATCAATAAGATGAGCTCAGAATGCACTTAGGAATGACTGATGGTGGAGGCTATTAGGTGCTGTGTGCCATTACCTGTTGTGCGACTATATGCCCTCTGTAATCGACATTCTGTAGTTATTTAATCAGAGAAAACATGTTTCAATGAAAGAAAAAATGTGTTTGTCTTTCCCTGCTTTGTTAAAGTATAAATATATGTATAAAACAGTCATATGTACAGAAATGTCGACTCTCTTCTTTCAAACCACAGATATTACTGAGCTATATATAATAGAACATCATTTTGGAACCTGGCTAATGTTGGGCAATAAGGTCGAACACGCCGTTATTATTTTCTTTATGACTCTCACTCTGTGCAAAAGGTTATTGCCGTGCTGAAGAAAACAACACCACCGTAATATCACCTTTTACATTGATATATTAACAAAGGCTGCACATTTACACACCTGGACCGCTGACTCCTCAGGGTAAATACATGGTTCTGTAGATGCTATTAGCTCCGCTGCGGTCACCAGCTGTGTCCTAATAAATGCGTGTATGCTGGGACTGCATATGCATCACAGAAGTACTGACACTGTGCTCTGCAAAATCAAAACAATAAGCTGAAAAAAGACATTTTTAGTGTTGCTTAATCATTACTCTAGTTCATATAAAGCTCTGACATATTTTGGGATACATCATTTGATGTGGAGTTTTAAGTAGTAGGTAGCAGGCCAACGCTCATGTCTGCATGCATCATGTGAGATCAGCACATTAGCTTTATTCAATTATTCAATAACTTACTCCATTACTCTGCCCGGCCTGGTTTCCTTGTATTGATGACCCAGAGGAAAGAGGACAGGGATCGTCAGCCACACGCTGGGAGAGAAAGCTTTTGATCCGTTAAGACATGCTTGGTGCATGATAGAAATGAAGCAGAGTGAAGAGTTAATGATTTTAAACAACAGGCCGGTTCGTGTAACGCTTTCATTCCGTGTGAGCATATACCCAGGAATAAATAAAGCATCAGAGCTTTTAGAAGACGCAGTGATTTTCCGGAGAAGACAGTTTCCTAATAGGCCCGCCTACTGATATAAGACACCCAGGGAGTGATGGAGCCCTCCAGGGGAGCTGGAACTGAATGTTGTTGTGTTTATCCCTCCCATCTTGCTCAATTGTGCTTTGTTCAAATCTCATTTCAGCATCTAACAAATACAGTATGTAGGCCAAATCTGAGCACAGCACACACACACACACACACACACACGCACACACACACACACACACACACACACTGGCTGTCACTGAGTTCTCCCTCTCTTTTTTCCCCATTAGGTATCCAGTTGTTCCGTTAGAGTCAGTCTAAAACAAAACACACCCAGCGGGCAGGGGGGGCAGTGAATTTCAGACGTATGTCATTATGATGTTGCTTTTTCTCTTGTTTAAAGGTACCAACAAGTGCCGGTGGTGCTGGTGGGCAACAAGGTGGACCTGGAGGAGGAGAGGGAAGTGTCGCTCAGTGAGGGCCAGACGCTGGCTGAGGACTGGGGCTGCCCTTTCATGGAGACGTCAGCCAAGAGCAAGACCATGGTGGACGAGCTTTTTGCTGAGATCGTCAGGCAGATGGACTTCTGCCCTCTGCCAGACCGCAGGGAGACCTGTTGCCCCGCCTGCAGCATACAGTAGCAGCCTCAGTTAGCTGGGGGAGGGGGGGTGATGGATGGTAGCGGAGTAGAAATTAGAATGCAGATGAATTCATGTAGGACACATTTTAGATGAAGGGGTTTAAGGGAGAAATCCACTGTTGCTTTCACTATTTCTACCTGTTTTCTGTACCTAACAGTTCAGGTTGGTGCTCTGATTAAGTGGCATTCTGGGAAAATCATGTAGCAAGTAGACAAAGCAGATGAAAGGGAAAACAATTTCAACATTTATATCTCCTCAGACACAGTGTGGATTTTCCCTTGAAAGAAAAAAACAACATATGACCTCTCACATCCATCACCATCTTCCTGATGAATGAGATTGAGTTTTGGGGGGTTTCCCGAAGGCAGCACGGTGCCAAAATCAACTTAAAAGCCATCGACAGAGAGGATCATAGTGCTAAAAGCTTCTGGCAAACCAGCCAGACGTCCAAGCAGAGATGGCAGTGTGTTGTGTAGCGGTTTTATTCGTCCTGTTTTCTTCTGCTCGTATTTCTTTTTGCACTTTTGGGACTTTTCGACAGTGCAAGAACAATCACCAAGTCTTCGAATGGATGTCAAGCAACACCACTGTGAAGGAAGTGGATATATATAATAATGGAAGTGAATTATACAGCAGGCCTATCAAAATACAAATGAATGAACAGATGAGCAAATGTCTTAAAAGGAAGCTGGAGAAATGTATTCACGAGAACTGAGGTGCTGACATGCTGTGGAGGATGTGTGCATGACGTACTGTCACACTGACTGAGTACAATCAACCTCACCCAAAGAGACATCGTCGATCAATCAACTGATCAGTCAGTCGGTCTTTAAAATGTGCAAACACGTGTCTTTACACCATACGGATGATACAAATGCCTTGTTAGATTGTATGAATTGAGCATCAGTGTCAGTGCGTAGTTCATTTATCTTAAATCACATCTGATATCGTAG
This sequence comes from Microctenopoma steveboyesi, assembly GCA_032359275.1. NCBI lineage: Eukaryota > Metazoa > Chordata > Actinopteri > Anabantiformes > Anabantidae > Microctenopoma > Microctenopoma steveboyesi. The sequence continues at coordinate 6,911,427 of JAUMHF010000012.1, read as the reverse complement.
TGGTTCAATATCAGAAACACTTATTTTCAACAAAAAAATAAATCTTTATGCACAAATGTCTCGTGCTTTTTTATTGCTCAAAGAGTCTTTTGTAAAAGCAGCTACCACCTTTGACGTATCCCCTCTTCTATTACTTTAACCTTTAGAAGTCAAGTTTGGCTGTTTAGCAGTAATGTGACTCTAACCCAGGCTGTGGCGAGATGATTTATTATATCATTATGTTTTTGTCCTGTGTTTCCTGGCCTGGTGCTGGTTCTGCCATTAGTGCAAACACTTAATGATGGTTCTGGTCCTGAAAACTACAACAGGCATTTGTCAAATTCTGAGTGCCATTAAAGTCCATTAGAGGATGAAATTAAAGACGTGAGACTTTATAGCCAAGATCCTAACTTTGGATTACATCCAATCAGCAGAAGAGCAACAGTCTTCCAACACGTATAAAGGAGAAGACAAGAGGAGCCATAAATATTCAAACCTGTGTGTGTCTATAGCAATCTTAAATAGGTAACGTTATTATTTGAAGATATATGACATCGTTGGGAACTGCCCATATAAAATGGTGCTGATTCAGATCATATTTGGCATTTGACATACATTTTGCAGCATTTCTTTTTAACAAGTCTCATAGAAATTACTGCCAACAGCGACATCTGCTGTCATGATCTAAAAGGTAAGATCATTTTGTAGGTCACACGCGGAACACATCAGCCCTTAGGTTCTAGTTCCTGCCCGGCCTATAATATACGGTGCACACCACGCAGGCATGGCGTCCTTCAGTCATTTGCGTCTGTAACAGACGTTTATCCGTTTGTCCTTCACTGTCTGTTTTAGCTGGTGTTTATAAAAGCTGTGGAAATATTAGTGAAAATGGTGGCGAGGGCCGTGTGTCAAGTTCTTCAGCACCGTAAGTAGCTAATTTAATGCTAACTATCAAGCTAGCGAGGCAGCTAGTTAGCGTTAGGTTGGATCTCCACTGTGGATGAAGCAGGCATTTCAGTTTGACATATCAGGGGAATAAATTTATGATTAGTAACAGTTAAATTTACTTTAGTACAACGGGACACCGAATAACTCCTTAGCTTGAGTTATTGAACGCACCGGTGTTTTTGCAGCTACGCCGTGTGAAACGCGATGACGTCACAGCGCGTTGTTGTGGCGGCGTAAAAGTAAAACGGATCCACAACATTAAGTCTGATTTTCAGTCTCAAATTATTATGGTCTACAAGTCTTAGTTAATTCCACGCTTATAATTATGTATATATATGCGATTCTGCATCAGTTCTGTTGTTGTTTATGTGTATATATTATTTGGTCTACCTTCACTGAAATGAATTGGTGAGACTAATATGATGATATTAATCCACAGGCTTTGCATCTGCTGCTGCGGCTGTACGTCCACCCCCAGCCGACGTCTGCAAATATCGCAACGCTATCTTCTCCACAGAGCAGGCCCGACAGAGAGCTCTGTATCCGCGTGTCGAGAAGATAGAGGTGTCCATGCAGGGACCTGGCCTGGATGGGACACTTCTTATTATGAACAAAGGGATGTCCACTCCACTGAGCTGTGCCAGACGTGAGTGAAGTCCTGGGAGAAAATAAATGCATCCTGTTAAAATGTTATGTAAATGTTATAAAAATAAAATAAATAGTAAATACTTACTGTACATTTAGAGTAGCTTCTCTGTTTTCTTCTCAGACCTGACTGAGCACCATGTGACAAACTCGGCTCTGGCCTTAGTAGATGGGGAATTGTGGCCTCTCCAACGGCCCCTCACCCAATCCTGTTCTCTCACGCTTCTCACATTTAAAGACAGTGATCCAACACTGGTGAACCAGGTACATAAATAATTTAATATGGACTGTTTATTTCTAGCAGAGGAATTGAGAATTGCCAAAGAATTTCACTGATTTCTTGGAAAAGTCATAGTGGTATACTCCACAGCTAGAAACACTGGTGTCATATGGTCAATATCCAAACGACATGAGTGATTAAATGACCTTCATTAAATGAAGACATGAAAGTATAAAAATATGATTAATAGCAGTACATTTCTAAAACCACACTTTTTTTCTTCACATTTATTGAATGACATTTGTTCATCAGCAAAAAATACTAGACACAGTCCTGAGTTCCTGTTTAGCCTAAATACTACTGTTCAATGTTTGGGGTCTCAAGAAGAATCTTCTTGTCTGAAAAGATGAAAATCAAAGAAAGTGATCACAGACTTTTGAACAGTGGTGTGGCATAAAACCACAATGAAAACGCCACGTCGAAATGAACCAGAAGTGATACAACATCAGCAACTTTGATCTCTTTTTTCTTAATTAGTTTTCAGTTGGAAAAACATCAGTCCCATAAATCACTTCCTTTGTGATCATACTATAAATTAGGTCTTTATCATCTCTCTGTGTTCATATTCTCGCAGCCACAACACTGTAGACATAAAAGGAAATCAAATAACACAGGCAGTGTTTGTTCCTGTTTCCTTCCAGGCCTATTGGCGTTCATGTGCTGCCCTCCTGGGTCAGGTGCTGGAGACCGCCTTCAAGGACCATCTAACAGTGGAGCTGCTCACCACAGCAGAGGTGCCAGGTAAACGAACTCCTCCCCTGAGAGAAGAGCAGTGTTCTGCTAGTGTACATTCTGGCAGGAGTTGATGGCCTCATCTTATTGTATTTGCACGCAGTCACGTCAGGAGCCTTCTGCTGTGATGTGGTGCTCGACCCTCAGTTGGACTCATGGTCTCCTTCTGAGGTATGTGCATGTGTTTGGGAGTGTGTGCGTGTGTTTGTGTGTGGTGAAGAACTCCGTACAGAACTTGAGTAAAAGCATTTTATTATTTACCATACCTACATAAATGTAGCAAGACACTTTGAAACAGGATGTCCCAAAATGCACTTCATTAGGGATTAAGACGCTCTTATATTCTGACCGTGTAATACTTTCCCCTTGGTTGTTTCTCTCCAGCACCAAGCAAGGCTGTAGCCAGTTTGACCTAAATTGGTTAAAAATGGATTTCACTAGTGACGAGATTTCATGCTTGGAAAAATATCCAGACAAAGAAATTTCACTTCACTCATCACTTGGCCTAAATAGACTTATCTCCTTCAAACTCTGCTCACTGCTGGTTGAATGGAACAGTTTGGGACGTACCTCACAGGTGCACTCGGTACTGAGAAACCAGGTGTATGACCCAGAAGAATCTCTACTGTAAAACTCCCCTTGTTTGTTTGCCCAACGCCGTGTGACTGCTTTTACTTAAGGAATCACTGCGTTCTCTGACGCGAGGGGCCCAGCAGCTGATCCACCAGGACCTGGTTTGGGAGCCCCTGGAGGTGGCTCCCTCTGTTGCTCTGGAGGTCTTTTCACACAGCAGGTAGTCTGAGTGCTCTTTTTTTCCCCCAGCCCCTCACTTCTTCTCAGTGTATGTTGCTAAGTTTTCTCTCTTCCAGCTGTAAACAGGAGGAAGTGGAACTGAAAGCTGCACAAAACCCCAAAGGCACAGTGATGCTTTACAGGTGACCTTTTGTTTGGGCTTAAACCTAAACAGTTCAGTTATGACACATTTCTAAACATCCAATGAGTTGGACACGTCTCACCTCTCACAACCACGTACCTGTCTCCATAGATGTGGTGAGCATGTGCTGCTGAGCGGGGGCCCTCTGGTGGCCAGAACAGGTCTGTGCTCCCAGTATGAGGTGACGGCGCTCCACACGCTGGGACAGGGCGCCTGGGGCCTTCACCGCCGTGCACAGGGTCTCTCCCTGCCTCTGCAGCTGCAGGTGGGTGGGGTGGTGTGTGGGGAGCTGGACATAACGGCTTTTAAAACGCTGACGTTGTCGTTCTTTTCCTAGTTTTGTTAGTTTACATCACAGTGGGATAAAAAGCCTTTATGCTCAGTTTATTAGCTGCATTTTAGAATCCTGGGTAGGATTTGACTGTAGGCAGGGAAAGGTCCAGATTCCTATGATGAATATCAGGTTAACATGTTATCTACTGATGTAGTCCTCTGACCACTCAGAGGTTGACATTTGATGTCCTGCCTTTGGACGTGGAGACACAGTGTTTTCATTCTGCTGCCAAGGAGGACAGAAAGAGCCTTATGTGATTTAGATGAAGTTCAGGTGCATTGTTTTGTTGTCTTTTTTTTATAATACCTTTACTTTATACAATTACAAAGTGAATTTATTCCAAATAAAACTTCAAAACAAAGACAAATCCTCTGTACGGTGCAGTAAAAACACTTCGTCTGTGAATACACGTGCCTGCTAGTCACGTTTCTTCTCTCTCTGCAGGCTCACCACACAGTTTGGAGGAAACTAAGGCAGCGGGCAGAGAAACTGGTAAGAACAACAAAAATCTCCGTTTTTCCCAGCTACCTCGCACATTCGGCCAACAGCACTGACATCAGAGCCGAAGCACTGAGGCCAACTCACAGGAGGAGGGCTGTTAGTGTTTTGGGGGCATTAGTGTGGTGGAGATGGTGGATACTTGTCCAAATGACTGGCTGCTCCACATTCACCCGACCCGCTCTCTGGATGCAGCCATCACTTCAGATATCACGAAATAGCCAGAGGTTAGGATTTAACCCAGCTATTTTTATTGCTTTGCATGTATAGTTGGGCAAAAACAGAGGAAGATGCAGCTGTAGTGTTCAGGAAAAAGGAAAAGGCTTCTCATCCTCATCTTGAAGGACAAACTGCTGTTTTCTGAATTCGACATCAAACCATCAGCTAGTTACTCGAGAGCAAAGGAAGGAGTATTTTTAAACGGCTCCGGGTTCAGAGCTGCTGTTGCAGATGATGCACGTTGTGACACTGGGATTGATGCACGTTGCGTCTAAGCATAACCGAGTTTGACTCGATCACTAAAGGAGAAGCATGCGTTTAAACTAGGCTACAAGTTAATTTTGGATGGAGCCATCTAGGCGAAATGTTTTGCTGCAGCCTTTCTGGCATTCTCTGTGCATCACTGATTGCGTAATGAGAAAAAAAAAAGATGTAGTCATTAATAGGCACACTTGATTTGGCAACTGATGACATACCGTGCTCTATGGCCTACATTTTATTTTCAGAGATTGGGTTGTTAAGGGAATTGAAATAGCACTTTATTAAAGACAAAAGTACAGTTGTCAGAGTTGGACTAACATTAGAAGTAGGGGATATTTGGATCGCGTCTTTCTGGCGTATTTACAAGGAAACGAATTGATTGCTGAGCTGCTGCAGGAGTGACTGCAACTAACATCTATGATTTCAGTTCTAATCAGAGGTAAAAATGGAGGGTAACCCTGTCGTCCTCTTTATTATTAGTCTGAACCTATGAAGCGTGATGATTGGAACTGGATGCCGTTTTCTCTCACTCATGAACACTGACCTTAACTGAAACGAATGAGACCTGTGTGACAAAAATCAGGAAACTGTGTGTGTGTGTGTGTGTGTGTGTGTGTGTGTGTGTGTAACTATAAACTTAAACTCTGTATTCCAACACACACTTTCTCCTCAGCCGCTCACACTGGCAGACGTGTGTTCACATTACAACCACAAGTTGCCGGCTTGTCTCGTCATGTCCAGCGTTTGCTGATCAGCGGCTGCCTGTTCTTCATGCAGCAGGCTCTGGCATGTCACAATGTTCTTTACCACGTTCTAAAGACACTACTACTAAAGCTATGAGAACTCAAAATAACACGCATGGATTTCTATAGCGTTTAATAAGTGGTGACTGTATCCACTGTGAACGTATGCAGGACGTGTGTGTGAATTAGTTCTAACGGTTGCCTGTCGGTGCTGTTGGGTGATGCGACCGGAGGAACATGTAGAAACCTCCTCTTTCTGTCCTAACAAAGAACCTTTGTTATCGCCCGAGTCGGGTGAAATGTTTCAGGTCTCGTCGATGGCGTAGTTGACCTTGAAACATCAGGTCCAAGTGTTTGAGTTACGATTATGAGTACAGCAGCTTTCTACGAGAGGTTTTATTCTGTCTCCTTGCGTGTGCATCTATGCAGAGCGCTGCAGACTCAGGTTTCTAAAAGCGGCACGGCTTGGGTGGGTGTGTTTGTGAGTCTGCCACAGGCAGTAGGGAAGCATGTCCCCAGTTTGCCTCCAGCTGGCGCTCAAAACACAGCCGCCCACGCTGCGAACAGATTGTCCCAAACGTTCCCCCTAATATCAGTGTGGGAGTGTGTTTCTTTACTTCCTCACGACCATTTTTACTGAAGGATTATTAATAATTAGATTTTTTTCCCCCACAGGTGCAGAGTCATGAAGAAGAGACTCCACCCTCTGCTGCTCCTTTATCTACACCTCCAATCAGCCAGGAACAACCTGTGTAACCCCCCCCCCACACACACACACACACACACACACATCTTATTGTAATGTTTATTCAATAAATGTGCAAAAACATGCGACGGATCATTTTCGCTTTTCTCTTTCTTCTGGAATTTGCCACAGATTCAAAGCCGCTTGTCACCTAGAGACATTAACGCTCCCTGGTTGGGTTAATAACTGTTCAGCTAGTCGTGGATGTGTAGGAGTGGGAGAGAAGGGAGAAATGAAAACATGTGATGTGGACGTGTGCGTCTCAGCAGTTTGCTTAACAGCAAACAGTGGAGTTTGTGCCTGTGTGTGTACGTGTGTGTGTGTGTGTGTGTGTGCTGGCTGAAGGGCTGCAGTAGTGCAGCTGTCACGTCGTCAAACAGGTGGGTCTCAATCCTCCAGATTGCGCTCGCAGAGGCAAGTGTGAGCAAGTTGAGGCGCGGCCTCTTCTTAGCCTTTGTTTTTCCCAGGAATCTTGACACATTGCACACAACAAGCTTTAGTTTCTGTTATCGTTTATTAATCAGCTGAATGCTGTATGAATGCTGTATGCTGTTCAGCATACAGCATCACTGCAATGCTTTTGTTAGTGGATCATTTTTATGAGAGGAGATCTTCTGCGGGCCTACACCCTTTAACTTTCATGCAGCAGCTGCTTCGCTTAGCGTAGCTAAGATGTTGGAAAAAGGCATCTCTCCTGCTTCTGAAACTGTTTACAGTCCCAGTAACGCGCTTCTCCAAACCCAACCCAACAAGATGCATGGTTGGAAAGTGTCTCATGACAGAATGTTTACTTCACCATTTGTGTTACGGTGCAGGTGGTTCCAGACAGCTGCTCATGTTTAATGACCCCCCCAGTGACGTCAGGAAAACTGATAAGCTCTCACACTTCACCTCTTCCCCTTCCCCCGGTTCTATGGTACACTTTGACATTTGAGCCCTGGACCCTGTGTGTGTGTGTGTGTGTGTGTGTGTGTGTGTGTGTGTGTGTGTGTGTGTGATTACAAAAGTTAACAGGTAGCATCAGTTGCAGCAGAGAGGAGCAGCCTCGGGTTCTGCATCTCGCGCTAAGGTAGCTTATTAATATTTAATCAGAGTCCAGTCACCATCAGCAGATCACTGAAAGTGAATCAAGCCAGGAAAGTTGGCTACTGTGCAGCTGTTGCTCCCAGTCAAGCATCCCACTACCAGCAGTGCTCTCCCCACCCCCAGCCCCTCCCCAACACACACTGTTGGCATATGCCTCGGACTCGGAGCCAGTCACACCACCAGCACCAGTTGAGGTGTTTGACTCTGAGCCCTTAATTCTTCAGCGCTCTAACAGAATTACAATCAAATAGCTACTGAAACGCAGTGAAATAGTGTATTACTAGAACTAAAATAATAATGTTTCTTATGCTTTTATTCGTGCTGGCTCAGCACAAGGCCGACAGGAGTTTGACCTCCCTCGTTTGCTTTCGTGCTGTTTGTCAGGACTGTCGTGATGTTGAGAGATTAAAGAGTAAATGTCAGATATTCTACAGACACCGTTACAGTCGTGCACAGACAGAAAGTGTCAGTCATTGAATTCATTTTGTGTTTCTGGCCTTGATCTCACAACTCTTTTATTCTTTTATGCTCTGATTTAGCTTTGATCGTTTTGTCCTCGTGCCTAATGTATTTTTGCATCACAAACTTCAAACACTCTCAAAAATAGTAAATGTCTGAACATAATTCAACACAACTCTGAAATGTTAATGAGCAAACGGTAGCTTTCTGGATAACTTTACTCTGTGAGGTTCTGACTGATGAGTCAGTTATTAATAAAAAATGAGGTATAGAATAAATCGCCCGTTGTGTTTGAATTAAACTGTGGGTTTCGGACACATTCAGTGGCTTTGGGCTGAAGCCGGGTCATACTCGGCTGAGGTTTGATGGCTCCACACCTCGCTGCCGAACTCGGTTGACTCCTGCTCTGAGGCCAGCTGACGGTGCAGTGCGCGTCTTGGACACGGCGCTGCGCTCTCGGCGCTCCGCCGCTCTGCTCGTCTGAAAGCTCACTCCGCCCTCCCTCCACTTCCATCTATCTACACCTCCATCTCAGCCACAACACGAGGGGAGAGGATATCTGTTCGCTTCCGTGGCTGTAACCGAGCCGCTCTGTCCCCAGCCACACTTCTCTGCTTCCGCGCCGGCGTCTCGTTTCGATCTGTCCCGGAGGTGCGTCCCGCTCATCAGTCCGTCCGCCAGCAGCTCCGCGCCGCGCCGCGCCGCTCCGTGCCGCGCCGCCTCACTCCGCTCCGCGCCGGGCAGGTCCGGTCGCTTTCCCCGCGGAGAGCAGTTTATTCCCAGGAAGCTGGATGAATAATCGGACAGTTTGGAAAAAGTGCGAGAAGAAAGCTGAGGATCTGCGTCCTCGCTCCGTCCAGAGAAGACAACACTCAGCCGGAGTTGTAGATGATAATGGAGGGGACGTCCCTGTATCTACCGCTTGTTCTGCTACTGATGCAATGTAAGTATTCATCCCTCTGCATTTGTTTCCGCTACTTCTCCTCTGATAGAAATAGTTGGGTTTTGATTTATTATATCAGTGTGAAAGGTGAATCTGGTCGTAGTAGAAAGTGAAGTAGAAGAGGGGAAAAGATATGTGTTTGTTTTGTCCAAGTGTTGCTCTGCAGGTTAGTTGAAGCCCCTCTGTGAGCGTGGGCTGTGGTGACGGTACAGCCAGGTTGGGCTCCTACAAGTTGGCCCTGAAGTTGTACTTGGCGGGTTTCCACTAAAGGGTAGAGGTGGCAGGTGGTCACCAGTGTTGGCGGATAAGATGGCAGATCTGTGCATGAGCTCAGAGGTTGGATTAGCACCAGAAACTTCAAACTGTTTGTGCTGTGGGAGGGTGGTGATGTTACCAGGAGACTCAAACAGAGCAGTGGTAAGAGTGCTCTTTGGCTGATGATCATGTGTAGACACATGGACGTGTTCAGGCGTGAAAATGACTGCTGCACGTTTCGCCACCTGTCAGGCCTTCGGGTCACGACGTGTCCAGTCCCACTGTGGGCAGCCTGACAGGCAGATGTCAGTCCAACAGAGCAGCATCAGATGTGCTCCGCTGACCGTATACATTAAAAAATGTCCAGGAGGAAATGTTTTGGGTGTGCCTGCATCCCCCATCTCAACTTCTTTCCCTCCCTCTCTCTCTGACACACACACACACTCTGTGTCTGACTGGGACAGCTGTTGCTCACAGGGTTGTGGTCACACACAGAGGCTTTGTTCAGAGAACACACACACTGTCCTCGCCCTGTTTTTTTCTTCAGTGCCCCCCCTCAGCCTTGAAACATGTGTGTCTGCCCCGCTCACTTTATCTGTATCACACAGGCGAACGGGACGTTTCCTATGTGTCAGTCTTCCTTCCTCCTTCATTTGTTCCCTGTTAATTTGAATAAGTGCCTTTAATTATTACTGCACCATGCTTTTGACCTCGGCATAGCCCTGGCAACACCCACCCCAGTCTCTGTAACACTCAGTACGGACCCCGTAATGAGAGTGAAGCTGCGTGCCAAGGAGCGTGCGTGCCTGCCATCTTTCTATTTTTGCTCCCAGGTTGGCTCTGCCTCTGTGTGTTTAAGCTGTCTGTGTTTGGTTGATGCCGTGCACGTGGTGCGTGCGCCTTTGTGTTGTTGTGTTTTTTCCTGACACTTCTGACACACTTGTTTACTTGTTTCTGTGCATCAGAGACGAAGCAGACTCTTAGCAGATGCATTTTTATTAACATAGTGGTGCTGTCTGGTGCCAGACACACGCTGCTGCCAAACGTATGAGAATCTTTACTTTCAGAGAAGTTTAATAAACCTCGCTCCAGCCTGGAATAAGGCTTTTGAGTCTGTGTTGTACTGGGGCAACCAAAAATAATGTATGTTCAAAGTTCAGCAGGTACATAAGTGGTGATAAATCTCAGCTTCTATATGTTGCACGTTCATAAACACCTTCGGCGTTTAGTAGCTCCTCCATTAACAGGTAACACCCGCGTATAGACGTAGGTGTGTCAGCGGAGGGCCACTACTCAGCCTCAGAGCATACATCTTGTAGTGTTGCTCGGCTTTTACATATTTAATTTGGTGCTAAAAGCTTTGAGCTGACGTTTAAGTTGATGCATTTGCTACATGCGAGCTGGAGCAACTGAAGTGACATGCAGTGCACCGTGGGTTAGGCTTAGCATGCCAGCAGCCATTTGTCTGTGAACGTTACTGGGTGGACGTTGTCTTTCATTTATTAATTGGAAAGCTGCACCATGCGAACGCTTCCCACCATGCAGCTGTGACACGATCTGAACGGGCCGCTTGTTCACTGATTGCCTCGACGCCTCTGTAGTTAATTGAGCCCATTGAAGATGAGTGTTCATAGTAGTAGAACACACAGTGAGGTCTGTGTGCGTGTGTGTGCAGCAGTAAAGTGTAGACATGCTGTCAGCCTTGTTACATTTCCCTTTTCTCAAAGAGACACCCTTCAAGGTGGCGGCAGGCCTGGTCTCACACTATGTGACAAGAGCTTCTCCCATTCACAGCCCTACTGTCTGAGAACATCTCCTGCGCCTTCAATCCCACCCTCTCTTTTATTCATGCTTCTGCAGGTCTCTGCCCCCCCCACCAACCTCCACCAGTCCTCCACTTGCCTCACTCTTTTCCACTCCTCTTCATTTGTATTCTATTCTTAGGTCAGCTCATCTCTCCTTTGTCGTTCATTCTGGTCCCTTTTTTTTAATCTCATTGTATCTCCCTCCCTCTCCTTGCTCATCCGTCTGTGAGACAATACTCCTCAGAGGGAGGTACGCAAGCCAGGGCTCCAATGATAATCCTGTTACGCCGCCGCAAGTCAACACATGGCGAGGCGTGGGGAAGAGAGCGAGCGTCTGGAGGGAGAGTGTGCCGTTTTAATTCACTTAGCTCAAAGTTTGAGTGAGCCGGTGTAAATTGAGCCAACTTCCGGGACAGCTTTTAAAAACACTTCAAACATCGTATGCTGCATTTGGCAGATGACATTATTATTGTATAGGCTGGTTCTTTATTTAAAAGCCAAATTAGAAGTGGCTGTTGAGAATCCTCAAAGTATGCATGTAGATTCAACATGGCCTCCTTCCTGTTCTTTTCCACACTTCCTGCCCTTTGTCTCCACTCGCCCTTCACTTCCTGTCATCCAGGAACAATGGGCCTCCACGGGAAACTGAGGACACCGTTGAATATATGCGTTCTAACATTTGCAGGAAGTGTGTGTTGTTGATTTACTTTACTTATTATGTGAAGGTGACCTTCATTATGCAACATTAACAATTTCTCAGCTCTTAATGTTCTGACGAAGAACCCCTGAGGTCCATTCAACATTTATTCTAAAATCTCAGTCTGAAAGCCTTTTTCCTGGCTTTCCTAATTTACACACTTGGGAGATGTTCCACTCATTCCTTCCCCTCTGGTGACTTGCAGCATTCAATTTTTACTTTTAACCTGCGAGCAGACAACCTCCTAAACACAGGAAGGGCACTTGCTGCTTTCCGCTTCCTGTTTGAAGGCAGGACATTAGTGACAGGCCGAGGAGGAAACAAACGCGGACAGCGTGGCGCCTCCACTCATACATCATGTTAATCTGGACAAGCCGCCGGCGAGATGCTTGGCGGCCTCGTCCTAACCTGCACTGAAACATATGGCCGACTGCTCCTTAACCCTGCAGGATTAAAGTAAATAAGGGAGTAATCCTGCCCATACCTCAGAGCTCCTGGAGAAAGCCTCAGTCTGTTGTGTTGCCGCAGAAAGTAAAGCAACACATCGCTGTTGGTCATCAAGCATTCTCCTCCTAACCCCCCCGATAGATGATGAGGTTTTCTTTTTTTTAAATCTCCCGCTCTCTTCTTCTCCATCTCCACCACTACCAGGTTCACCGTCCGCTCCTGTTACCGTGTCCACCAGGAATCACAAGGTGGAGGTGCGCGAGTTCTCAGGTGAGAAGCGGCTCCTCGTCTTTTCCCGTTCCCTCAGCTTCTCTGACAGATCCCACCATAAGGCTATAAATAGACCACGCGGTAAAACATGATTGAAGGCCTCACTGTTCTGCTATAAATATTTCCCTGATCACAGACGCAGTGCTTTCCTGCACATTCAACACCGAGAAGGACCAGAACCCGCGCATTGAGTGGAAGAAGAAGGGCAAAGATGTGTCCTTCGTGTACTTTGACGGAAACTTCCGAGGTAAGAGAAGCAGCCTGTCGCACGTTATCCCCTTGGCTGCAAACAGAGCATTTGTTTTAACCAGCTTGATTTACCAGCTGGAAGGGGTTTGCACATAGGATGAGAGAAAACGCCACCTGGTTAGTTGGAGACAGGAGTGGTGGATAAGCCGTAGGAGAGTTTAGCACCGTCTCTGTCGGTGGTGTTGAGGTATAACATCTTAAGTGTCTCTTATCCTTGATCGTTGCCCTGTGCGTTTAATGAGGGGCAGTAGTAACTCGTATAGTCGCTTTCATGCAGACTGGCCCTTTAAATGATTAAACATGTATGCTACTGAAAAATACTTCAAGCTATAAACTAAAAGTCTATATACACAGCGGTAAGGTCAACGATGGACTCCAGCGTGCCAGGGGGACACCGTTCTCGCTTTAGCTGGCTTTGTCTCATTTTCCTACAAACATCCATCACATTAACGCTGCGCACGCGGCGCTTTTAGCCCTCAGCCAGGGAAGACATTTCCTTTCGGTGAGCTTCCTGACCTTTTGTTCTTTTCTCCCAGGTCCCTTCGACAGCCGAGCGACCATCGAAGGAGCCACGGTGACGCTGCAGAGGGTGACTCAGGATGACGCTGGGGAGTACCGTTGTGAGATCAGCGCGCCTCTCGACGCAGTCAGCCTGGGCGAGACCAATGTGACCCTCAAAGTCCTCGGTACAGCTGTCTATCAGAATCTATCAGAAAAAATCTCAAAGATCTTTGTTTTGTCTTTATAAATCCTGACTTGTCCCCTCCGTCAGTGCCCCCCCACACGCCGTCCTGTGAAATCCCGAGTGCGGCTGTGACGGGCTCGGTGGTGCAGCTGCGCTGTAAGGACCAGCAGAGCATCCCTCCTGCTACGTACACATGGTTCAAGGACGACCAGCTAATGAGCCAGCCTCGCCATGCCAACGCCACCTATTCAATCAACTCACACACAGGAGTACTGGTGAGCGTGTGTGTGCATGCAGATAAGGAAAACCATGACATTGTCTCCTTGCAGTAGTGTGCTACTTTTATTTAGTTAGTAGCAAGCGTTCAATTATTTCTCAAGGACTTTAACTCAGGGTGTTTAAAAGAAATGTTTTCATGAGTGCAGTTGTTAAACTCTCCTTCTCTCGTCCATATATCTTCTGCAGGAATTCAAAACTGTAGCCAAAGAGGACACCGGTCGGTACAGCTGCCAGGCATCGAATGGGGTGGGACCAGCCAAGATGTGTGAGGGCAAGCATTTGACGATAGGTGTGTGTGTGTGTGTGTGTGTGATCCTCCACATTTCATCCAGTCTCTTCCCCCACACCTTTCAGAACTGTGGAACATCAGAGACGCAGTGAGGAGGAAAAACCTCTAAACCTGTTTGACTCTGCTGCTCAAATCCTGAAACACCTTTACAAACTCACAAAGTGACATTTTACAGGGTTTTAAATGATCCTTTTATTGATGGAAAGGTCCTCAGCTCGCTAATAAAATATATATTTGACTCTAGATTAAAGCAAGCAAGCATTCCGTGCACTTAATAAATCATGGGAAACATCACTGGAATGCAGGAACACAAAGTCCATCCTAACTCTTCTCTCCCACTTCCAGAGGACGTTAACGTTGCAGCCATAGTGGCAGGGATGGTGGTGGTCCTGCTGTTCATCATCGTCTTTGGCTGCGGGGGACTTCTTCTACACCGCAACGGCTTCTTCAGCCGTGAGTTTGGAATAAGAACTTGGTGTGCGTGCATGAACAGGGTACGAATAAAGAAAAGTGACACATGTTCTCGTTTTTTCTTACATGGGCCTCACGACTCATCCATCAGCAGGACACCGGGGAAGGTAAGAGCTCTGTGATCTCATTAACATTGACATGAACAAACACAGGCTAATATCCTACACAATGAGCACTGGGGGGGTGGGAGGGGGGGCTGTCTATGTGCTGAGTCAGGACTGTAAAGAGTGACAGCTGCGGCTGTGTTTTCAGTCATCCAGTGATTGGCTGCAACAGATGTACAAACCTTAAGATGTTTTTTGTAAACGACTGCCGCTTCTAAGCAGAAATAATCAGTGCAGCAGATTTGTGAATAATTACTGGGCGTTAATTAGCTACAATGAAAATATTGGCAGTGGAGAGAATTGCAGGCAATTAAGTGGATGAATAATATGAAATGAACTATTTCGCAAGTGTGAAGATTGAAAAATGAGATGGTCCCTCAAACGCACCACTGAGACGTAAATTGAATGTCCTCATATGACTGACCCAACTCACTCGCCTTTATTTGATTACTGGCTTGTTGCTGTGCAGCATTTGATGGAGAGTCGGTGCGCAGCGCTCCTTGAAGCTGATGCGAAAGCTCTTTTGTCTAGGTTAAAGTCTGATGCTTATCTCACTGAGCTAACTGGAGCTGTCAGTGTCAACTTCCTATTTATAGAACAGGCTTCTTCACAAAGACTCAAAGACAATGTCCCATGATTTCTGATGCACCAATAGCGCGTGAGTCGACTGTAGCGTTGCAGCTCTTCCTTTTAGGCACAAACGGTGCAGGGGCTCTGTTTTAAGACGACAATTAAAATAACACTGAAACATTTGTTCTAACGACTTCAATGCAAACATGCACAAAGATATATTGCTTCAGTTAATATTAAAGATCTTCAGGGGCCTAAACTGGAGCCTAGGGGGACACCTTCCTCACGTAGGATTTAGACACTGCTGGATTGCTGCATGTGTTGGCTCGCACTAGCATTTTGCTGTGGCGCGTTTGGCTGCATGTTTACACAGTGCGGTTGCTAATGAGATATTAGATCAATCATTTCAAGATGTGCTCTGAAATATTATTGCTGAACATTTAGGTTCGTGTCTGCAATTTGAAGGATTTCTTCTAAATAGACTTTTGTCAACATGACATTAAATTTGTGCCTGAAATTCTTGTTTGAATGTTGTATGTTAAGGTCATTGTAAACGGGGAGAAAAATGGTGCACTAAGGGCTCTCTGCATGGTTTAGCTGACTGAACAAATCTCACCCACTGTCCAACATGTTTACAGCGACTGCACTTGACTTTTTTTTTAATTACATAAGTGCAAATATAAAACAATTTCAGATACAAATTGAACTGTATGTTGGAGACGACCTAAATGTTCAAGCACATCTTAATGCATTGTTTAATATTTCACACTAACGTACCCTGAGTCCATAAGGCATGGTGTGCAGTGTGAGTCCACAAATCACAGCCCTCTTGCTTACAGTTTTTAAAAGCCGACCCAATGGCCCCTACAGGTCATTTTGGATCTCCCAGTGTCACGGTGCAGCCCACATCAGCAGCCAAACCCTGCACAGAACAGAGGACACGTGAGTTAACGCTTAGGCCCACAGCTCAGACAGATAAGGAAGCAATTAACAGCCATGATAATGAGAGTCTTAATTGTGGAATTCGTAAAGGAATAGTTCAGCACGCTTTACCTACGGAGGGTCCAGCGACAGTTTAGTACATTCACGGGGGAAAGGATTAGATGAACACAGGAAGTGTTGGTTAGCAGCAAGTTAGATTAGTACTCCTGCATTATTAGGCATTATTTCTAACATGGGGAGGACGCACCAATGTTTACAGACACACTGCTCTTTACTTTTTAGCCTTCGGGAGGTTTGCTATGTATGATGTGCACAATTTATGCAGAGCAAGTTATGACTCAGGATACAGCTGTCCGCATCACGTTTCCTCTCTTCTTAGTGACTGTGTCAAACTGTCCGCTGTACTTACCATGTCTTTGTCTTTCAGGTCCAATGTCAACTACATCCCTCCGCCCCAAGAAGTAGGTTTGATTTCTGCATCTTCTCAGATCACACCAGACCACGTCTCTGAAACAAATAGGAGTAGTTAATAACTGATACAATTCTTTGTGTCCCTCAGCCCCAGGATTTCAAACACACCCAGTCGTTCATGCTCTGAGAAGCTGGCCTTTCTTTGAGATTACACCAGTCACGAAAAGGTGCCAAAACTGGACCCTCTGGACTCTGAATGAGCTCTCGTTCTTCCGCTACATGCTTACTTTAATCTTCTATCATCGCTCACTGGGATGAGTTGACAAGCAGATCTGCAAGGCTTTTACTCTGTTGCTTTGCTGTGTGGTTTTGCCTCTTGTCATTGACATTTTCTGCTGGTGTGGGTTTAAATACAGTTTAGTGGCCCTCTGCTTCCCCCTGGTGGTCACATTTCAGACCTCCACTTGAGGTTTTCTTAAAATTCCAGGGACTAATAAACCTTTCTACACTTTTTATTCCCTCTGCAGGCCAATCATTTTAACTACCTTTGTTTTCTTTTACCAAAGACTATTCAAGAGATTGTTTTGCTTTAAAATCTTAATCACTTGGGGGTTTCTCTTGAAGCCATAGGCAAAGCATGTCAATTGTTTTCAGTCAGCTCAAAAATAAATACAGTTTACCTCAGCCTTTCCAGGAGCCACAGTGCTACATTCTCCATAATCTTAGTAACAAGACAACCATAGCCAATTCTACTGAGACCAACCCCATTCCGTCCTAATGTGCCTGCATGGTCTTTTTATACATACATATATATATATATATATATATATATATATATACCTTGTGCCTTTTTAATTTGTCATATTTATCTATGGATCACAGTTTTTTTGTAAAGAACTTGCCTTACTTTGTTCTTGTCTTTATATTTTGTGCCACTTTTATCAATGTAAGTGTCTGTTTTTAGACTGTGTGAATGGATTGTTCAGAGTTTTATTTGAATAGTGTATCAGCAATAAAGTTTTCTATTTGAAGTGATGCTGTCATTGTGACCATACGTAGCCAGTGGCAGTAAATATCTGACATAATTTATCATTTTAATATGTGTATAATAATTTTTGGGGGGAAAAATTGGCCCGTCCACCTGAGTCCAGTGTCCACACTCCTTGATGTGTCCCCTCTTCAGATTTGGGATCTGAACACAGGCAGAGCCACAGGTCCATCCTCAATCCATTCTCTTTGTACTGGCTGACGTAGTACTGCAGGTCGGCCTCCGTCAGCATGGAGCTCCTGGGAATCTGCTC
>JAUMHF010000012.1:6802764-6893373 GCA_032359275.1 Microctenopoma steveboyesi | reverse complement strand
TATATTGTGTAAGGTCTTAAACCTTACACTGTAAAGTGCCTTGAGATAACTTTTGTTGTAAAATGGCGCTATATAAAAAAAATTGAATTGAATTGAATTGAATTAAAGTTTCAGTACACTGTAACATATTAAATCTAAAGGAACATGTATATTTATTGACTGTATTTAACTTTTGTTTGTCTGGATGAAGTTGCTGAAGTTACAGATAAACAGCATATCTCAATACAAATTATTTTGTGCTCTGTTGTATTTTTTCATACACATATCTTTATTCAAATTAGACAACAAGGTCCAGTTCACAATCACACTAAAAAACATAGGAATTATTATAATAGTTAATTATATTGATGTCGCCTCGTGGACATCAATAAGAGTTACAATCTAATACACATAATTAGTAAAACGAATTTAAAATGAATATGTTTAATTGTATTTTATAATTTGTTATTAAAATAAATTAAAGTGTTGATGTACGGCAGTGTTGTAGTTATGCTAATGCCCACCAGGTGGAGATACTGGACCAGAACACAGCAGTAACTCTTTAAACTCACTATTTTAGATCACAGTAGTTTTAATTAAATGTTCCAGAGGTATTTCAGCTTTTACTGTGATATATAAAAATAATGTTTTTAAAGAGCCAAAGGGGAAGTTATAAATTATACAGGAAATAAAATATCACGATAAAGAAGGTATAAATAAAATGTTTCTGGGATTAAATGACCATAATTGTAGTTCAGTGGGATAGACATCACACTGGGATTCAGTAGGTTTATTTTGAAAACAATTGGAGTGATCCAGAGACTGTGAAGCCTTCTACAATGAGGGGACCCTGATCCAGCAGGAGGCAGCAGTGCAACGAAATGGATGCGAGCTGCCGTTAGACTCCGAGATAGAAGAAGAAGAGTTCAGATGTAAGCGGAAGTGATGTAACGTAAGTGGTGTTTTATAGGCGATTATCTTACTTCTGGGATTTCAAATCAATATCGCGCAACTCTCTGCATAGAGGAATGTCGGCCACGCGTCCGAAAATGATCTTCAGTGTTTTTCAGCTTTTTCTTTCTGTTCTGAATCCTGCAGGTCATGGTTACTAAGGTCCAGTTCTCTCAGACAACAGGATCAGGATATGAGAACTGAGAACAGAGCTTTACAGCTTTTCTGAGAGAGGTTACAGCCACTCAACCTAAAGATACAACAATGAATGAAAACATATTTTCAATCACACAATGGTCACTTTCTCCGTGCTCCTTTCACAGAAAAATTCCCACCCCAAGCTGTACCCTGGAGACATCGTGGAGTATCCCAGGAACAGATACTTCTCACATTTTGGTGTTTACTATGTGGCTCACCTGACATGTCGAGGTCTGTTCTCCTGTTGACTTCCTCATTTTCATTTCATACTTTGGCTTCTGCACAGTTTTATTCTGAGGGGAAATCTTATCAAGATGAAAATGCTGCAGGGTGTAGTGGTGATGAAATCTGTCATGCGTGTTTGTGTAAATGTAGATGAGGTTGTGCATCAGCTTCTGTGCTGTAAAGACGTTCAAACTGTCCATGAAACACTTTTAATATGTGTTTGTCAGATTCAGACCAAAAGCTGCTGCTGTTCGGCTGTGCTCTGAGGTCAGAGGTCAAACTGGATCCACTGGATGTGGTGGGGAAAAAATACAAGGTGACACACAGAGAGAAATCACAAATGATGATGTGACAAAAAGCCACGAGCAGGAAGTGACTGTGTCATTGATGTTCAGGTGAGCAACATGCTGGACGACTCGCTCCTGGCCAGAGACTTCCACAGCGTGGTGAAGCAGGCCATCAACGACATGCTGGGTCGCGAGGTGACGTTCGACATCCTGTTTCACAACAGCGAGCACCAGGCAACGCTCTTCAGATACGGAGTCAACCTTGCCAAGAGAGAGACTGTTACATTGAACATTAACAGACAAAATGAGGAGCAAAAATGTAACCTATTTTTAACCTTTAATCTCATTGATTGGTAAAAGTGACAAACTTTATCACATCTTAAAAAAGAACTGAGGTTTCATGCACGTAGTTCAATCCACTCTTTTTATTAAAGACAACATATTTGTGACATGTATTATTCAGGAAGATGTACATAGACATGGGACAGCTTCACTTGGCCTCTTCAAACTTCGGCTCTGGGAAAAAAAAGCGACTCGTTAGTGACTGTGGTTCTGACAACACCGTAATTGTCCTTATGACATACTACAGATCTACCATAATATACAGGACCTAGCTAACTGCAACTCTGAAACACTTTGAAGCTCAAAAATAAAGGCTTCTAGAACCAATTTTATAGACACTGGTAAATCGTGTGTGAATCTAATCCGAGTTGTATCAGACATTAGTACCCATCAGTGTGCGCCAAAACTTCTAATGGAAACATTATGGTAGTCACTGTTAAAACCTAAGCTTGTTAGACTAAATCTCCAGTTTATTGTAAAATATAGTGCATGTTTACCTTTACTGCAATTACTATGATTAGATTATTCTCTTCACCATTTTTGAAAAAGAAACTAGTTGAATTTCACAAAATGAAACACCCCGTTTGATTTATTCAGGAAGTACGCACCGTAAACAAAAACCCAAACAAACCTGAGAATTTCAAGTCGGGGAACTTGTTGAAGTCTCCTCCACCATATAGCCTCTGTAGTTTGGTTACCTCCTCAGACAGGTTCTTCTGATAGGCAGGTCCTGCATCCACAATGCCACCAGAAGCCCTGGGAGAGCCAGGCATCAAATAGTTGTTCAAGAAATCAGCTTGATGGCAATCAGCTTTTACTATAATCAACTCAATAATAAGGGGAAGTATATTTGGTTTATCTATGTGGGCTGTAAAGTGCTAAATCAAGCACAACGGGAGCTGTGTGCTATCAACTGACTTGCTCTTGGTGGTGTAGTCACGGATCTTGTCCAGGAACAGCTTTTGGACGGGATCGAGGTCTTTGGCCCGGTTGAAGAGGACAGCAGAGAGGCCAATGTTTCTGTGCAATGTCAGGCTCACAGCAGACCGCAGCGCGGAGGAC
The DNA here is from genome assembly GCA_032359275.1 of Microctenopoma steveboyesi. NCBI lineage: Eukaryota > Metazoa > Chordata > Actinopteri > Anabantiformes > Anabantidae > Microctenopoma > Microctenopoma steveboyesi. Next base: position 6,890,329 of record JAUMHF010000012.1, on the reverse strand, counting down.
AGATGGGACAATCGGTGAAGTGCCATCTGAAAGAGAAGCATCAAGTTAGGTTGTAGTGAGGAGAGAAGAGCCAGTGGTTGAGCCTCAGTACGCCACTAGCTAAAAATGCGTAGCCTTGGAGGCAAATGCTAATAAAATAAGTGTATGTGTAGGTTCAAACCTCATCGTGCACCGACGCTTTAAGTTAACATTTCAATGTACTAAACCTCGAAGAGCACCTTGCGTTTGCCTCCTTACCTGACCTACCTCTATGTACGGACGTGCTGCTGCACAGCTGAAGCTAAATGCTAATAACCCCGTGCTTCATTGAACGTTAGCTAGGTTTACAATCTAAACAGATAAACAGATATAAAAGTCTAAAAATGCCTAATTACACCAATAATCCACGACGTCATAAGAACTTTAAACAACGTCGGTTGCCTTTGCGCTTTCTTGGGTTAAATATCTGCTATATTCACACAACAAAACAAACTGCTAATGCTGGCATGCTAAGCTAGCGTTAGCGGACGCGACGCAGACTTAAAAGTCGTTCTTTATCCTTTACAGTACTGCCTTGTCTCATTCCAACATTACATTATTCAACGACGTGGTCAAACAAGTCTCAGTGTGCGCAGTAATAGAAAACAGTGAGGAGTTAAATGTTTCAAAACGTAACTTTAAAACAGACTACTCACCTTGGATTTGACACTCAGAGAACAAGATCCAAATGTTGAGGACCGCAGGGCATTATGGGACACGATGCCGACACGATGACGTCTGTGCACGTCAAAACGTTGCTTCATTCACGCAGCGCTGGGCATAGTTAGGATGACAGTGACTTATACATTTATAAATACTCTTTAAATGTAAAAAGATACAATTTTCCGTTTTCTAGTTATTTCTTTTTAATTTACTTATTGTAATTGTACCTTTTATTTAAGGACCATTTCAATTCTATTAAATCTCCTGTAATTTTCAGGTTCCATTGCTTTTGGTAAATGCAACATGCGTGGTATTTATGCGATCCTTCATTGGTTTCAGTGCAATACAAAATGATGTAACCTTTAAAAAGATGACCTCAGATCATCTGTGTCAGGAGGCAACATACTGAACCCGGTCAGCTCCAGTCTGCTGCTTTGTCTCACAGTGACCTCCGACAAACTTATATAAAGGGCAAAAAACATCAGTCAATTTCCTTATTATTGCGCTGATCCAACAAACCAGAAAAAGGATTAGAATTAAATATAATGTGTGCATAAATAAATATATTTTCAAGTCTGATAAATAACACACAAAGACGCTGCATCTGTATGTACATTCAAAACTTTATTATGGAATACAGTGTAGAAAGCATTTTCCCAGTCAATGCAAATGGCCTGCACAATATTACACAGTGGAAAATAAAACCAATATATATAATCCAAAGAAAAAGAAAGAAAGTAAATCCTGCTTCCTCTTCTACTCTACTGCCCTCTGTTGGGCTTCTAATGAGCACCCCCTGAAAACCAGACCAAGCCCACCGCAGCCTCCATATGAACATTTCACTCACCACTTCCTCACAGATCTATCTCACCATTAGATGTATTTACAGAGTAAGAGGTCAATTATCTTCCGAAATAATGCTGAGATGGTGACCAACCTCTACCATGAGCTCACCGTAAGAAGATGAACAGGATTCTTGGCTATGAAGCCCTCAGCTCAGACTAATATTTGATCCCAGCTTTCACACATCCTCGCTAACCAACTCACTCTCAGCTCTCTAGATGGTGATCGCCCACCGTCTACAGAATACAGTGCCCTGCCTCTGAGGAGTCAAAGTATGTGTTGATGTCAGAGAGGTGAGCAGCATGCTTGAAGGTAAGGAATGCACAGGAGAAAGCGAGAGGAAAGGAAAAGTGAAAATCCATTACATATATACAGACTGCCTGCCTGGCTGGCTGGCTATCCGTCTGGAACTGCAAGTCATTTCCTCTTAACCTCACCTCCTCCTTCGTCCTCTTAGCACTTTACCTGTTCTATCAGCAGAATGCAACATGATTACAAAACCAAAAAAAAAAAAAAAGAGACAGCGTCAGCTTACAACTGGACAAAACACCAGACTGAAAATGACAAAACACATACACGGAGAGATAATCCTAACCCATCCCCCATGCTGGATTTCTTACATTGTTCCGTTTCCCTTCCTGCTCCCTGCAACCTTAAGCCCCACAACACACCCTTTATGAAAAACATAGTAACACAAATCAAACACAAAAGCAAAAGTTGACGCGGATGATTTCTGAGATATAAGGATCTTTAACATAATAGATTTCAGAGAATGAGAAAAATATATGACAGAGACGAAGCCTGCCTCCCTCCTGTAGCTTCAAGAACGTAGCAATGTCAAAAACAAAACAACTTCAAATAAAAGAAATGAGGAACAGATTAAAATTCCAAAATCACATATCTCTTTTAAATGTGTATTTTACATGATTTCAAAGCAGAGCCTATTCATCTAGATCTATATATATATTTTTCATCAGTTTGAAGTCACGTGATCACAAGAAGATACTAAATGTACAATCTTGCTAGAATGACAATCTATATGTGAGAAAGGATCTGAAGAGAGAGCAGCATAAAGATCTTGTTTTTTGTTTTCCCATATCCTGTTGTCGTTGTCATGCACTACATAGGAACAGCTAAGACTTCAGCATTACTTCAGTAACATTACACGCAATTTAAAAAAAGGACTTTACATTGGTAGATTTTTTTTCTCCATTTTCATTCTTTTTTGAAAAACAAAAACAGGAAACTATATAGAAAAAAAAGAGTCTAAAAAAACCCCAAAAGAACAGCTCATTCAGAATACAGAATAACTACCGTCGTCATCATCAACGTGTTCATTATGATCAGCATCTCCAGATATCCATTAGAGCCTTGTGTGACTTAACACAGCCCAGCTGTTGTAAGAATGCGCAAAAGAAAAAGGATGGAGGGAGGGATGGAGGAGGCAGGGAGGGAGATGAGGCTCACTTATACTCCAGTGTAGACTGTAGAGTGAGTGCAGTAGTGGCAGCAGGCAGGAAAACACTGGGCCCCGATTTATAATCATTACAAAGAATATGATACATACAAATCAATATGTCCACGTGTTGAATAATTTGAAGTGACAGATGCAACCAATTTTTTTGGAGATGAGGCCCTGGTCAGCCTGCACTTCTTATCCTATTGATCAGTGGTCAGATTTGCCCAGAACTTTTCCAATTCAAAGAAACTCGCCTACCCTCTGGCCCTGAATCAGTGTGGAGAGAAGGTGCTTCTTTCACCTGTGAGTGGGTTCGTTTCGATGCACTGGGCGGGGCCTTTCTTCTATACATTAACGGGCCCAGACAAAGCAACATAAAACACTCCCGTTCCCTAAGTTAAGAGTCGTTTTGCTCCCATAAAGTGAACAAACGTGGTGCCAACTGGCCACAGTGTCCACCCAGGCAAGAATGAAAGAAAACCCAGGCTACAGACGCTCTGTGTGCTCGCAATTTATTTCTTCAGTCACTCAGTGATCTAAGCCACACTGCCCTTTGGAGACGTGGGACTAGTCGGATGGGGGAGGACGAGGGAGGGAGGGATGCGTGATGTGTGGGAGGAGATGTTTGTGGGTGTGTGTGTGTTTTTGTGTGTATGTGCGCATTTGTGTACTCCTCAGTTCTGCATCTGCTCAAAGAACTTGTAGGTTGGGTTCTCGTAGCCATTCTGCTGCATCTTAGACAGGTGGCGCTCCTCGGGGGTGACGGCAGCATCCACCTGGAAGAGACCCAGAGAGAGGTGGGGGAGGTCACACACACAGTGTATTATGACGTGTACACAACCTTTTACATACTTCTTTACGAAAATAAAAAAACAAGGCAGCTCTGCCTACTGTAGTTTCTAATGAGCTAATGAAAGTTCTGAGATGATGATAACTGAGGAGAATTAGTGAAGGAACGTGGAAAATCAATTGGTAGCAGGCTTTTATCGAAATATATTTAGTGAGCAGATACATCCATCCATTAACAAACAAACAGTTTCTGCGCAGTGCTATCCCCACACGTTTACAGACTTACCGTTATATATATATATACACACACTCTGGTGTTCTTTCACATACAGAAATACATATACACAATACAGATACATATACATATCTACGCTAAACGTCAGCATCACCCTCACACACGAATGATTTCTGTCTGCTTCAACACAGTACATACACACTAAGGTCAGCTGTTTCTCACCTCAATGACTCCGTGGTGGATGGAGGTGTACTGCTTCTTCCTCAGCATCACCAAGGTGATGACTATCACGGTTGCTATGACGACCCCTCCAACCATCAGGCCAATGATGGCGCCCTTGTTAGAGCCCACATCCTCTGCGAAGAAGACCTGTGGGAGTTGAAGGGCAGGCAGTAGTGTCAGGTGTTCTTGTTTTAGAACGTGATGGCTTCAGTTTGATGACAGTAACGTCTCTCCTCCCGCTGTGGAAATGTGTCATTGTGTGTTCATGACACTTCTGAGTAACGAGTGCAGTTTTCGTTTTCAACACAGCAGGCGCAGAGTTAACTGTGTTTAAAAATAGTTTTGATGTCACTTCCCTCAGGGAGCCAACAATGACTGGTAGCTGCTACTACCAACAGCTCATTTACTTCTTCTGGTTTCCAGTTTTCATTTACTCGAGTCGCTGTGCAGTATTTACATTTCCTATCCGTTTTGTCATTTTTCAAAGCAGCATCATTACCGAGTCTAATTTAGCTTGAAAATAACCGCTGTGCTGCTACAGGACATAGACGGAACACAGAAAAACAGAAAACACGGACATTTATTTTTGACAGACACAGAGACTTCTATTTCCTGTGGTTGTCAGGTGATTTAGAGAAAGCAAAGCATAACAAAGAAGCACTGACGCAGCATGACTCAGCTCCAACACAACACAACTAAGATATATGATTCCAAGAAATTTCCAAAATTAAAAGAAGAAACCATCCATCTAGTGGATTATGCTGCTCTGTGAAGCTCACTTAATAGAAGAATAAATAGACGCGAATGGCTTCTTCAGAAGGGAGAAAAATCAAGTCCTAATATATCCACCTATACAAACACCAGCAGGGATAATGGGATAAAAACTAGTCAACCGTCACAAATGAAAAAAAAACTTGTAGATACAGAAATTCTTCCCGAAATCTCAACGCAGCTTACAGTCTGGTGAGCCTCCTTCAGAATTATGCTGCACAATTGGGCTACACTAAATATTAAATTAATAAATCGAGTTGTGGAGGCAGCGAGACACACTGAAGGCTCATTGTCAAAGCAAGAAATGCGATATGTAATACAAAGTAGGGATTAAGAGATTAGAGCCCTTAGGTGAGAGGAATGAAGTCTGTGGATTAGGATTTGAGGGTGGATTGGGGTTTTTGTGCTGGTATTACAGTACTGGATGAGATTAATGAATTAATGTTGAACTGGGTTGTTATGTTTAGCACAATAACCTGTGACTGACCAGTCAAAAACCACACCTAAGTTAACTGGTCAGAGGACTGTAGAGTCTGGAGCGGAGCAGGCAAGCGTGACGCACGCATTATCATGGTTGTCTCCATGGGCACCTGTCTCCATGGTGACAACCTTGGGAGTTTACCAGGAGGACAAAGTGGAGAAATGGACCGGACTCTGTGTCGCTGTTTGCACTTGTGGGGTAGAGGGAGCAGAGGGCAAATGTGTACGTGTCAGTAAACGTGCGTGTGCACAAAAGCTCATCTGCATATGTACAAAAATCTGTGAATTTTAAACAAGTCTGCAGACCTGCACTGTTTCTTTTCAGTGTGTGTGTGAGAGTTTATGTATATTTGTTTACCAATTTCTGGTGGTGAACTTCATACTCGGTGCTCTGCCTGTCCTCTAGTTCAGGAATGGCTTCCATCTTCATTCCAGTCACTGGCAAGGGAAGAAGAAAAAAATAATCTATTATGAATGGAAACACTTAGCTGCTTTTCACACTCGCTGATGTCATACATGGACTGCAAAGGCAGACCATACAGGCACTATGAACTGAGGACAGTATGTACAGTCTGCACAGATATTAAAGCTCCATCACAAATCTAACAACTTAATAGAGGTCAACTGAAGCTCGCTGTGTGCAAAAACTATAATGGCTGCAAGATACTATCACAGGTTTGCCTCATGTCTCTGCTTTAGAAAAAAAAAACGTTGTGATGTGTAACAAATGTATATTTAGAGGAGTATATCATAACAGTATATCATTACAGTTAATGTGCAACTGCAGTCATGGTCTAATGAACTTTACAATAGATAAATGGATGGATAAGATTAGTCACTTGCTAAAGAGCACAGATAGGAACATAGTGATGCCACTTTCTAATCAGGAATCCCTAAATGTGTAAATAATTCTAGTTAATGATTATTCACCTGAATTTCTAATTCTATTGAGATAACTTATTTATTAATGGTGCTCACCTGGCCGTGTGGGGATGCCTCTGTCCAGATTGGGGCGAGAGTCCACTGGCTCCACTAGAGAGAAAGAATTGTCATTCATATATAAATACATGAGTTACTTTATAGAAGATTGTGTTTTTGTCTGTGAAGCAACCAAAACAGAGCTGCTACACTATTCATGTAGTTCTAGTACCCTGGTTGTCAGTGTTGGGCTGATTAAAGCTCTCAGGATGGATGAAACCAACTACTCCTTCGCTCAATGTGTCTTCCTGGGGCAAAAGGTCAGTCTGGCCGTCTCCTATCTCCTGGTCTGGCATCAGGGCGTCGTTGCCGTAGCTCACCCTTACGTCGGTCTGCAGGTTAGCCAGCTGCTGGGCCATCTCCGCCTGCTCCCTCTGCAGAAGTTCTGATTGGATTTGACCAGAAGAGTTACAAGGGAGGGGAGTTCCACTTGATTTATCATTTATTTGACAATTTTTGTAAAATGACAACTTTGTAAGTTTCAAAATAAAATGCTTTATATGATAAAAAAAAACATTGCTGGCAATAAAGAAAAAGAAAAGAAACAAACAACTGGTCAGCGTGTTTACATTTCTGCTCAAAGAAAATACTACAGCCCTTGCAATGAATGACAGAAATGTTTCTCTATCACAGACTAGCAGCCTCTAAGGAATTTCTTTTAGTTCCATTTTAATAGCTTTGGTCCCTTGCAATAACTGAATGATGTGGTTTTACCGACTATGTTCCTGTATGTATGTGTTTTGCGGGGCAGCACAGACTGTGACCGTCTCTGAGACAGAGACACAGATGGCTGCGTGACGCACGCAATTCCAATAAACCCAAACCCAAACCTAACAAATGCAGGGGCAGAGAGGGAGGGAGGGGATTTATCTTCCCAGCAAACAGTTTCATTTGACTCTGAACACAAGAATTAGGCCAAATGGCTCCAATACTTATCAACAAAATAATAGCATTTTTGGAGGCTGGAATGTGGAGCATTCAATCTCTCTGCTACATGTGGCACAATCAGGCGTCTTCCCCACGTTTCTCTGCCATCAGGGTAACACAGTGAACAAGACAGACATCTGAAATTAATGTTTACAAGATCTAGTGTCATGTCATTCTGAAAGACTTATTTTCTTGTCGCTACCCATCAACTGCTCTCTCACCTAATCCTTCCTTGCTTCTAAGGTTACTCTGTGGATGTCTGGATATTTTAAAAACTGATTTTTTTAGTTGTCTCTGCTCATTTTATTTTACCTGTGCTGCCAGACAAACATCTCGCTTCTCTTGTTGAAGTGTTGGTGAAAAGACAAACTCACCAACTTGGTCCTGAATGTCGTCCGCCACGCCGGGGACCTTGTAGAGAAGTCCCAGAGACTGGTTCATACGCTCCTCAATGACACGTAGGTGGGTCAGCACCTGTTTTATTTCACGCAGTTAATATTTATGTAGTTCTTAGAGACTACATAAAGCATCTATACATTCTTCATAGGCAGAATTCATAATACACAATGAAACCAATCATCAACTCTGAATTCTGTCTTATGCTACCTGAGGTCTTATCTGTGCCGCCTTCTTAGGATCCACCATGCGGACATGTTCAAAGTGCTTCAGAGTGTGCTGCCTGTCCTTCTGCTCAGCGCGCACATACTTCTTCAGCAGGCTGAAGACGTGGCGAGGCTTCAAGAGGAAAGACCAAGGCAGATGGTTAAGAGCAGCAGAAGGACCGTGTGATGCAGACTAATTCGTCAGTGTATTAGGTCCACCGAGCTAAAACTAAAAGCTAGACGTCAGCCAAATACAATTCTGCAAGATGATCATGTTCCCCTTCTGTTTAAACAGTTTTTGGAGGATGCTCTGCTGCATAAGACACAGGTGCTACATTTGTAGTTTTTACATTGCATATACTACCTACTTTTGCAGTAGGTCAATGAAAGAGGTTCACAAGAATATCTTACTTCAAATGGAACCATGAAAAAAGTATTTCAGTATTTTGAATGGCAGAGATACACAGTCATATAGGTGACAACAAGAAAGTGGCAAATAGCAGGACAACAATAAGAAACATAATTCTAAAAGTACTAAACATCAAATAGAGTGAAAGCTACTTTGCTAGTGATTGTTCCTGTGATCATCTGCATCTGTCAGACCTCATACCTTGGGGGGCTCCTGCTGCAGGGCAGTCAGGTAGCTCTCCAGAGCCAGGCGGCGGCGGTCATTTAGCAGAGCCTCTACTCGGGCCATGTGTGTCTCCACCAGCTGCTGCCGCTCACTGGTCGCCTCCTGCTCCAGCGCCTCCACCTTCTCCTGGAAACGCTGCGTGGATGAACATACACGGAGCGATTAGAGGACACCTTGGGTTGTTTCCTAGACGTGTTCACGTAGGCCGCCATCTTACCTGGATGACAGCCTTCTTGTCAGCACGAGGAAGATTCTTGGCTTCTCTTTCGGCCTCCTCCCACTCTCTCATCACCTAAGAAGGAGAAAAACGCTAGTTCAAACTTCGGTACAGTCAAAAAAGAAGCAGTTCAGGGTGCATTTCACTGCGTGTGGTACTTTTATAACTCTGCATGTTAGAAATAAACAATAATTCTACTCGTCAATCCCCTTGGTGAAACATTTCATTGCTCTGTGCAGCACAGATCTAATCTTCCCACAGCTATCTAAATAGAGGAAAATATGACATTTTACATTGCTATGAAAATACTACTGGGCTGCAGAGGGTAATATCACATTCATCCCGTCTGGGTAAATAGTCACAATAATAAGTCTGTTGATATGACAGTGTCTCTGCTTTGTAGGCCACTGGGAGAGGGTGATAATATAGGTCAGAGAGCAGAGTATGACAGTCTCACAGACAGTTTCTGACTTACTGAAGGCATTTCAAGGCTTTTACCAGAATCATGTTACAGACACTGTTCTGTAAGGGTGAAGTCAACCTTGTGAAATCAGATGGTGCTGCCCCTGTAGCTACCCACAGAGACTAAACAGTTATCCAGAGCAGTGTGCAAACTGGAAGAGCTTTAAGTGTCATGCAGTGTCCTTCTCTGGCGCTTGTGACGTTGCTGCGGACCATCTGGCTCTTCGCCGGTTGATTAAGGAATACAATTAAAGCTGAATTGGCTCGGTCAGCTCACCCAGGAGGGGATTAACAAATGCACATATTTGTTTTCCTTGCCACACCTCTTTTCTGTCTATACCTTATGTCCTCTTCCTCTCATTCGTAAAGTAAAAACTACTAAACTAACTGCTGAGCCTGTGGTTGGAACTCAATAAAGATATTATGTACCATCATTTATTTCCTTTCTTCTAGTGATCCTTCTCTGTTAGTACCTGAGACATTCTTTCACGGTGCTTGGCCTCCAGACTCTCTTTGGCCTTCTGGAAGTGGGCGTGTTCGTTCTCGTCAGCAGGCGTCTCCAGGTAGTGGTCCACGGCGTCAGGGGAGTTGGGTGTGGCTGTGGGCACTGAATAATATGGAAGTAGAGTCAGAAGGGGCAGGGAGGTAAAAATACTTACTGAAGCAACTTATGATGTCCAGCAACCTTTAGGGGACTGACCGTCTTACCTCAGCACACAGAGACACAACACAAAGCCCAAAGTGGGTTAATAGGGTTAGTGTGTGGCAGGGAGAAGGGAAACAAGATAGTAGCTGTAGCTGGAAGCCAGCATGCTCCAAAAGCAAACAAGTGAATGTCTCAGATGACCTGTAGTCCTTTGTAGAAGAGAGACAAAACCCCTCTCTCATTTATGTAACTCCATTCAGAGCGCGATACGTCACAACACCGACACTCGAATTCATCCTGTGGGCTCCGGAGCAGCGACTGAATTGCAGTCGACCCACCGGACAGAAATATAAGTGGATCATATTATTATATTGCGCGAAGCCTGGATTTAATCAGTGGAAAGTTGATTATCTTAGTGTGCTATCAAAAAGGGGTTCTAGGTACTCGTGTGAATCTGTGTGTGCGCGCGTTTGCCTGCGTGAAGGTCACTTGTCATGTGAAATTGGTTATGGCTGATGAGACACAAAAACAACAGAGATGTGATTTACTTGACCTGAGTCGAGCATTTAGTTAGCCTCTGTTTCTCTACTTCGTTTAAAGGATCAGTTCACTCAAATGACAAAGAAGCATTTTTCTCACATGCCTCTACTGGCTTCATGGAGCTAGTTTGGGCTTCATTTATTCTGGTTTAGAGACCGGTGTCTCTTAGATTTCTGCTTCCATTTAGTAGTGTGCGGTGCTCACAGTGTAGATAAATATTATATTATTAGATATAGCAGCAATTTATATTTTCAGAATGATCTCACTGTCAAAATATTCATGCAGGGACAATTTCTTTGGTGGAAAATGGTTTGAATGAACACTGATCGTGTCTGTAGATCATCCTGTAGAGACAGGAGTGACTTTCCTTGAGGAACAAGACGCGAGTGCCGCAAGCAAAAATCTTTTTTGCATCCATTGTACTGTGGTGCACCCAGGAACCACACTGCAGTGGTGTTACTTTCTGCAGGGTACATTTCCTTTAATTTCCTATCTAGCTGCTTATAACTATACATTCTCCAGTTACAAATGTCAAATAAATCACAGTCATGGTGAGAAGTCAGTGTACTTCCTTCTAAAGTGAGTGTTTATTACAAAGGCTTTGGCCTTGGACCACACATGCATGTACATAGTACTTTCCCACTTACACTGTGGTCATTAAATTAGAAACACCATATCAAAACACACAGACACCACAAACACACACACATAATATAATTAGATCAAAAAATAGGCAGACAGAGATGCCTCCATTTTGCTGCCGGGTAGATCCTGCATTTCATGTCTGAGGCGTTCACATATTGACCAAGGTCCCTGAACCTCTCAACACACAACACTGAAATTAGCATCAGAGCCAAACACCTTCCACTTACACCATCCGTAACACATGACCCCCATCTGCAAACACAGTTCAGTTTGTGGCTGCATGATCACATCTAGCTCAACAGAGAGAGGTTGTTTCCAGGTCTCCGTTGTTATAGAACTCAAATGGACAAACAGAGCAAGGTGTGAAAATCACCAAGCAATCATTCTGCTGAAAATCAATCACAATGTGATATAGAAGGCAGGCGTGCTCCAAGTGTGTAATGACGTATTGAGTTTTTCAAAATTGCAACAGCGGGATGATTTGACACCTGGTTTAAGGCAATCGAATGTATTTCCTCAGTGATAAGGACCTCATCAGGTCTGCGGTGTGTCAGAAAACTGAGAATTACTGCAAAATAATTCCTGCTTGAATGATTTGCAGCTCATATACCTTTTTGTTACACATTGAATTATATCTACAATGGGACAGGTGATCAGGTTAGTGGCATCAAGAGACCACAAAGGATTAGGGAAAGTAAGTAAAGTCTGCAAACATCTTTATATGTTTGACAGACACAAGCACAGAGATGGCGAAGAAGGTTAGCCGGGGAATGGAGCTGACAGGTCAGAAGAGAAACAGCGAGCAAGAAATATTTGAGCAGCTGTTAATGTCTGGCGGCTGGCTCGGAAACGCAGCAAGTAAAAGTGAGGAGTTAGAGTCTAAAGGCATTCGAACCAGTGAGCTGCTAACTGAGGTTAGCTGCTGTTGGCAGGACTTACTGATGCTGCTGCAGACAGACATGCAGTACTCCTCTGACTCAAAGTTATTCCTGTTGCCTCCACAGCCGCCGTAGATAAACTGCACACAGCGGCCCTCCTGTCGTTCAAAGTACCAGCGGGGCAGCATGGCCCGGCATGGACCAGTCTCTGCACTGGCCCAGCACACATCTTGGAGGACACACACACACACATGCGTCATTCACAAAGCTGTACACCACCACAGAAATCATTCTAGCTCACCATACACCATATAAGCATGTCATTTTTTTGTTGATGTGTTCACCTGTAATACAATACTGAGGAAAGCTAGGTTTAAACATTATTAATACTGCTTGGAATTTAATTTACGTTCAATTCAGCACCAAAGTGAAGAAATGGAGCTGGAACAAGCAATTCTGATTCTAATGGAACATATCTAATGAAAGCTGTGACATGATGAATGAGCACAATAAGAAAAATGACAGCAGGGAATTAATCGGTGGGAAACGCGAGGTTCAATCGTGTTTAGCAAAGCAAAGAAAATGGGTGTTTGTATGTTGTGCTAATAAACTTTTTACGCATTAATCTAAATGCAAAGATTCCCGTCGTCAAATAGCTGTATTTAAGATGTTAACACATATTTTAATACCTCGCACTCAGTGACCGGACATTTCAGGGACGCTTTTTAAAGGTTCAGATGCCCTGATTGGAAATGCGCCTCACCTTTGACAACTTCTTCCACAGACTCGGTGGTCGTGGTGGTCGTAGTGGTGGTGGTTGTCATGGCAACGTTGGTGGTGGGCTCATCTACATCGTCGTTGTCATCGAGCGTGTCAATGTCGTCGTCATCTCCCTCCTCCTCTTCCTCTACTGGCTCTTCATCCTCGTCCCCGTCTCCATCCTGATCGTTGTCCAGTGTGTCTTCCTCCTCCTCTTCCTCATCCTCTTCCTCAGCCATCTCCTCCTCTTCTTCTTCCCCCTCTACCACAGATGGCTTGGTTTCCTCTTGCTGCTCCGCTGGCTCTGGCTCCCGCACCATACTGAGAGGGAAGGAGTGATGAATAGAAAAACAGAGAGAAAGGGAGACAGATGAAGGTGAGAGGGGAGAAAAGAAACATATGGAGGCAACAAGAGCAATTGGTGAAGGGTGACAGAGAAGGAGGAGTGAGAAGAGGAGGAGAAACAGAGGGACATAATTTAAATTATAACCAAAATGCAGTTTTCAAGGTGAGAAATGTTATCATCATGGCAATGTTGAAGATGAAAGTGGCAGTATCTATGATCATCTACAGGTGCTTATGTATTACTCTGCTGCTGCCTTGCACTCATCCATATGTGTGTCTGCCTGTCTCCGTCTGTGTACCTGTTGTCAGAGTAGTCGGTCTCTGCTCCGCCCCACCAGACATCGGAATCATCGGCATCCTGCTCGGCGCTCTCAACGTCACGCTCCGCCTCAGCGGGACAGCACACAAACTCCACTCCTCGGAAGCGGTCGATGCCGCACGGCAACAGCATCCCGTAGTCATGGAGATTCATGGTGCGATCTCCGCAGGACTACAGAGACACATCAGTATGAGTAAATATTTTAAAAAGTCATTAGTGTAGTGCAAGCGTGTGTGCACTGACCTCCTTGGCCACAGTGTGCCAGTGCAGGTGGCTCTCACACTGGTCCATGCGCTCCTGGTGCAGGAACTTGCACTTGTCGGGAACGAGGAGGGCATCACTCACAAACTCTCCCACTGCAGCAAACCAACATCCTTGTTTATAATTCATACAACAAGCAGCTTAAATCCAGCCATTCTGACACCGGACACATTTCAACAAGCACTGATAATTCCAATAAAGCGTAGCTGACCCCAACTGCTGGGTTGCTATAGCAACCCGTGTAGTAATCAGAGCAAGCTTTTTGTCTTTGCTTCTTCTGCTTCTAATTCCTAACGGGGAACACTACTTTCTAGAGTTGCTTTCAAACAAAGATACTGTGAGTAAATAAAATCCTTCTATGCTCTCACCCAGGCAGCGGTAGGGCACCACGATGTGCATGTGACTGCGACACTGCTTCCGTCCATTCTTGCACCAGTTCTGAATGCTGACAGGCTGATTGGCCTCCACCACATTGGTAATTTGGAGCTCTGGGTACACCTACACACGGTAGCATGTATTAAAATAAGAGTACAGCACAACAAAGTATGAAGTAGAATTAATTAAATAATCCCCCCCTCTTTACATCTGCTCAACAGCAGTAACCTACAAAGTCAGAACTCATGCATTCACCCTCTGTGTTCTACACATATCTATTCGTTTTCTTTGGCCTTTTTGTCCATTCAACTTGTATTCTAAAAATGGCTTCTTTCAACATCCTCCAAACAACCTGAATCCTAAATTCCATCTTCTAACGTGGCAGCAACGTCATCAGTGTGTCCTCAATTTCCCCACAGTGATCAGTAAAATAGTTAAATATGGCTAAGCTTCTATTTAAGAGGCTCCTAATGGAAAGAACTCTGGCCTCTGAAGCCTCCGTTGATCCATTTGAGAATCTGCTTCTTAATTTATGAACCCTTGTTTTCCACAGTGCTCACTGGTATCGTTCCTGCTTGATCAGCTTTGCTGTGTGACATCTGCCTCTACACAATAGTCAATGTGTCGCTCTCCAAATGCCTTATTCTTTTCCATGACACCTCCCCCACCATTTGTATCCTTACTCTTACAGTGTAGAGGAAAAAATACCAACTATCACCACCACCTTTTTTTTGTCAGCCTCTCCTTTGCCAAGTCTGATCTTCAAGCCAGCTTTGCATGGAAACTTCCTTTACGTTCTCAATTAGTCCTGCTCTAATTTTCTATATTTGACATTCAAAGCTGGGACTTAAGAGTGATTCGGTAAGTTTATTTGTATTATCATCAGATTTTATGTCAGAAGTAACAAGAGAAAGATCTTTCTTTGAGTCAATCAGGCAGTACATTATTAAAAAAAATCTCATTATGCATAGTGCATGTTCGCAGTGGAGGTCTACACTGCTGAAACGCTCCCAAATGAAATGGTGTTTTATGGATGGAATAAACTGAACTGAAAAATCCCACTCGCAGTAAATTTATGGATATCCTAGGGTGTTGCCATTTAACTTGGCATCACATTTCCTAATGACGAGCTAGCCATAGCTAGTCACATGCATTTAAGTAGCTTGTTTACTGAGCAGAGTTTTGGCAACATGCCGTAAAATCTGATTGCAGACTCTTTAAGCCACTTACAATGATCTTTCCTGTGCTCTTTGGGTCTCTAGTCTAACTCTAACAAAAAACTTCTTTGTGTTATGGGGTAGTTTCTTCAAAGTCCAAGATAAGAAAGTAAACATCTGTCTTGGACAAAGACCTCTAATTTTTAAGCATTTGCTTTCATTTTACTAAGTTGTTCCCAATTATCCAAAATATACCAAAATAAAATTGCAAATCACCTAAAAAAAACTTTAAAAGGGAATCTAATCTTCCTTGGTGTAAACTCAGTTAAAGTTTTCTGAATAAAGATGCAGTGCTACTACTGCTACTCATCGTAATTTCCTCCAAAACTGTCAGCCTAATGGCTGGAATGTAAATTATCAGACCTAAAACTTTATCATGCAGGCTTATTGCTCACTCAAAATAAAATAAACACAGGATAATTACAGTTTAAGGATCACACTCAGAATAACGTATATGGCCTAATGAGAGCTATTTCACCTTCAGAATATTATCATTTTACTATATATCCCTCTAGGCTGGTGCCTTTTACTACAATGCATACAATGAAGATGCTGCTTTAAAGGCCAGATTATTATAATCACACAAAATCAAACTTAATTGATGCTGCAGGGAAAATCTAAACAAACAGCTTCTGTTGGCTTGTCCAGGAACCCCACACTTTACCTCTTGGCAGTACTGCAGGATGCCCTCCTTGGTGCCAATGCAGCTCTTGGTGCCCGAAGGGTCCGACTCCCACTTGCCGCTCTGCACATTGATGTGCATGTTGAGTTTCCCGCAAAACATGGCCACCTGGGGCTCGGCCAAAAGACCCATAGAAACATCTGTAGGCACCTGAGGGTTGGGGGAAGAGAGAGAGGGAGATTTAATGAGATATACGACTCATGTTAAACTCCTTGAGCACTTGTGCTGAAAAATGCAAGGCGGAAGCAATTACATTTTATTACTTAGATAGAGGCGGGCCAGACGAAGAAGGGAGATTAGTGTGAGAGATGAGAAGTAAGATGAGAGAAGCGAGGGAGAGAAATGAGGGAAGAGTGGGGTGGGCTGGGTAGCCAATGATGAGGTGTTGGAAAAGGAAGGTGATTTTCTTCTTCCAACAATTTTAGCTTGATTTCTGGGTTCTTCTAGCCAAACAGCTCACCACGGAACTGTTAGCATCTTACACAGTGCATCTGCTTATATTTGCTTTTGGGCATTTTTAAAATGTGGAAAACATCTCGCTGAAGAAAAAAAAAGTGATGGACATCAAAAATCAATAGCTTTAGGGTTATAAATTGCGTCAAACATAATGCCTGCAGGAACCCGATACACCTTCATTTTTCTATGTTGTTCGTGCACACGTGCGCGCGCACCCACTCAACCGCCCTGTGCAACGCCGTTTATGGGAATAGTGTACATCTCTCTGCTCATGAAAGCCAGGTTTTTTTTTCCAGGGGAGCATGGTGTTTATATAACAGTCTTTTGATTTGTTTTTGGTTCATTTCTCTCCGTTAATGCAGCACACACTGAGCATAAGAGCAGCCTGGCTGGAGGCAAGGAGAGAGTGTGTGTGTGTGTGACTGAGAAACTTTGGCACGCATTTACGTTAATTTACGCTTGTGTGTTGATTTGTGTCTGTGTGCGAGTCTGCCTGTCAGTATAAGGAGGTTTTGTGCCGAGTGTCCCCACTCGGAGAGGAGGTGCAGACAAACCACTGAATGTCTGCATTGTACTGGCAAATGAGCTAGTACAAAATAGGAGGGAATACGGGGGGAAAAAGAGAAAGAGACAGAGGGAGGGAGGAGAGGGACTGTTGCCATTGTGTGCTCCGTAATCTTGTTAATGGTTTTGAAGGCACTGGCAGGCAAACAAATGTTTTGCGAGATGGATAGCATATTTTTCCTCCAGACCTGATTCTCTCCAAGCGGCCGGGAGCATAAAGCATTAAATTTGAAGCCGAAAACTCAAATCTCTGGATCGATTTAGCAGCCATGTATCTGGTGTATTAGTGATACGGTAGGCGCTATCAGCTTTCATTACATTCCTTTTATACACATCAACTGTCTGCACTTGGCAGAAGGAAGCCTGCGCTCTCTGGAGTCGTCAGTTCCTTTACACCTGATTGCACCTACAGACGCCAGGAACAAAAACATGATTTGAATCCAATAAAAAAAAAAACCTGTATAACGTAAGGATTCAGAATTCAGGAAACAAAAATCTTTTCACAATTTCATGGGTATTTTACACAATGAGTCTATGTGTTTATTCTCTGAATTACTCCACTGCTAAATGAATCCAACATGTGTGATTGATATTTATCTTTTGTGTGTGTGACAGGCGAAGAGATGATATAGTGACAGAGGTCCTGCACCAGTCCCGCCTCTGGTTGTGGGAATTCATAAACTGCTAAATCATAAATCACTCAGACAGTATATGACAGGTTTATTACTTATTTTGAATATATGAGCCAAAAGAGCCGTGAGCCTCCACTCACGTTTCCTTCCCAAATGTCATTAAATCTGCTAATTCGCTTAATTTTGTTATGTTATCAAATGTATTTACATTATTTATGTACATGCACGTAAGTGCAATGATGCTTTTTATCTCCAGCCTTAGATCAGATGTCCTACTGGAGAAATCTTTACCTGAGAACTAGTTTCCACTAAAAGAACAAGACTATCAGATGGAAGAAGTTTGGTGATGTTCTCTTCAATATTACTGCACTTACTTAGAGATTAAACCAGCATGTGCACACACGCGTGCGATCAGACTACACTTCCCTAAATCGAATATAAAGCTACAAAGTTCACATCCGTCACAGTCCAATATGATGAGCTGGTGTAGCAACATGGTTAATCCTCTTACACACTCCATAGTGCACTACGGTCCACATTTGCCCCCCAGTCCACTTTAGAACCAACACATGGCAACAGTGGTGGCCATCACTCCTGCCACAGAGCCATCTGCACTGCACAGGGTTACTTAGGGGTCTGCTGCTTGATTTCCATCCCACCATCTGGGACTGAGCAGCACTAACAGCCATAGATCAAACCCCATCCTGCTTATTAATAGTAAAGCTCAAGGCAAACAGAGCAGAAAGTTTTCAAATAATCTGTAAAAATGTGCTATCTTTTAATTAACTCACTTTCAGGGTGCCAGTTCCATTTTGACCTTATCTGCCCACTCTCTGGCCTCTCTGTCGCTAACTGATGAAGATAAACCAACCTCCTCTCTGCTCGAGGCATAGGTAGGCAAATCTGAGCCAAGTGGTAGCTGACATTCAAATTCTTTGTGTGGCAAATCACATCTTCGCCAATCACTCCCTCTTCTCCTTCCTGCCTCTCAGCCTCTCAACTGCTATCTCTACAATGCTCCGTCTCCTGATGACGGAGGAGGGTTAGAACGAGGAGGGTGTGTGTGTGGGGGGGGGGGGGGGTGGCCAAGCCTTCGCTGCAAGCTTATAAATCAGGAGTCCCAGGATGATGTCGACGGCATGAGAAAGTGAGAGAATGAACAATAACCACAACGGCGAGAGACAGAGAGAGATTGGAGAACAGATGAATTGTACAATAAGCCTTCAGGGCTCAAGCCGGAGGTCAAGCACTGTGTAAAACAGAAAAGACGTAGAGACCAGAGACAGAGAGGGAGGATGTTGGAATTAAGAAAGGTTTTCTAAAAATAAAAATTCTATGGCAAGCACTGCAAGTAAAAAACATCTGCATCTTCTGTGAGCATCGTCTTGGTAAACCTTTAGACCATAGATCATACTCTGCACTGAAATTATCGCTTCTCTTCTATGATTTAAAAACTGGACAAAGACAGCATTGGAAGCCATTTGGATTTTGTAAATCTTAGTGAAAAAGAAAAGATAGGAACAGTAAGCATGTGGTAGCTGCTTTGTTTTCTTCTAGCTTTGGTTACTGTATGTGCTAGAGAGAAATAAATGAACTAAAATAAATCCAGGGACACATCATCCCCAGAGTATGTCAGGGTCACCTCCTCCTTTCCTTGTCTTAGCCCTAGTCTTTATCTTACCTCAACTCTGTTTTTTTTTTCCTGCCAATCTGCCAACTGGTCATCCTGCAGGGAGGGGAAGGGTGCACTAATCTGTGCAGTGAGGATTAGGATGGCAGCCTGGTCAGGAGAAATAACGCCCTTTAGGCCGAGGCTGGCATGATAGCCATCACAGTAACGACTGTAAAGGAGGCTGGCGCTGTGTATACACACACAGTAGATATATTCTCAACAAGGAGTTGCAGCAGGACTAAAACATATGATAGTATTTTGGTTCTGCCATATACAGGAAACAGGCAGTGATGTGCCCAAATTCAAGTCACAGAAAGAAAACACAGACTTACACTACGGGGAATGCTGACCTATATGGAACCACAAAGTTATGTTGCACATAACTTACGTTAAGTTGTTACAGCTGGACCTGCAATGGTGGTTTATAGACCAAAAAAAGGAAGCGGTCCCAACAATACATAATTTGAGGATGAAATATAAGTCATCTTATGCCAAAGGACACACATAAAAGACAAAAATACACAAAAATAAAAACAGACAATCCAACTATCCAACAATATAATCCAATAATATACAAGTTTGTAGTAGTAAAGCTATTGAAGTGAGATTTGCTACTGCAATTTGACAAAGTGGGTTTACGATGAGGGCGGCGAGCTCGCTGCAAGCAGTTCACATGAACCATCCACACGTGTTTGTGGATGATTTTGTTCATATCACGGTTCCCATCTAAGACAGGTGACCCATTTCCACAGCTGGAAACCATGACCCAAATCACACCCAGCCAAACATCAGCATGCGCCTTACCAACATACAGCAAGGTTAATTCAAACTTGGAATTTTTGTGGCTATTAAAATAGCAAATAGCGCAGGCTCACTCACTTTTGGCCAAACAGTTAAATATATTTTTGGTATCTGATTAACTATTAGAGAAATGTTTAAGCAAAAATACCAAATGTTGTACGAGACTTTTTTATTACAGGACATGACACTATATTATATAACAAATAAACCAAAATGCACTAAAAGGCTAAGGGAAAAAACTGTTTATTACCAATTACATGTAGAAGAGGGGCTGTCAGAAAAAGAAATATTGCATTACATGCATACAAACTGCAAATAAATCCATTCCCCCTCTCTCACACTCACACACACTGGCTGAGAAACAGTTAAATGTATTCTAGTGCACTGAAAACATACCACATATGCGCGCGCACACACACGCACGCACACACACACACACACACAATCTTTGAAGTGTCCCAGTGGGCACTGCTCCTGCGGTGCTATTAATTGTACGGTCTTATCTGAGTGGCCCAGGCCTGCCACAGGGAGTTGGGTGAAGGTGGTGAAGGGGGGATAAGGGAGGAGGGTGTCTTAGATCAGCTCTCATTCCAGGGGGAGACTCCCTGGGGAGTAAGATGTGTCGTAAGAGCCCCACACATGCAAACACACACACACACACTATGTTTACAGGCATCTTTGGCTACATCCATGCCATGGGCTAAGAAGACATGGTTTTATTGTCCTGGCTGAACAAACTGTTCTGTTACACAAACAAGATAATGTCAAGTAGTGAGAGTTAGAGAGACGTAGATGGTAACAATGGCTCAGAAACCCGATCACAGATAAGAAGAAGGGCATCTCCTGCAAGTGTTACTCACTGCAAATAAGGACTTCATTCAGTTTCTAAACATTTACGCATGGGACAACGCGTTATCTGGCTAGATAAACTTATATTGCTTTCAATCACAACCATTTTGGTGGAATTTAGTGTATGGGTTGAGCATCGCTGTGGGAATTTGTTTACTTAGCTTGGGAGGTTATGTGTCAGTTGAATTAGAGAAGGCTGGCGAGGTGACAGAGCAGTACTGTTGTGCACGAGGCGACGCTAGCGCACGAGGCATGGGCACATTCGTACCCACACTGTATAATCACCTTGGCGAGCAAGAGCTGCGGTTACTTAATCATCTGTGCATCTTGATCATCTGTGCCTGGACTAAAACTCTGAGCCACACCATCCCACTTAAATCAACACATCCAAGCCATTCTATGATAAACTTAAATACTGCATGTGGTAATGTGCTATCAAAGGTTAAATGGTCCTAATGTTTCCTCCAATGCAGAAAGCTTTTACACCTCAACCATGGTCGCCTATGCTGATGGTTTTCCTCCCTTTTACGATCAACCACACCACATAGGCGGCGTGCATGCCACGCCATCCTTTTCTCAACCCTGGGGACCTGCCTGTTATCACAACCTTCTGCTGTGGCAACCTGGGGCAACGCCACTATCCAAGTCACCTGAGAGCAGGAATTTCATCATCAGGTGAGATTGCTTTCATCAGGAGACGAGTGTGTGTATAACCTACATATGTCACCCGTGCGAGCACGCAGGTGTTTATGCAAGCCTAAAACGAGCAGTAGTGTAATGACTGGCGCTTTTAGTACCAGAATGAAAAAACTGGCTTGGATCTCGCTGGTATCCAGCTGGGTGCCTGCGTATGCAGTGAACCACTAGAATACACAGATGGAGGTGTGATCGCACACACACACACACACACACACACACACACACACACACACACACACACAGTGCTCATATCTGAAATTGCATAAATCTGTTTACAACCTTGCCCAAAAATGTTAACATATTGCATAAAATAAAAGATGCATCAGTTTTTTGCATCATTAAATAGAGTAGCTGCATTTGGTGATGCATCTAAATATTGCCTTAAACTCACACACCTATAATCCGTTTTGCATTGTGTTAAATTATCTTTTCTCAATGGACCTTGTCACAGGGAAGTATTTTCTTATGAAAAACAACCACTTTATACTTCAGGGTCATATTTGCTCAGTTGTACCTTAATTATAAATTTAATCTAAGCCTACATTTAAAATATATAATTATTGCCAACTTAACATCCCAGAAGGAATTTTAATGTTTTTCCTGCAGATCTACGTATCAAACATGCTGAGTTTTATACACAATGGCTTCCAGACACACACACACACTTGTTTTCTTCCCTTGTGGGAACTTCACTTCCTGGAGACTTGAGCCTGAAACTCGTTTGATGTGAAGGAACACACACCACCTCCTCTTTGCATCGTCCACAGCAATCGATCTGTACAAACTTGCGTAAAACCCGCTCGTTTCTGTTCATATTTTGATTTCCCGACATCGCAATAGACAAAAGACAAATGTTCTATCACAGCTCTATGTGAAAACTTTACAGTTTTGTTTATTTTAACATTTTACAGCGCTTGCAGTGAGTTCTACTTGGTGTTGTGTTTGGTCTTTATAAATACATTAAACTGCAATTCTCAGCGCATGTTGGATGAAAGTGGAGGAAAAAGTGGCTGGGATGGAGTCAATCACCAACACACACAAACACAACCAGTGGTGCATCACTTCTCTTCACAACACAAAACAAGGAAGTCCAATTCTATCATCAAGACCAAACAGGAAACACATTTAAAAATAGGCTTCAGTCAGGAATACACATCCACATTCTGATGGTAATCTCCATCTCCTTTTTCATTTACGCACACACACACGCCTTGGCATTTCAGACAAGTGTTCCAATTTCACACTTGGACTCCGAGAGGTGTTGTCGTCATCTACAATTGATGGGTGTCACGGGCTGGAAAAGGTACTAGTTTCATAAACCCTCTGAAATGTGAATCCCAGTAAGATCCAGTCTTTCAGAAAAAAAGGGAGAAAACTGAGAACCTGTTCTAGTGGAAATGGTGAAAGGACGCAACAGGAATAACACACAGTGGCCTAATTATAGTCCAGGCACCTGGGGAAGACTGCTATAGCAACCCTGAACACCCAGGACGATGAGAAATGGGATGAGGCAACTGAGAGGACATGGTGATGAGATCATTTCTGTAAATGGTGGGATAGAGCCTTCAAAAACAAAGACCCACATGGGTATTTCTGAGATGACAGAAGGGGTAAAATGAAAGTACATAATGACTAAAATGAGACTTCTTTAAAATAATGAGTCAGCAACTTCTGTAAAAAAGAGCAATGGACTGTGGCAAAAAGGTTTCAGAAGAGTCCATGTACGCTATAGTGCCAAGATTTAAAGATACTAAAGTTTGGGTGGAAGATCCGTAGTTATAAGACAAGGATTGCGTGTGAATAGGTAATAAAAAATGCATAAATATTTAATGCAAAACATCTATTATGGAGGTGTGACAAATATCACAGGTTTCTGTTACCTTTTGGTTATTGTTGACTTGGTATTGACAGTCAACAGGTAGACAATTTAGCTGGATGCCTTTTCTAGTAACAGGAGTACTAAGTTTATTCGATACTGCTTAGGTTTCACTGTCGCACGCCTAGAACTACTGAGCCTGTGGACTCACTTCATATTAGCTTTTAATGCACACAACACAAAATAAGTGTCACAACTGCCTGGCTCTAAAGGGGGGGGCGGTGGGGATTCTGCTGGGCCCTTCACTCATAAATAAGAGCGAGGAAGTGAGCCATTTGGTTCATTACACAACTCCAGTCTGGGACTCAACAGAGAGTGAGTGCACTAGGCTGCACCATTAAGTCAAACACCTCCACATCCCCGGCAGGTCTGAGCTATAATGTGCAACGATCATACAAGTGATATATGATCCACCATCTGTTAGTGACATGGCCATGAATCTACACATATACAAAGGATTTTATTAAACCAACTCATCCATTACACTGTGATAATGTTGCGCTTGTGTGACCAAACCCATGATTAAAACTCAAATGTATTGGTAATTTTATCAATGGGAAGCCAGTAGTCATCTTTCTCTCTCACACACATATGCATGACGAACACACGGCACCTACGATGACTGACTGATGCCCTGACAAATAATAGCAAGGACACGCTTTCAGATGGAGGCTTTGTGTGCCAGAGTGCTGTGGATCTTCTTTTTCTGATGAACTGAAAGCTGGATGTAGTCTGTGCTACTACTGAGTAATTGCACAGTCCAGGGCAACTTGTTTCTCTGCATATTATTCAGATTTTGTACCAACAGCTGCTTACTCAGCAGCAGTGAAATGAAGAGTGTGTCTTCGTGGCATACTGCTGATATTTACAGATGGAAATAACAGTCCAGTGGTGATGAATGGTGCAGCCTGGTGGGAGATTCGCTCTAATATGAGAAGTGGGAGTGAGAATGACATGTTCCCTGAAGACTAGCAGGCAATGAAGCTAGTGCTGTATACATGTTTGACCTATTAGAGCTAATTATGAGACTGTCACAAAGAGAAAAGATGCGCAAGATAAACAGGAGCCTTTTTAAAGAACTGGCTTGCAACGTAATGTAATTTTGTACGCACTGTTTAATGTCTCTGGGAATTAGAATGGCACCCCAAGAAATACAGATCAAACACTTATCAACCCCTCACCCTAACCCTACCCCTAACCCGCAAATGTAAATAATTCTCAAATCAATGGCTGACATAGCTGCATGTCCTGCTCAATAACTTGCATTACTTTAGTTGCGGTTCACTGCCACTAAAATACTATTACATGCTCTAATCTGGCATTTATTCACAGGATTGCATTCATAGGTCAGGTTACACTGCACAAAGCAAACCTTTGAGATACCACTACCTTGTTACTCAACACTTCCAGATTCCTATCATGCTTTGAAATGGGTATGGTACCTTGCACAAGAGAAAAATGAACTCGCTAAGACTCAGATGGTAAGAGAAAAAGAAAGGTAAAATACAAAAAAATTAACCTGTAAAAACAGCTTTTAGTTTCATGAACAGCTGATTTACATCCCTACCAGGGAAATTTAGCTGTCGAAAGTTTCATTAGAGAAAAGATAGAGAAGCTGTTATTACTACGGACGGCCAGAACAGTGTCATGGAGTTTCCAGGGACTGTGACAACAGAAAGGACAGTATCAAAAGGTCAGGAATTCTTTTCTCCAGAACAGACATAGAAGGACGAGGGGGGACATTAATTGGGGAATTCGTGGTTAATGATTAAGACGAAAAACATGTTTTGCTTCAACAAGGAATTTTTCCAGTGACCTCTTTCCCTCACTGGTTAGACATTAAGAACAAAAAGAAGACACAATAAAAGAGGAAGCGCTGGAGATCACAGGCTTTCATGTGTCATTATAAAAAAAAAAGACATGCAGTCCTGCAATATGAGAATATCCACTGTTGACTGAGGGAAAGAGGGACCGGCACAGAAAAAGCCAATATCAGAACAGTGGCTGATATGACTCCTAATTCTACTTTAGTAAAAGAATTGGTTCAATTTACAATAACAACTAGCTTTTGTGGCAGGTTTACCTGTTTATAGTTCTTCCTTAGCTTTTAATTACTGTCAAAACCCTTTCAGGTCAATCGATTAAGTAATACATCATTTGTTATTTGCGCAGATAAATGTCCAGATGCATTCTAATGGGACTAGGAGCACAACTCAAGACAGTACCAATTCATCTACAATTATTTTATTATTTCTAGTTAATAAAATCATTTTATCCACAGCAAGCATAGCAAGTCGGCTAACCAATCGTTCAAAAACCAAAGTTATTCAATGTACCAAGAAAATCTGAAAATACTTTTATTTTGAGGATCAAGAACTACTGATTTTTACAGTTTTTTGCCTAAAGGTTATTTGAGGAAGTATATTCTTGTGTTTAGATGTCATATGCATGATACATCAATTGAGGCCTCTATGTCGACTCAAAAACAACCCTTTTTCCCTGACGTTAGGTCAATTCAACAGTCATTAAACATAAAAAAATCCAGATTGAGCCTGTACAATTTAGCCTTAGCTGACCCGAATATAGCAAAGACAATTTTAATGAAGAGGCTTCTCACATGCAATTAGATTCACACCACTCTTGTTGCTTTGCCTGGGTTGAGTATTTCGCCGTGGGCTGTCATGAGGCATTCTGCTAAGTTACACTCTGAAGTACAGGCAAAGCAGGCAGAAGTGGGTACAATAGAAAGTAAGAAAATTGAAAGCAAGAGGAGATATATTAATGTCAGGTGGATTTTGCTTTCAAAACTATTTTAACTGCAGCATGAGCAGCAGAGAAGGTGCCAGAGAGAGAAACACAAGCAGTGCCAACAGACATAATGGCATTAGGGTTCGCTAATAAGGGGAGAGGGCTGCTCCACCCTAGGCTGAAAGACTGCAGTATGCACATAAACAGACTGCCTGCACCCATCCAAGAGCCATTTCCCAAGGATTTACAAATACACAAAGGCTGGCATTCAACTCTCAAGCTCCACACTATGGCGTGCGTGTACAGGGAGGGCCCGTCAGGAAAAGCAACTTCCCAGAACTGTGTGTTCAGAAGGGTGTGTGTGTGTATGTAGGGGGCAGTAAGAAGACCTAAGAAGATCAAAAACATGCAATGTCTGTTTCCAGTGTGATTTTATCTCATTATTTAATGAAAATGTCTATAACCTTCTATCCTTTTCGTCTCATAAAGTCTTGTTTATAAAGTAAACAGAGGGCTCAGGGGTTGAAGAATGTCTTACACAACGTAAGCAAAAGATTACGAACAAAGCAGATAGTTTGCTTGATGTGGAGCCCAAACTATTCATTCTCTGTACAGTGATTATACGCTACACAGGAAGCAGAGGTCAGCTGCCTCAATTAACCTGATTGAACAACTCAAATTCTCGGCTGAATTAGCTGAAAAAGGCAAAACAACATGCTTAAACGAGGCCATTATGTGGCACTAATAACCTAATATTAACCTTTACGTGTAAAAGTTAGAATGGTTAAAACCAAAGCTCCTCAGCCACACTTGTAGTTTACAGAAAACAATGTGGCTTTCGGTGATTACGGGAATGTGTCATTTCTTTCACAGGGCCCCGCTGCAAATGATGTCCCCCAGTAACATAAGTACAAGGGTTTAGATGGCTCATTGTAGCTGAAAATTCCCCAGCTAAAAAGAAATCCCCATGTCACAAGCAGCGATTCACTTGCAATTTCCTATAACTAATTTCATACATTGAAAACGGGAAACGGTATGTAAAAAACCTCTAATGAAAATCAATGTATTTGAGCCACTAGTCACGAATTTCCAAATCTCTATGACACAACAGCACCACGTTAAATAACATACTGTGCGTGCATATTCACAAAGCGACACTGCTGGAAAAAGACGCCTGAAAAATGGATGAGCAGTGATTGAGTGAAAACACAGCCATTGTTTGGGGGCTACACATTCATACATCGTGTTTCCGATGTAACTATTATCACACGAAAGTCTAGGACGGATCAGAGGAGATCCTGAGAGGTAACAATGACAGTGAGAGCCACTGTTGGCTTCCCAGTTTCCTGACCCTCGATAAATGCTGCAGTGCACCGCCGCCATCTTCTTTCTCTATGCTCTGACTGAAATATGTGGGAGAGCGTTCAAATTGTTTGTTTCCCGGAGAAAGTGGCTCATTCAGGGGTATTGTTTATTTGCTTTAAATCGGAAACAGTCGTCAACTGTTGTATATATTATGTATGAGAGGACGTTTGCTTTATTGACTTATTTTCGATGCCAAAACACGCCCACTCCCTTAAAATTATCCTTCGGGAGATGAGAAATGAAACAATACGCGTTTCACGTCTTTACTGTGATAACGTTACACAAATTAGCCTTAATTACACAAGAACCACTTAGGTAGGGTTATTAATGGTGGGTTAAATCGTTTGTTCTCAACGCGAACTTGTCCCTAACGTTATAAATCACGGAGAAGCGGAGTTATTTTTCGGTTTTAAACAAAGAAATGAACACGTTATGTGTCTGCTTTGGAGCAAATCCACACATCGTCTCATAACGCTAGTCTAAATAAATCTGTTCCCACATGGTTGGAGCGAGATTTACCTTAGAAAGAGAATCACGGAGCTTCGCACCACCGGGGTATTTAAACGAATTCAAACTTCCTGTCAATACCCCATTCTAATAGAAATAGTAATCACAAAGACAACGACAAATTTTAATATATATGCTTTCGTGAAATACTCAACGGTGTGTACTAGTTCGTTTGGACACGAGCAAGCGTTCACAATCACTACGAAGCTCACTGCGCTTAGCTTAGTTCAACCTCCGGTTCAGACTTTCAAAATAAGAGGAAAGGAAAACGGCTTAGTATGACGCGTCCAGTTAATGTCAAATTCAAATAATATGTTCTCATCAAAAGTATACTTACTAATGTGAAGCCAAGATAAAATACCAAATTTGACCTAATAGTTTGTATAACAAATACCATGCGCAGTAACAGTTAAATACGCACACCTCATATAGCTGTTATTTTGTAGTCTTATACAATTGTTGTTACGTAGTCTGAAATAGTGTTTTAACATGTTTTTAGTGTTTTGGTCGCTCCTCCGTTTTCCAGAGATACGCTTTGAGCATTAGCTCTTAACACACAGCCACTACACTTCCGGCCTTGATGTGGCTAACTCTGGCTAGCTTGACTCAGCTGACACTAACAATATGGTGGAAAATACTACAAATTCTTACACAAAAACGAACATGTCTTACCTCGGCAGCCAGAGCCGATGCCACTACAGCAAGCAGCAGTAAAGCTACTCGGTCCCCCATGTCGTTCCGCTAGCGCGACGCTCAGAAAAAGGCAGCGTTTCACCGAAAGGTTTAACGTTTGCGAAACTGTATGTGCTCAACACCGGCGACTCCCGTTGTCTGATGGTGAGCGATACCGAAGCTCCACAGCTGCTCAGCGCCGGATCACCTGACCACAGTGGAGTGGGATTAACACGCGCAGACACGCGCGCGCGCAGCCTATCGCTTATACACATACGCAGTTTTTTTTGTTCTTTCGCGTGCCCTCCACTCTCTGACACGCACGCGCACTAGACTAAAGGCTCGTGCATACACATTCGAAAGAAGAACATGCTCACGGTCCACGCACGCGCACACACGCCACCATTTTTCACGTGAATAAACAGAGACTTTCATACTTTTAAAATGTCACGTTTTGATTATTATTTTTTATTTCCAACATTGGTCATTGGTGAAGAAACAGTTTTATTCCAAATCTGACAGCACAGATAAACCCTTTTCACATTTACCGTCATCCATCACATTAATGTGTTAGCAGTAAATTCTACAAAGAATAACCTACAAATGCAGTTCAAATGATGGACGCGTCGTTGTTTTCTGAAAAAATCGCATTAATATCTGCAGCTTTTCCCCCAATTCCAACGAGAATTGAGAAGTGTTAGTTCAACTGAACAGAAAACAGTTCAGTTTTCACTCACACTGTTTCAAGTAAGGCAGCATAAGCCAGTTCATCATAAACAGTCTATTCCTTTCGGGTTGTCCATGGCATTAAAGTCAGTTTTGTTCAAGTCTTTATAAAGGACAGGTCCAGACCTGGCTTATTTAAAACAACTATAATCATAAATGGTCAAAGACATAAATCAATATATATAATACAGACAATATAGACTTTTTCCTGTAGTGATGCAAAGTGTCTCTCCATGCGGACAAAAGTGTTCTTCACCTTCAATAAAGCAGCACATTGCGATGTGTGCAGGGATGGACAGATAAGGAAGGACACTGGTTAGTAGTTAAGCAAGAAAAGTACCAGGTCTGCAGTTGGGACTGCCAAACATGGATGTGTTGGGTTGTTCCCTGCAGGACCACCATTTAGTTCCTGTGGAGCTCTGATACAGTCTGTAGAACTTTAACCCAAACGGCGTCACCCCTGCACTGGAGCACAGAAGTGTACACCCATCAGTGTATCCAGTGTAGACCAATCCCTAGGTTTGGAAAACCGGGACACCAGAGTTTCCTTTAAGCTGGCCAGTGGATGACCTGTGCGAGCAGGGATTCACTTGCGGGTGCAGCCAGGGTAGGGAGGGGGAGGGGAGTAGTTGGATGGCCGAGGTTGAGTTGGGGTGTAGGGCGGTGGATGCAGCACGGGAGGGTACATCTCATAGTCATAGGTGTATGGAGGTGGAGGATCTGAGTTCGAGACATGGAAAGATACAAAGATGCATTAGCTCAATAAGTTTTGGCATGAGTAAGTTGAACAAGGTCCACTCAGCTCAAGACATCCCTCCCCATTTGGCAGTTTAATATGACAAGTGTGCCCCCTAGTGGTTGATCTGAGAATAACATTTTGGAGGCCCAGGTTAGAACCATGCCTAAAAAAATGTTAAAAAAAAAGCACAAAAAAGAAATTGATGTTTTCATTATTCATCAAAACATCAAAGCAGCAGGGATAAAAGAAAAGATGAATGAAGTCTAAAGTGAGCAGTTGCATCAGGCAGACCTCACTTTTATTAAACTGTTATTATTAATAACTCATAGTCCAACATGTTACAGGAGTGGCTTTGTTTTAAATATCCAAAGATATATAAAACAGAGACAATCTGACAAGAAACAAAAGTTCCTTTCTTGATATATTGGTATATAGATTGGTATATTCTTAGGGCCCTGGTATTACCATAAAACCAACTGCTGTATATATAAAACATGTAATCACTGTAGCTGCATAAATATGTATTCATCACATCACATTGCTTTTCTTGTTTAAGTGACGTATTTATGAAACATGATCAGAGCTGCAGGGTGGAGTGAAGAGTCGTAGCCCAGTGTAGCATGATGGCGATACACAGAGGAGAATGAGAGGTGTTAAATAAATAATGAGCCCCAGAAAAACAGCATTCCTGGGGCTGCTGAATGTCACAGTACTGATTCTGATGTTCACATTTTACCTGTCAGTATAATGCAGAAACACTGCTGCCGTTTTCTAGTTTCAAGCAGGAACAGTATGTAACAGACGTGACAGCGGAGATCAAACATGCTAAAAGAGGCAGGAAGCAGGAGGTGTTTTTATGCAAACTTCAAAATGTCTGGCAGAAATCACATCTGCCTGAAGTTGTCTAAAGCCTTTATAACCTGCCTCCTTTTGTGTTACTAGTTGGGAATGAGGCTCAAGGCCAAGGTGGGCCAACAATACCTTCCACTTATTCTGTTTTGTGCTCAGCTCTGGTAGCCTGAGGTCAGGAGATGAGGTTTCACTATAACAGAATGTGTGTAATGGGATACCCTGTGAGAATGTACTTCATCATCATAACTCCACAAATAAATAAGATGAAACCACTTTCCAGTAGGTCATAAAATATAAACTAGCAATCACCCCTGATTATTTGATTATAAAGTTGCATGGAACAATCCCACGTTGTCTTCGTGATGAAGCTCGAAGGCTAAATTAACTTAGCTGTCAACACAAAGTAGTTGCAGGTTGTACAGACAACAGAGGAGCTAACATTAATTGTGAAGCGTGTTGGAACCCCACAGGAGGAAGTTCCATAAAAGGCAAGGAAGGAGGGTCTGAAGCACATGGAGTCTCACTAGACTATCTAGCAGCTGAAGTGAAATGAGTTACCGCAGAGTGTTAGGGATGCTGTGGTTACAGTTAAGGCTACTCATAAAGGAGATTAATGCAAGTTTCCCTTGTAGTGATGCATGTGTGTGTGTGTGTGTGTGTGTCTGTAGACCCACCTGGGTAGGCCTGGGTCACAGTGTTGATGTAGGAGGTGTTGAACACGCCGACCCGTGCGCCTCGCCCATTCTTCATGCACATACACACGCACAGGAACAGAGCTGCCACCGCCCCCATCAGAAACACCACGCCAAAAACGATACCGGAGATGGCAGTGCCACTGAGGAAAAAAAAAAACGCATGCACACTTTCATACTTCTGAGTCGCTACCATGGAGATCGACTGCAGCATCTGATGTAACACAGTTGCGTGATGTGTGTGTGCGTAAAGTGTGTGACAGAGTGTGTGTGGATTGGCGTGTTGCACTGCAGAGGAGTCTGTGAATTGGCACTATAAAATAGAAAAGCAGTCATCATTAACAGGTTTGTTACGTCTTCATGTTCTACATATTAGTCAGCGTTCAGCACTGGCTGTTTTCAAGTGCAGTAAACTCTGACTTCATCCGAGCGAAATATTAGAAATGTACATTTATGAATAACACAGACCAAATGTAAAGATGAAGTGAGAATGGTGAAAGTGGTAAAAGCAGCTGTTCCAAATCAAGGCAGGCAGAGGTCAAAGGTGAGACACTCTGGAGACTCTTCTTACATGTTAAAAGACAGCTGGTTACGTCAGTTGTCCGTTCCTCATTTGAAATGCACATAACCTAGAGATGTGTGCAGACAATTCTAAAAATGCCATGAGACCTGGCATGATCACATTATTTTCCTCAAATCTAGCACCAAAATATCAAAAGACCAGAACTACTCTCGAGGCCTCTCCTTACCCCTCTATAGGTGTAATGAC
This sequence comes from Microctenopoma steveboyesi, assembly GCA_032359275.1. Classification (NCBI taxonomy): domain Eukaryota; kingdom Metazoa; phylum Chordata; class Actinopteri; order Anabantiformes; family Anabantidae; genus Microctenopoma; species Microctenopoma steveboyesi. Next base: position 6,857,743 of record JAUMHF010000012.1, on the reverse strand, counting down.
ACTGCTCCCAAGTGCAGATCACGTAGAATATGAGCTGTTAGTTAAATTACTGAGTTTGCCAAAGTGCAAAAGTATAGTATCGGAGCAAGTTGATGTTTTTTTGAATTGTGTCTATGCTGAGACATTGGGTCAGTCGCTAGTTTTGCATCGTGAAGGGGACCGTTTTGTTAAAAAGTCGTTCTTTTTTAGAGCAAAGAAATGAGTCTATCACAAACAATAATAGAGACATCTGAATGAGGTGCAAAACAATATTTGGATAAGTATTTTTTTGGTCAGACTATCACTTCATTAGCCTTGTAGGTCAAGACTGGAAAGGAGCCTAGCAGAGTACCCAGCGGGACGCCACTGCAGCCTGCTGTTTGCTTGGACCCCATCACACTCACTTCAAGGTCTAGTGGGCAATTTACTCTGTGGTTGATGTTTTACCCTGAGATAATACCGTCAACCACTTTAGCTGTTTGAAGTTCCACCTTAGTGTGAACAGAAGAAAAAGTAAATGTTTCAGACGCATCCATTTGGTTTTAATTGGTTTGGTGCAGCCGAGTGTTGACTTACGAGAGGACGTCCCCCACGTAGGCGTAGTAAGAGCAGCAGAAAGGCGGCGATCCGTCGCAGCAATACTCTATGCAGCCTTCACATTGGGCCTCGCTGTTACCTGCAACACAAACACAAACACGAGATGTTCAATTTTGTGGAACCAGAAGTCACCTATTTCAATTCCCAGACAACTGGTGGACAGAATAGAAAACTGAGAACACTGTTAGCAGTGATGTGGAAAGTAAAAAAAAAAGGCTTCAAGAAACACATTATGTTGTTCAGAGAAATAATCGAAATGCTACTTCTTTAGGTGAAGAGGACCATTAGAAAAAAGAAAACTTTAGTGTTGATTTATGATAAAAGAAGCTCTTAAACAAAACCATAAAAAAGAAGAGCACACACACACCAGCTCGTATGTTTTCATGTACTTAGTGCTGTAAGTGAGTCGCTGAGATTTACACAAATACGATATATAATGTAATATAATACAGAAATTACATGGAAACAGGCAACTGTTGCCATGTAACTGCTATGTCACAGAGTTAATAGTGGAGATGCTTGATTTATTTTTCCATGTCAAAGCTGAGTGAGGCAGAAAATCAGCCCACATGGCTGAGCAGCTGAAAGGAACACTATAGGCTGCAGTCTGACGTGCAAATCTATTCAACATTTGCATAATTTAAATGTAGAGACTCGGGCTGGAAGGAATGACCCGCTGAAAATTGTTTTTAAGTAAAAATAACATTATTGGGTCCTCCAACGTCATGGAAATGCAATGCTAAAGCTGCTGGAGTGCCCTTTAGCAGTAAGTAGGGCTGTTTAGAAAGTGATGGAGGTAACTTTAAAAGTGTGCTCAGAGACAGAGCGTGTGAAGATGGCACATCAGAGAGGCGCGTGAGTCACAGTGATCCAGCTTCTGAATTAATTATGGTTTGAGTGGGAGGTCATTTTGGGTTACAGTACGACAGGTGTGTGTCTGTATGAAGGTCAAATCAGGAGCCAGCATGATACCGTTTTCTCTTTTTTTTTTACATCCAACATGCTTATTCCTGCCACAGCAGACGTGGCATTTGCAGGATCTATTGCACGCTTTTGTGCGAGCGATTAATGTGGCTCATTTGGCCCCCTCCCATTCCCGCTCATCCATAGCCTCTGTATTCAAAAGCATTGTACATGCATCTGTGCTTCTCTGTGTGCCCGTCTCAACCTGCTGCCACGACACAAGCCTCTTTCAACTAAAGGTTTTCCGTTTATTTGCCCTCATGAGCTGCAATATTTGTTGGAGTGTGTGGGGGGTGGGGGGGGGGGAGTACAGTGTGAAGTAGAAGGTTGGACTCTCACAATTCAACACACTTTTTCGAATGAAGGACGCTACAAAGAAAACAAGCTGTGTAGGTTCTGTTTTCTCTCAGCAATCACTCACCCTCAAACGACATGTGCCTGGAGGCATGCGTATGCACAGGCAGGAGTTCACATGTGGGTAGAAAAGGAAAAATGAAATACAGAGTGATGCCGAACTGATTAACGCACGGAGATGCTGTGGATGAGGTGGGTGGAAACACTTTGACCCTGTAAGTCTGTCTTAACTACTTGAATTCATTCATTTTAATTCTTTTCACAAGCATGTTTCAATGCTTGTGTGCACACACACACACACACACACACACACACACACACACACCTCTTTTTTGTGACTGAGGTCAAAGTCAACACACACATCCCTGCAGCAAAGCAGTGATGTGTCCATGTAAATACCCACAAGCAGACTTCTGGTTCGCTCTTTCTGGGTGGTCCTCAGAGGTCCTGGCTCCTGTCTCTCCACACGCTGGGAGACAATGGCACTATGTCCTTCACCCCTCCCACCCCCCTTTCACACACTCACACACCACTAACAGCCAGTCCTCTCCCCTGACCCCCCCCCCTCCCCTCCACAGGACTGTAGGTCCTGGACCGCAGGCTTGAGTCAGATCAAAAGTTTCCAGCACTTTTCATGCCTGGTGGTGTTTTGCTTGGATGAAAGAGCACGTACACCGGCGACTCACAAATCACAGTGTTGTAAATAAATTCTTTCCTCTTTTTCTTTACTCCAGCAGCAGCATTCCTGATCATTAAGTTATCTCAGAATTAAGCAGCACTGACATCAACTTAAATGCTCAGGTGTGGGTTTAAAGAAGAAGAAGGTGTTTCAACTAATCAATTGCAAAACTCACCCGTGAAGAAACAAAGCAACAGCGAGTTCCTCAACAGTCTCCACCTCACCGACAGTGTCCTCGTCCTGCAGGGGTTTTCCATGACCCTTCTCTGTCTGCGCGCCCACGTTGCGCCTCAATTTCTTAATGATGAGCAGAGTTACCAGAAAGCGCGTACTTTCTATGCTTTGGTCACCTGTCCGACTCCTCCAGGAGCATTGTTGCGCGCACCCCGCCCCCCAAACACATCGGCACAACTGTGCGTAATAACTAGCGGCTTGTTAAAGTTCTTTCCTTCTTCCACGTGTGCTTGAGCGTCTTTCCTGTCTCTCATCCGTCCTGTTCCCGCACCCTCTGACTGACTGCCGAGGTTTTTATTTCTCTCCCCTCCCCCGCCGTCCCCCGTTTGCTCAAATTACCATGTTGAGTTTACACTGAGGGAGGGGGAGAGAAAGAGAGAGAGAGAGCGCGAGAGAGAGGCATGAAGTCAGCGCAACATGAAAAAAATAAAACCTTTTCAAAATAAGACAGATTTATTTTTGATTAATTAATTAGGGGTATCATGTTTTTATGTTTTGATGTATTTATTTTCCGAAGAGGTTGTTAACCATGTCCTACTTCTAAAACTTAGGCTTAACTTAAAACATAAATTATGAAACTGTTCATAGCATGGCATTTTCTGAGAGTTTATAACTATTTTACCAAATGGGTGTAAAATGCAAAGAAAAACAAATATGCTTTTATAACATTGTCCTGTTCATAGTTTATGACCGTAACTCGCACAAGAAGCTGAGAAAAACTCCGGAAGTAGAACAAACATAAAACGTAAAGTGTATTCATAAGCTCGGTCGTGCTTTTATTTCGAAGGCGTTTCCTGTGCTCCCCGTTTGTCCTCCGGCCGTGCGTGTTTACGCACGTGCTCGCAGCTTCGGCTACTGTCGTCACGCCGCGAGTCACGTCCCTCTAATTCCAGCTGAGAGCGGAGTGGACCAGCGGTGACGCTCTCTCGCTGGGGGATCACATAAACCTGGGTCTGCTGTTGGTGGTGGGGGGTAACCTTAAAAACTCAATAGCAACGTTAGGGGGTGTATTTGAGACATAATCCTCTTTATTGCGTCCTCATATGAAAGCAAACACCTTTTCACTTCCATTTCTGCCTGTATAAAACACGCACACCCCTCTGTGCTGACAATTACGTCACTCGTTATAACCCGTGATGCCTGAACTTTAAATATAGAGCTGTTAATTAAAGGGCTAAATTACAGCTCTGCAAAGGCCACTGGAAGGCTGTGAACATCAACAACCTTAAAGGAAATGCAGAATATGAACCCTCCTCTCAATTTGACCAGATCGTGATCATATAATTAAGTGTAAATGTTTTGCAAACAAATATAAAGTTACACTTTTACAAGTTTAGGGGTGTCCCGACTCAACAAGTGATGGATGTAGAATTACAAACCTTTAAATATCAAAAATGGAAATCATAGGTGTGCAAGGGGATAATCAATTATAGATTATCGACAGATCATAATAGAGTCAGGTCTTTAGCACATCTGTATTAAGTAGGAAACTCAATGGAGTTCGTAACAACTGAAACAAAGTTTCATGGGCAACCAAGAGGGGCAAAAGGATAAAGTCAATATAGCTCTCGGAAATGCCACCTACATTGAGCAGCGATGATTCATAATGCCTTCCAGATGTTTCTTTTGAGCTGTAATGACGTTTTAGAACAGGCAGACATATTAATGTTGACATTTTCCTCCTCATTTGTGTGTGTGTGTGTGTGTGTGTGTGTGTGTGTGTGTGTGTGTTTCAATTTTAAAGACAGAGAAAAGATTTGATGAAAGACATGAAGATTGCTATTACACAGATTACAGAGAGGTCAATTTACTCCTTAACCACGTATAATTACAGGATAATGATTTCCTTTGTGCTACATGAGAGCAGACAAGGCAGGAGATCATCTTCCTCGGGGCACAACAGGAAGTGTTACGAGGGCTAGAGTCTGCAAAGTAAAGACAGTACGCACAGAGTTGTGTATAGTTTAAAATACCTACATGTACACAGTATTAGTGGTAATTTCACCTTGATTAGATCAGTGGAGGCTCAGCGGGAGTCTGGCTGATTCATTGACGTCAGTGTATTAAAATCAAACTTTGTACTGTTCACATATATAAATGTATGTACAGTAAAGTATATACGTATGAAGGAGGGCTTAGAGAAGTTAGAGTAAGGAGAAATCTTACACAGTTATATAGATATGCCATAAATCTAAGGGGGGGTGGGGGTAGATTTTTAGTCACATTAAAGCCAAAGCCAGCGACCACCCCATAATCGCAGACTACAGGGAAAGCAGCTCACTGCCGCCCTCAGCAGTTTAAACCCGTCATGACTAGAATCTGCCCCGCCTGTAACGTGTAGAGAGAGTGTGGAGGGACACGGAGAGCAGCTTGTGTGGCGTGCTGTCATCTAGTGCATGAAATATGAATTACAAAGAATATGTGGCTCACTGTCCTTCTTAGACTGTATGAAGTGTTGGTTAAACACAACAGACAACGTTTGTGCTGGCTTGTGTTGCTTTAAGTAAACCACAGAGTGATTTTATTTCTGCTTTGTGAGGATGGTTTGGTCCGACCTCGTTACATTACAGAGCTGTTTAAAGGTGGTTTGGATGGTTACGGTTAAAGACGACATATTAAAAAAGACAACCCACACTGGACACAGCTGCACAAGTCAATGTGATACTTTATTGTACCTTGGAACATATATATATATATATATATATAAAACACTGTATAAATACTCTATATATTCTACTTCCTTTTGTGATCTCATTATCAAATAGACAATAATATTTTTAAAAAAGCCACATGATTACACTTAATAGGCTGTACAAAAATAAATAATGTTTGGCTATTCTGTACAAAAGAGAAACAAAACTTGCTAGAAAGGTGCCTTCGCAGAAGGCAGGAGAGACTTACTTATGAAGTAGTAGCAGGAGACAAGTCCCTCTTTAGGTCTCCACACACTCGCGCACACACACTCTCAGACACTCTTCTTTGGTGTTTTAAAGAGTTCCCTCATTGACGGCTGTGTAGACGAGTGCTAAGATATGGCTAAAGGTATGGTGTACTGAGGCATTTAGAGACAACTGGGTGTTACGATGTGCCACTGGCAAAAATAAAGATGAAGTGCTACAGGTTTGTGATAAATAAACGTAGACTGGCAAGTCTGAACATAAACACTATGACTTGAGCTTTCTTATTTTCCATACCTGATGGGGTGAGTAAGTAGAATATTCTCTTTCCTTTGTTTCTTTATATACTCTGAAATAACCTTCCGCTGCCGTGTCTGTCCAGCCCAGCTTAGACAAACAGCACACACATGCATTATAAACGGTAACACAACACACAGTCTCATGTCAGACACACACACAAGCGTGACATCGGCATGATCAGCAGCATGCGCTTTCAGGGAATCAGGAATGTTCACGCTCTTGATGGGAGGCTAAATGTGCCAGTGCTGTAATGAGCCACGGTGGTTCAACGTCTGGCCCCAAAAATGAACGAGTCTCAGTCACTGGAACTCATGGAAAACCTGCACCGCTGTTGCTCTGGATGTAAACATTCGTTAGCCTCATTAGGAAAGGAGGCGGAGGAGAGCAGAGTTGGATTGTTTTCTGAACACTGGATGGATGACAGGAGGTTAGGTCGTGGAAGGAGCTCTTAACAAGCAGCCTGATTGCACAGTTCCAGCAGGGGTCGAGGCCTCCCTTTGGAGTCACAGCTCTCGTTGGTTAGCGTGCGCCCGTCGTGGCCGATGCAACGCAGATGGCGTTTGCGGAAGCCTCGGCCACAGGTCTTGGAGCATACTGACCATTCCCCGAGGAGCCAGGATGGGCAGGACTGGGAGGCACAGGACCTAGAGGCTAAAGGGCGCAGCTCCTCTGGACAGTCTCTTGAGGGACGGCCATGGGGGTCCTGACACACCACCTCCCTCTGCTGCATACCTCCTCCACAGGTCTGGGAGCACAGGCCCCACTCCATCATGGTCCACTCGGCTCCACCCACCTCTCGAATGGCATTGATGGACTGCCGGCGGCCTCCGTTGTTGGAAGCAGCATTGTTGGGTCTAGGAGTGAAGTAGCTGTACTTCACCCGGGGGCGCGGGGCTTCTCCTACAGACAGCACCTGAATAGTGAGGGGCTCAGGCAGCGGGGCAAAGCTCCGCAAGCGCTCCAGCGTGGTGGAGGAGCCGCTGTACCGCAACAGTGCCCCCCGCAGGGCGATGTCTGTCTCCATGGTCATCAGCTTGTAATCACCATTTAACAGATAGGTTCCATCCTGACGACGCACTGCCAAATAGCTGCTGTCCTGACGACCGTTGCCTGGGGCACGTTGCTTCACGTCCAGGTGGGTTGCACCAGCAGGGATGGTGACAACATCCTGGTAACCAGGCCTGACACAGAGACAGACGAGGCAAAGTGAGTAACACAAACGCATTCTGAGAGGCACAACATCAGTTTTTAGTGTATGTTAGAGGGAAGCTGTCAGATATTCACCTGGCATGTTCCAGAGAGCCCGACACCTTCTTGCACGTGGAGCCATCTCCCCCACACACGCCGCACTTATCAAAGCGCCGGTTAGAACCAATGATGCGATCACATCCAGCTTTGACACACTGGCCCTGCACGCAAACCGAGGTGGAGTCAGGGCTGCAGGGCGTGCCGTCAGCCACCTGGGGGCGGCAAAGAGACACAAACAAAAAAGCTTAGAGTCATGTGTAGTAAGAATGTTACATAAGAGTCACAACAAATACTGTGGCCTCAGGCTGAGAGAAATTACAGTAGCTGATCCCTGCACTGCAGGTTAGGTGGGTACAAATAATTCCACATGATAAACCAATAGTCTACATGTAGTAAGAATCCTAAAACAATTCTCACCTTAGATTTGAGGACAAAAAAGTATCCTGTCCCCTTGGCCCGGCACACCAGCTTGCAGCGGTCTTTGGGTGAAACTCCAGCATACTTGGGCACCCACTCGACACCCTCGCCCGAACCCAGCGACACTTGTGCCGACATGTCGTTGTGGGCCAGACACTGTTCCTCGCGGTAGGACAGGCCTGAGAAGTAGGTAGAGACGGGTCAGAGTCACTGCTGGTCCAGTCTGACCTGCATGCTAACCCTCACAGCAATGAGTAAAGTGCAACACTACTTCTACCATCACACAGGTTAGTTTCTCACCATTGGTGTCAAGGCAGGCTTCTGTGTTGCAGGAGCGGTACTGGATCCTCTTGCCCTCGCAGTACTTTCCCCCATTCTTGGGCAATGGGTTGTCACAGGCACGAAAGGAATACTGCACCCCCCCACCACAGGTCCGAGAGCAGTCACCCCAGGGACCCCACACTCCCCAGCCACCATTGACAGGAGTCTGAAAGGACAAGGGACAAAACCGTTTCAGTTTAGCTTGGACTGACGAGCATGTTGTGCTGCAGTACGGAGGGTTCTGAATCCTACCTGGTATTTGGAGGCTTCGCTCTTAGTGAGACACTGTCCAGCCAGGCAATAGCTGTCATGCCCGCACGGCGTACCATCAGCCCAGGGGAAGTTCTTGGTCTGGCACACCAGTAGACCATTGGATGTAGTCACAGTGCACCACAGAGCTGCGCACGTGGTGCTCAGGTCCGGGCAGTGTTGGGATTCTTCTCCAAAGGTAAGACGACACTGATGGTCAGCGTCGTAGACCGTGCCAGGCAGGGGCTGAGGCAGTGGCTGAGGTTTGACTGGCTTGTCCAGCAGGCACTGACCGTGGCCGTTGTCTAGGAAGGTGGTGACCATGAGGGCGGAGCAAGGGGACCATGGCTGCTGCTGGTCCAGGTTGGAGAGCGTTGAAGCCATCATGTGGGAGCCCCAGTGGGGACCATTGACACCAGAGCACAGCTGGGCGTCATCATGAGGCATGTTGAAGACGTGGCCTGGAGGACAGACATAGAGTGAGCTACAGTTCTAAATCCTTACACACGGGAACATGGATTTTTACTTTTTTACTTACCAAGCTCATGTGCCACGGTAAATGCTGCCTGCAGTCCATCGTCCTCAATGATTGAGCAGCTTCTATCGGGGTCGCAGGCTGTGCCGACATCTGCCATGCCCAGAGTGTCACAGGAGTGGGAACCACACAGGTCCTGATGTATCAGAAACACACATAGACATGAACATCCGAGTACACGTGAAAGACTCTCACACGTCCCAACCCCCACGCCAGCTCACCGTCCTGGTGAAGAGCACAGCCGTGTCGTAGTGCTCAGGGTGGCGGTCACTCGGTGGGTTGTGCTGCCTTTGCCACTGGCAGAAGTTGCGCAGGGTCATGGCCGCGTTAGATGAAACCTGAGGGCCTCGCTCCTCCTCGTACACCACCAGGAGCTTCACCACTGCCAAGCTGATGAAGTTGTGGATGCTTGGGTGGCGGTATAGGCGGGAGGCCACTGCCATGATTGTCAGGAGATAAGGTTTGAGCCCAGCGCCGTGGAACTCAGCCATGGACTGGTCAGCCACCAGCATGATCTCCAGGTAGCGAGGAGTGGAAACGAAACGCCGGGACCTGTGGTGAGCTGAGGGGGGAGACAGAAAAAGAGTATATGACTGTGCTGCAGTGCAACTGCTGACACGTGTGTTGCTGCGGACACTAATGTTGTGCAAAGTGCATGTGTGGCTGTGTTCTGAGCCGCTCCAGAAGCTCCAGGCTTCACTTAGAGAGCCTGGTTGTGACTCAGCGTCACACCACTGGTGGTTCCTCCTCCTCAGGGTCCACATTCCTGAAATGACCTTCTCTGGTGGAAAAACTATGCGGGAGAATTGGCCGAGCGGACAAAATCCTTTGCGAGGAAAAATGTCTGCCGGCGCGACTTGTACCAGGAGGTGAGTTAAAGCCTCAGCACTGCCGGGCTCTGACTGGCCCTAACCCTCCCTCCCTCCGTCACTCCTCCTCCTTCTCCTCGAAGAAGTTGCCCCCCTTCCCATTCATTTCTCCTCCCCTCCCCTCCCTCCTCTTTCTCTCTGACAGTGGCTCACTGTCAGAAAGGTGGCTGAGTCCATTGCGCACGCTGCGCACTCCGGCACAGCTCTGAGCTCCTGCTTTTTATTTCGCTATATTCAGAGACTTCCAGAGCAGATAAGTCATATACGTGTTGGATCTCAGCTGTAAACGAGCTGAGAGCACCATACAATCATCATTTCAGTGTTGTCTGTTAGAAATAAGAATGTAGTCTTACCTGTCTCGCGCGCGTTAGGGGCCCCTTTCCTGGCTTCTTTGTCCAAATTCTCTGGCACCCTCTCTTCGTCCTCGTTGACCCCGCACTTGGAGCTCCCCTCCTCTGCCAAATCTGCCCGACTTCTCCGGCGGATCGTGTGGACATCCTCCCCAGTACCCAAGAAGTCAGTCGAATTGAGGGGCTGGATGAAGTACTCTTCACCCTGAAAGTAGAATCCGCCTCTGAGTCCGTGGCAGAGGTTAAGCGCCGCGGCGGAGTGCTCCGCTCCGTTCACCGTGCCCGAGAAAAAACAACCCGGCTCAGCTCCACTCTTGGGTTCCGGCGTGGGTTGGAACTCGGGACTACCCACAACGTGGAAGACAAAGCCCGGAGCCAAGAAGGTCTGGTCGGGTTCTAGCTTCAACACGAGCTCTGTGCCAAATACGTCCAACCGGTAAACCCTCATCTCCGCCTCCTTCTCCTTCTCCTCTGCAGAGAGAGTCCGCCACGGCTCGGTCCTGCTCTCCGACCATGCAATCGGGTCTAGTCTGACCGGCAACACGGTGCTCTCCTCCCAGGCGCCGTGCGCCACGCCGACGCACACAATTAAACAGAACGAAATGTGTAAAAACCACATTGTAAAACTGTGAAATCCTAGTGGAACGAGGAAAATCAAGTCTACGAGACCGCGCGTAAATCCTTTAAAAAGATTTTCCACTATAAGCTACAAAACTTTGAATGTCCAAAAAACTGTTGCTGTTTTTTCCCCAAAATTACGCAAACGTATAAAATCTTAAATAAGATCAATTCCAGTGCAAAACTCGTTTAAAGATATGTGCAGCTCTGACTTATTGTAAAAAAGTCATTTCATGAAAAGGAAATAAAAGCTGGATGTCAGCAGTAAACTCCAACAGGTCTCTCTCCCCTTCAGCTTATAGCTCTGCCTTTGAGTTCGGGCGCAGGTCTTTGCTCTGATCGCCCGTCTAGTCTGTGCTCTGCTCTTGCCTTGTAGTCAGAGTAGAGCCGGTCCCTGCTTTATATGCCCCTGCCCCGGGACCACCCCTTTCCTGAGGGCCCTTTGATCTGCGATGGGCCAAATCCCGTGCGCAACGAAAACGCACCAGCAACCTGGAGCGTTGCCATAATAATCAATCATTGGGGAAGACAGAGAGCTCTGGGCAGAAAACAAACTCTGTCTGTCATGAGATGTCCACTCACAGCCTCTGAATATGATCAGAAACAGGAATCTATAAATATATGATATTCTTATTTGTCATAAAACCTAATTGACTAATCTTCATAACACTGCTCCAGCGTCTGTTTCAACATAAATGAGTGTGACAGGCAGCAGTGGCTGATGTTGTAGTGTCGGTGCAACAGGAGAAGGCAGATGGCAGCAGCTCGGGAATGGTAACCATATCATGCTGGCCGTGCTCACCTCCTCCATGCCAAGGAGGCTGTGGTGCGCCGTGGCCGAGTTCCGCAGCTCTGCTCCCCGGAGAGAGGGAGCAGACAGGGGCCGCCGAGGTCTTAAGGTGGATCGGCTCCTCCGTCGGGCTGCCTCCGCGCTAAAAGCAAGGCAGGCAGTGCCCCTGTACTCCGGCTCCCTCCACACCAACACACAGGAAGAGTTAATGCTGGAGTTTTCATTAAAATAAGCGGCGAAGCAGATCATCAACAGTGCAGATCAGACAAAAAAGTTTTCATTCAGAGACGACACATGATGTAAACACAACAAAAAACAGATAAGTGGTGGAAATAGAACAACGTCATGACATCCATTTGTTGTGTTACTGGTTTCATCTCTACACACCCGAGTGCACACATTGTCCTGTCTTTGACTCACTCAAACGAACCTAAACGACCAGTCTGGAAGAAACAGATTGCTGAAGTCCACCTTAAAAGCACCAGCACACAAATACGAATAAGTGTAATATAGTATTTTCCAGCAGATGGTAGAAGCGTGTTTAACAAAATCCTCCAGACCCCTGCGGAGATTTTCCAGGTTTTCATGGAGCGATCACAGCTTCCACCGACAGGTGGCGCCTTTGTATCAGTCTTGAATACTCGTGGTGGAGGAGTACTTGGTGGTGGAGGAGTAAAACCTGTGTGTGGGTCAAAGCAGAGGACAGCAGGACGCAAACTGCTACTATGACACTGTGGTTAAGTAGATGTGCCTAATTTAACACTTCTGACAGTAATAAACTGAGGGACATTTCACATTTCACTCCCTTATAATTCCTTAGCTATTGGAGACTGAATAATTTAAATCTAATTATGATCAGACAACAAAATGCTGCATTTTTTTAGGTTGAACTATAACTATACTATAATAGTTATGTTATCATCCGTCACAGTTTAATATGTTTCTGCTGTTTCTGTATTGTTGCTTCAGTAACAGTGTTAACTTGTATTTAATTATAATAATGCATCTGTATTATTTTTATTGCCACAATATTCAGCAGTTTTAAAATGAAGTTGATTATATTCGTCCTAGTGACACTTTGTTTTCCTCACCTTGCTCAGTAAAATGAATCCATTCTTCATTATGTCCCATATGAGACATCACACAAGATGTCAGCATATACAGTGGATGCAGCCGTCAGTGAAACCTCGGGGTTATGGGAGGTCACACAGAAACCCTGAAGCAGCACCATCATCTATGTGCAGCTGGGTTAAAGAAGTAGTTACAGTTTAATGCCGTGACACGATAAACGACACAGAGACAGAGATTTAAATATATAGATTTTATGTACATATATTCATGTGGATGACTAGAAAAGAAACACTATATTCTTACAGAGGAATGATTCTGCAGTCACATTCCAAGTTAAATAGTAATTTGATACAAAATTACTATAATAAATAAAACTCATCTCATTGTTTTTGTTTTATTCACACATATCAGTTGTACGAACAATAAATTACAAGTTCAGTGCTGTTTCTGTTTTTCAGCAAGATGGATTTCCCCACTGGAAGAGTCAGAGTGAGCTGTGTGCGGACGTCTGTATGGCTAACGCTTTGTGTAAATACGGTTAAATGCTAACACACATATGAAAGGTCTACTTATGTACACAAACATCTACAGTGTGTAAATAAATCTCAATGTGCGAGTGGAAAGAAAAGAGGACATCTTGTGAGTGGTATGTTGACCTGGGTCACGTCCTATCTGTTTTTCTCCTGCACAGGTGTCAGCTGGGCGAGGTTTGCCACACTGGGAAATGTGAAGGTGCTGGAAAGTTTAACACAATTCAGGAGGGAATTTAAAATCCTTTAAGTAAGGAATTCTTTCTTTGAAATGTTGGGCATTAATTACACACAAGTACAACACAAGAAACACATTTCTCCACCTAAAACTGATGGCGTGTGGTGATGTAAATAGTTTTGTTTTTCATGTGAACATTAAATTTGATGCTTTTGTTCACGTCTTGCTGAGATTGAGGTGAGAAGATTGATACCACACTCACATATGCACTTCCAAAATGAAGCTCCAGGGAGAAGCCTGTTAGCACTTAGCTTAGCATTAAGACTAGAAAGAGGGGCAAATTGTGGTTTTTCATGTTTTTTTCCTTTCTGTGGGTTCAAAAAGTTATGAGATGATATTTACACCTGCTTCTACTATTAATGTTAAACTAAAATAACAGCTTCATATTTGATAGAGCTGGCTTCCCGGCATACTGACACATCAGTAGCTACCGTTCAATACAGAACACGGTAAGTGTAATAAATCTGCAAATACTGGATGTAAAATAAGCGATGAGATGAAAAAAAGAGCTGAGTAGCACAAGGCCGTGGGATACTGCATTAGTGTCTCTCTTGCTGTTGTTGCGAGTATCCAGGAAACATTGTCACATCAGAAACAAATCCTAAACAAACAGTATATTGACTGCCACAAAAAAAACACAGCACCCAGCACCATCGTAATGACTGATACAAGTGGAAAACACAATTTGACGATACATACATTTATGTGCTTTAAACGCAGGCCTGGGTGCAAAGATGTGCTAGCACATAACATGCACACAAAGAAACACACCCACCCACACACACACACACACACAAATGAAGCGTTGCCCCAAACCTGTGATTTAGAACTAACCACCAAAAATGTAAAGGCCCCTTTAGCCGATTTACCTGTCGTAAGGTTTGTCCCTCGTAGGACACAGCCTGTGATTATCAAATTCAGTAGAATCAATACATGCGTCAACAGTAAAGCTGCAAAACTTTACGGAATCACGAGGCGAGTATTATGTGTGACTGTTAGCTGTCGCGTCACCCTCCAACATATTCTCAGCAGGAAATAATATTCACGGACTTTCTTTACCTTTGGACTTCCTCAACATAATGATCACCCCACCAAATGAAGTAAATGATGGTCTGGTCTTCCCAGGTATCAGCTGGACATCATCAGTCGAACAAAGACACATGGAACCCTAGCACATATGTACTGTACTGTAAATCACCTTAATATGGGAGGTGCTGTTTTATTCACACCTGTCGGCCCATCAGTAGAACCACCATACATGCAGAAACGACAACAAAGCGATTAATGAGTGCTTCCCAATGTTGGGGCGCTTGTCTCGAACACACTCGCAGAAGGGTGGGGCGACTTCCATGTCCCTGCAGTGATTAGAGAACATGGAAATGAGTCTAACATAAAAAAAGAGAGAACACACATGCCATTACAGGGCAGCACACACGAAGCCTCCAGAGTTTGGAAACCAAAGTGAGAACAGTTTATCGTCTACGTGAAAAGGACATGCAGCTCAGCTTCTTAGCTATGCCAGGGCATTACTGTCTCTGTCATGCGGAAACTGTCCTCCGTTAACGTCTTCCATGATTCGAGGATTCCTTTGGCATGTGCAGCCACACCAGTCTCTGAGTATCTTGGTGACTGGACATTCATAGTCCTCTTATTGGTCAATTCGTTGGTGCCATTTTCAGCACGTGACATCAGAAGTATGGATTACAACTTCTTCCTACACATTGTTCTTCATCTACAGATCGTTTTTCTTCTCAACATTTCTTTACCAGGCAGTGTTTGAAGGCAGAGGGGCGGGCGCCCAGCACGCAGCCTTTCGACAGTTTCCCATCCTGGTCCTTACACTGCACTGTCCTGCTCTGCCAGCCAGTGTCACAAGTCCTGGAGCAGGTCATCCAGGGACCTGTGACCCACTGGGGACCTGGCCTTGGGGTTGAGGAACTTGGAGGTGTAGGTGAACCTGGGAAGAGAACAGGGGTAGCAGAGGAGGGTGTAGTGGTACTACTGGTGATGGTGGTGGTTCTTGTTGTGGTGGAGACAGTCGTGGTGCTCTGCAATAAGGCTGTCTTTGGGTTAGGGTTGAGCGGAGCCACAGGCTGCTGTGGAGTTCTTCGGGGCATGAAGAAGCTATAACGAACATCCAGAGGCTTTTTAGCATCCGTCGCTAGAATCTGGATTACCAAAGCCTCTTGGAGGGCCCCGGGGCCCATGCTGTGCAGCCACTCGTCCCTTTGGCTCCAGCCACTGTAGTTGAGCACAGAGCCGTTGAGCGGTATGACTGTCTCAGACGTGGAGATCATAAACTTGCCGTTCAGGAGGTACTCGCCATTGGGCCGTCGGAGGGCGAGGTAGGCGGTGTAGCGCGTTTGGTCCTTGGCTTTGTGCTGACGAACCTTTATGTGGGTGGAGCCAGCAGGGATCTTCACTACATCGGTGTAACCTTTACTGTTTGGCAAAAGAGAAAGACTCTCAACAAACTGGACAATGTACCTATGCATATACATTTATTTACCGTCACTAAGCTAACGTCACATGCTTGCATGCTAATATGAGTTTGAATGTCAATCGTTTACCATAATATCAATATTAATAACAATGTCTCTCTCGGTCTCTTTACCTCTTTTTAGTGAAGTTTCCTGCTACACGCATACATCCCGTGCTGTCCCCTCCACATATACCACACTTGTCGAACTGCAGCTTGGAGCCAATGATGCCGTCGCAGCCCGTTCGCACACACTTGCCCTTCACGCACACCGAGCTGCTGTGAGGACGACACTCGGTCCCGTCGACCACCTGAACGCAGAGACACAACGTCATCATCAGCCTCTGCATTTTATTTCATGGCACGCTGTGCCCTATAGGTTTAGAACAGACTCACCCTCTGAGAGAACACCACGTAGTATCCTGTTCCTTTTGCTCTGCAGGTCAACTTGCACATGTCTTTCGGGAGAATTCCTGCATATTTAGGCACCCACTCAACAAAGGTCTTCACCCCTTTGGGGTCGGTTTGGGGGCCATTGCGCACCTCACACTGCTCCTGACGGAAACTCTTACCTGGAGAAATGTTGAAATGAAGCACTACGTTTCTTGCACCATAAATACTGCTGCTGTCACGTGACGCACTCACTTGATGCCGGGCATGGTGTCACACTGCAGGACCGATAGATGGTTCTCTTTCCTGTGCAGTAGCGGCCATTGTTCCGCGGCGGCGGGTTGTTGCACAGACGCTGAGCGAACTGCACCCCTCCTCCGCACGTTCTCGAGCACCCGCCCCACGAACCCCAGGAACTCCAGCTGCCGTGATTGGACGCCTGTGGCGAGGGAGGAAAAGAGTAAGAAAAGCAGAGCAGAGGTGAAGGTGAGGGGGGAGATATAAGTCGAGGGAAATAACAACAGAGTAAATGATCAGACGGAAAAGAGAAAGAAGATGAAAGGAGGTGCTTATAAGATGTGTTGGGAGTCAGGGTGAATGTGTCATAGAGAAAGCCCTTTGGAGAGAGATTTGTAATACAGAAAAATGTGGCCTGCACACAGCCGCTAGCTGTGGAAGGAAACAGAACGAGAGGGAATGAGGCTATCCCCATGTGATAATAATGAAAGTCTGTTAAAGCCACAGCTCACACGCTTCCCCGAAGAACAGCCTCAATCAAACCGTTAGTTTTGTGTTTTTCCAACCAACCTTACATGATTCATCAGTGATAAAAATGACTGGGCAATTAGCTTGAACTTTTTATGACACAGTGGATTTTATGATCCCGAAGCTCTTTGGAAGCAGCTTCTTCATTTAGTTCCACTGCTGAGTCTGGAGTATTTGCTTTAAACCACAGTAAATGCTACTTAATCCTCAATCACTGTGCAGCAAATACACCGAGGTTAAGAGAGTCTAAGCTCTAAAATGGAGTTCGTTGTCATGCAGGGCAGAGAAAATGAAGCAAGCCGCAACCCGGGCCCCAGTTCATACACGCAGTCGTCTGCCCAGCGTCAAGTCAGACTCATCAAATGTCACACACACTCATTAAGGCCAAATTCACTTTAGATCCCTTTAAGTGAGGCCAAAAGAACACATGGTTCAGCCGTGGCATAAATAGGGCCAAGGCCTCATCATCTTTTTCTCTTTTAACCGTTTCATACATCGACTTTGTACAATGTGCAGAGCAGTGCTTAAAAATATCAGGTTTTGAACTATAAAAAGGAATCTATTTATTCATTTTCTCATGTTTGTCCTGACAACACCTTCTGTTTTCCTTTTCTGCTCCTCCTTTGTGTGTCTGACGTCACCCATTCTTCTTACCGAGTAGTGTTTCTTCCGTGTCTTGTCCACACACTTTCCCTGCAGGCAGATGCGTCCCTTCCCGCAGGGCGTTCCCTCCACAGCCGGCAGTTTCTTAGTCAGACACACCATCTGTCCCTGGCGGATCACGGCGCACCACAGTCGAGAGCATACGTCCATGCCCGGGCAGACTGTGTACTCGGGGCCGAAGGCCAGGCGACACTGGCGGACTGCGTCGTAGCTCTGTCCCGGGAGCTCCTCTGGGCCAAGGAGGGGCTGGTGTGGAGAATCGAGGAGACACTCGGCTGTGGCAGGAGAGAAAATCTATTTTAGTGTATCAACAATCCACGACTCAAATAAAGGCGCTGGAGCGGCAGCAGATACTGTCAAATCTGAACCGCTGCTGTTGCTACATGAATTTAGCTGTTTGAAAAGCGGATGAGTCATTTTGACCTCCTGCCAGTGATCCGTCTTTGCACTGAACTCTATGAGAAGTTAACAGGATTGTAAATAACATTACAGCTTTGTTTGGTAGTAAACATCTTTTGGTGAAAGGTGCTGTGGGAGAAATGCTCTGAGAGTCGAGATGGGGGAAATAAAACCTCTACTGGCTGAGAAAATGTTGAGCTACTTAAAGAATAACAGATGTCAGTGGAAGCACACGCGCTCGTTTCCTTCAACACTCACCGTTCCCGTCGTCGAAGAAGTCGGTGATGGTCGCCGAGGTGCAGCGGCTCCAGGGCTTCGAGGCGTCGATGGAGGTGAGGATGGACGACATGAGCCGCTTGTCGCTGTTCACTCCAAAACGCTCCTCGCAGAACTTGGAGTCGTCGTGGGACAAACCGAGCAGGTGACCTGGGGCAAAGAGAGAGGAACATGTTTTTTTTTTCCCAGGATGCTTTTTAATACAGTTTGAGAAATGACAAGGTGTCGAGTTTGCACATGCAGCAGATGTGAGAAAGGAAAACATCTCAGGTCAGATGTGGTGCATGACATCACACCATTGTTTTGTGGTGTTAATCAGCAGGAGAGATGTGCTGACAGATGTGCATGCCGTGACGGGTTTACAGCTTTGTTTCTGCTGTGTGTGTGCGCGTATCCATGCCTACCGATCTCATGTGCAACGGTAAACGCCGCGTGAAGCCCGTCGTCCTCGATGACGGCGCAGCTTCTCTCCGGGGAGCAGATGGTGCCGACGTCCGCCATGCCCAGGGTGTCGCAGGAGTGGTGGCCACACAGGTCCTGGTCAAACGAAATACTGTAAGTTTAGGGAGCATTTCATTCAAATAAGTAGAGTTGATTAAAAGATATGATCTACTGCCAAAATGAACAGATTGTACTGAAGGCTATTTCCTTATCGACAACGAAGCTCCTCCAAAGCCACAGACGTTACACAACAAACAATGGGAACAATCCTTTGTAATTCTCATTTGATTTTTTTTTCCACCATGCTCTTCCTCCCCCATCTCTCCGCCTGCCTCACATACTGCCAGAGCACAAAGCATTGATTTTGGTTTTAATTCCCATACATATATATGCTATGCGCGGCCTCGGGGTGCAGTTCCTGGCCCCGCTGAGTGCACAGATCGATCCGTGTGCACACACACACACACACACACACACTCACTATGCAGCAGCGTGCAAGCGATGGAGACACTCGCGTATGTGCATGTAAGATTCCACGGAACACTGAAAACACACACAGAGACACACGTCCTGCAGAGCGGATGAATCGACGTGCTAAGTGGTGCTGACAGGCTTGTTGGGTCGTATGTGTGTGTGTGAGTGTGTGTGAGGCTCTCTGGGGAGGGTGTTTACACGTTTCAGGCCGATTGGGCTGGAACAAACGGCCTTGTGTTCTGTGCTCACACAGGCTGGGCGGGACCCGCTCGTGCGCACACACACACACAGATGCATATAAACATGAGAACATACATGTCAATCAATGAGTGCATACTTGCACACGGAGACCATATATACAGTAAGTGGAAGCACATATGGGCCTTAACTGGATGCTGGACAGCAAATGCTCCCAACTCAACACTTCCACGCACAGAGTACAGGAAGCCAGTGTCTGCTTTTTGCCAATTAACAGCTGGAGACATGAGCAACAGACAAAGGCTGATGTCTGAATGTATGAATGGTCGCTGAGTCCAACTGTGCTGAAGTTTCTCTCCACTCACACGCTGCAGATGAAAATCAGTTTCTTTGGAATCAGGCTTTGAGAAGGTGAAGTTCCACCTTCATATTTCATTTGTTTCACTTTCTCTCTTTCCCACACACTTCACAGGGCCCTTCATTTCATTTATTTATTCAGTCATCCCCTCCCCAGCCTCTGCGTTGAGAACAGTTTCTGTTTTGCTGCTTTCAATGGTACATCACTGTGTCACCAGAAGCGTGGGAGAAACTGGAACATTTTTCTTCGGAATGAAATGGTGAGGAGGAAAACGCCTGGAATTATCCCGGAGGTCACAGCCCCAACAATATTTATTAATTAAAGTGTGAGAAAGAAAAGAGAGGGAGGGAAGAAGAAACAGGAATCAGATGCTGGGAGGTTGGTAAGAGGGGTGGGAGTGTGTGTGTGAGTGGGGGGAGGCCGGAAATGAAAGCAAAGAACTGAGAGAACAAGGAGTTACAGCAATATTGGCAGAAATAACAGGAGAACAGGTGGCCAGCTGGGTTGTGAAGGCCACGAGTCAAGACTTGTGTTAAACCAACGTGAGCTGGTGGCATCACACGGCGCAAACTGCTTGACATACACGCTTCACTGTTCTTTACTCCACGTATTCTCCAGATGTGGAGAGAGTTTCAGGCCCAGCACTGCTGATCAACGGAAGGTCAGTGTCTCAGGGCGCGGCTGCAGCTAAAAGCCGCTGACGCGCGACAGCGTGAGGAGCACGAGGCTCGCGTGCACTTAGAGGACAGACTGAAGTCTCCGGACAGTCGGGTGTGTCGACAGACCCGGGGCCGGTGGGGTCAGGGGTTCGGGATGTGAGAGCTGTCTGCGGGTTGTCAACATATGCCGAACATGGTAAAGCACTCGCCAAATATCGAGAACGGTTAAAGCAAATAGAGCAACTGACTGAGACGGGGGCGCAGGATGGGAAATGTACACTAATGTACAGACACAGAAACATGGAGGCGAGGGGACGAGAGCCCTCTCTCTCTCTCTCTGTGTCCACCTTACAGTAGAGCTTTGTCCTCCGTCCAGGCCCACAACAACCATGCACAGCATCCTGTATACATGTATGCACACTCAGACGAGTCCCCTCAATGTGCCCGTTGTTTTGTTCTGGTGCTGGCATGTGTGGAACCCGGTCACACCACCACACGGGTCAGCTCACAACCCGGCCACACAGAGACGAGTTCCCTCGAACCCTGTGCACCCCCACTCCACCTCCGATCTGACAACAATGGACTGGTCTGACTTCACAGAGTCAGTGAGCTTCAGTTCTAGTTCAGTGGACTACAATAATCAGGATTTACTTCAAAGTTGCCCCAAATACACAGACGAAAGAGGACTTATACTACTATTAGGTTACTTTTGACAGTCAGTACAATGCAGCACTGGGCTGACCAGACTCCTATAACACATCTGAAACAGATCTGCAGCACATCCAAGTGTGTTAAAGTCTCCACTGGGGCTACAGCCAAGCTTATTTTCCTCAGAAAATAGTTACCACACCTCATGCTGTATATCACACTTCTTTTCTTTCTCAACTCAAAATGCAGCGAGACACAAGGAGCCTGAGCCTGTAAAGGTATTTCCTGACTGGCGTTGTGTCAGTGGAAACATTAACAGCTCTGTCCTATTTGTCAACTTTGTGCAGCTCTTGACATTGAATGGAAATCTTTGCCGACAGCCACTCGGAGAAAATGAACTGCGGCTAGAGAGTAGTGTGTTTCTCATAAAACCAAATGAGCATTTCTGAGACAATCACATTTTTCCTCTTGTATCACCTGTAAAAAGCTGCAACACAACAGCTTTTTAAATCCCACTGAGTCCTGTGTTCCTGCAGTGTTTGTCGTTCTGAATGACAGACACTTCAGCAACTTAAACAGGTCAAAGTTAAAGCCGGGCTTCCTTTGTCTTAGATGCTCAGCTCTGCACTGTTAAGGTCACGACCCTGACCTCGTGTCACGCTTTGGCATGCTGATGGGATCGAGGTACAAATGTGGATCAGACACAGGAGTTGAGGTAGTCTGGTGGACACGGGGAAGGTTCACGCATAATGCAGGGGCTGTGACTGATTTATATATCGTGTCTGTATGAACATTAGTATGAAACACTGCCTGCGTAAGTTTAAGCCCTCACTGCTTGGAGATGAGATGGCAGTTTAAATGACTGGAAAGCCACTCAAACTGCACTTTGCCAGGATCAGCGGGGCTAATTTGAACGTATCAAAGACAAACCTGCAGCGTCCCAACTGTCATGTTTCATTATAGATTATTTCCTCTTCCTGTCTTGCCTGGGCAGGTGTGGTGACAGCACGGTTAATGAGGACCCACGAGGCAGTTGGCACACGAGAACTGGGCCACTTTTTCAGCGTGCTGAAAACAAACAGGGTTCGTACTCCTGGCTGCTTCGCCAATGGATGACTGTGTCAATGCCAGGAGATGTAATGCATGCAAGACCTTGCACGACTTGAACGCGCCACAATCCAAGGTGAAGTTAACACGTTAACCACCAAACAGCCACACCCAGAGAGGTGAAGAATGCACGGGGATCTGCTGCTGCCGCCTTGTGGCTTAGGCTCTGGCAGTGAGGGGAAGAGGAGTGGAGAGGAAGGGATGGTGAAAGACGGGCTAAATGAGTGTGGTCTCGGTTAACGTGCAGCTTCTCACAGGGTGGATGTGTTTGTTTTTCTGACAGCTGACAGACACTGGAAAGGTAACTAGGGGGAACTGTGTAGACTAGAGTGATGAGGGAGGGTTGGGGAGATGAAGTGCAAGGTCAGAACGACTTTCTAATTAACTGCATTTGCACGGATATTTCTGCAATGCACCCAGCAGCTGATTTTTAAGCCTTCTACTCTTTGAGGAATGTGCGTGCACGGCCACGGGCACGCGCCCCAGCTCAGATCACATACGCTTTCGGACTGTCAGGGGACTGGGAGGGGGAGGCTGGAGACAGAGCAGCCTGCCCAGAAAAACACCAGGCGCAGGAAGTACAGACTCCGCGCTGCATTACGCACACGAGGCTCAGCAGAAAGAGAGGGGGAAAACAAATAGACAGGTGGGGAGCAGGTTGCGGAGTCAGCGCGCTTTCATACGACATAGAAGTCTTCATTACTGCGCGTTGTGACACTTAAACCTCCCAAACTCCACCTGCCAAGAGCGGAGCGAGAGCTCAGCGACAGCGGAGCAGCTGCCGCCGGCGTGCGCCGCGCAAATCAAAACAAACCGTGGCGTCACTGCGCGTCCCCGGCATCGCACCGGGGCGCGAAGCCGCCTTCTCTCCGCTGTGTGGGAGGCAGCGGCGCCCCGTAGAGCGTGCCAAGTGGGGTGGGGGGCGCGGGAGTTTGTTTACCTGCCTGGTGAATAGGATGGCGGCGTCGTGGTGGTGCTGGTGCTCGTCATCCAGCGGGTTCTGTTGGTTCTGCCATTTGCAGAAGCTCTTGAGCGTGGCGGCTGCGTTCTTCGACACCTCCAGCCCCTTCTCCTTCTCCGTCACTGCGGTCACCTTCACCACCGACAGCCGGATGGGGTTTTCGATGCTGGCGTGCCCGTATAACTTGGAAGCGATGGAGGCGAGTGTGAGCAGGTAGTGGTTCAGGTCTTTGCCGTATTTCTGTGTCATGGTGTCGTCGGCCACCAGGAGCAGCTCCACGTGCCTGGCGCGTGAGACCGACCTCTTCTGCCTCGTGCCGGTCTGTGGAGCAGCCTCTTTGGGGAACCGACTCCACCATCTGCGCCCTTGCGCGCCGTGGCCATCAGCGTGGAGCCTCCCGTGTTCCCGTCTCCCCTTCCCGCGACCTCTGTGCCGGCGTCTCCCTGTCCGTCCTCTGCGCCCGTCGCGCGTCCCGCAGCCCTCGCGCCCCTCGCGAATGGACTCGAAGCTGAAGCTCTCGCGCGTAAACACGTGGAGCGCGCTCTCCGCGTCCCTGTCCTGCAGCACGCGCGCGGCGTGCTCGCGTCCCTTCGCCCTGACGATAGGCGTGATGGTGTAGCGCGTGTGGTTGACGGCGAAGAAGCCCTCGAGACCCCCGCCGCAGACACCGAAGACGGCCAGGGACTCCGGGATGGAGTCCACTGTCCCGCGGTACACACACTCCCGCTGCAAAGGCGCAAGACTCTCCCCCATCACAGCGAGCACGTACTGGGGGCTGAAGTGATGCGACAGCACCGACTCGTCCTGCTCCATGTCCAGCTGAAAGCGGCTCCCATCCAGGTACACCAGGTAGCCCACCTTCCCTCCCCCGTGGTAAATCCGATCAATGGTCCGCACGACCCCATCTGTCCTCCGCGCAGGTGTGAGGAGCGAGCCGTTCGCAGGTGGAAGATAGAAACCCTGGAAAGTGGAAAGCCCGACTCCTAGCTCCAACTCCACGACGCACAGCAACAACAGCCGAAACCAGATCATTTCCCGGTACACAGCACCACGAAGCCGCAGCATTGTTCATTCCACATCAATGTATCCACTAAAACAAGCCCGGAGCGGCTGCGAGGACAACTTTGAGTGTGTGTTTCTCCAAAAAGCGCATCCTCTTGGTGTTAAACCCCTCATGCAGCAACCAAACAGAACCACTGAGGGCAAGAAAATGGAAGAGAAAAGGAGCAGCTGAGGGGAAGTGTGCGCTGGCTGGAGAGACTGAGCTGAAGTTGGAGAACAAAAACACAAAGTTTGCTCTTAATAGGACCCGGAGAGAAAAAGTCCTGCCCCCTTTGCGCTCAATCACCACTCCTCCACCCCACCCCCCTCCCTTCTCTCTCTCTCTCTCCCTCAAATCTGAATTAAGTGAAGTGCTGGAGGAGAGAAACCAGAACAATGCTGCTCTAGTGTCTCCCTTCAGAATCACATCCTGCTTCAAGTCAGGTATCATCCCACCCCTGTCCCATTAGTTTCAAAGTTACATCACTTGTAGCCAGCTGCTCCCAGGACCAACACAGTTTTTCTTCAATAAAAAAAACACGCCTCCATTAAACACTAGTCTGTTTTTTTACACTTCTCACTCCTTTAATAATTGAAGTACGAGATTTGACAGCAGAGTTTCAGGAAACTTGAGGGGAATAGATAATTTATGGCGAGTCCAGAATAAGAACTCAGAGAGTTCAACGTTCCCGTGTGAGACATTTAATGGTGTGTCTGTGTGTGGGAGGGAATCTGAGAGCATGCATACAGTAAGTGCTGTATTGCTGCACTTCAGTAAGAGAAAGTGACGGAGGAGAAGTGCGACTCTGCAGGTGTGTGGAACGGCCTTATTTATTGTACCTGTATGGGAGTGCGGTGCCAATGGGATGTCATAGTGTGTGTGCGGAGGGGGATTAAGTCATGCATACTTCACTGTGTTGCTCACACACAAACACACTCTCAGAGGGGGGGGGGGGAGCTAGAGAGTGGCTTTTCTTAAAAGTCCTAAAAGTTCCAAGACACTGCTCATTTGCTGAGTCACCTAACAGCTATTACCTTTGCACACCACGAAGGGGGTGGGGGTTCGTTCAGTGTTTGTGTGAGCACACATGGAGGAGGAGGCCTCTGTTCGGGAACACACACACAAACACAAACATCCCCCGCAAGAACCTGAGAACAGCTATTATGTTTCAACACGGCGAGAGCCCATGTCATCTCGTCTAAAGCGCTGCGCTAATCCAAAGCTGCTTCTACAGGGCTGAGCGGTGTGGGTAGTACGGTGCAGGGACGCAGCCAGGGTGTGGGCGCGAGACGGAGCGTGGGTGGACAGCGGAAGCCAGTCCAAAAAAGGCAGAACGCCGTGTGCTGCCACCATAAGCCCGGCCGCCCCGTCACATCCCGCCGTTGTTCGATCCACATATGAAAACGTGGGCCCTGTTCACTTGAGTGCGTGTGACAGTCAGAATACAAGTAATCCAAACATTTGACAGACTTACAGTTTGATAGTTTGCCTGCATATTCAGTGGGTGGGCTCGCATAAGGAGGGGGCCTGGGCTCATGACCTCAGTCCCCCCAAAATCCTTGCTACAGCCCTGCACCACAATCCTGATCATGAAAATACAGTTCTCTCACCTGCGACTGCGAGATGGTGACCTGGTGACCGCTGCAGAGCGGATCCAGTATCGAGCTAAACTTCAGGTCCAGATCACCCAGTTGTTATGCAACACGTCTCCTGCCCCCACCGCCCGTCTCTGTTTTCTCCCTGCCCTCGAGCCTCGCCTCCAACATACCCCCCCCCCCCCCCAGGCTGCTTCTTCTTTACACCAAACTGTCAAGTGTATTAACTGCAGGAGAAAAAAAGCCTGTGAAAGACAGAGCAAACCAGGGCTGTGCGTGCGAGAGGATGTTTGATCAGGACAGTGTGAGGTCAACATGTACCTCTGCCGCTTCCCCAACATCCCTTATCGTTAGTACACACATTTTAACTTCCACTTGAGCATATGCTGACTTTCTCTCCCAACATACAGCGCGCACAAAAAGATCTATTAACGCACGTGGCGAAAAGTGCTGCAGCTGCAAACTGGTGGCACCGAGCCTGAGCAGAATGTAGGCAATTTTCCACGGTCACAGAAAAACACACATGCCTGCAACGCCCTGCCCTCTTCCATCTCACACTCTCATACCCACTGGATCCTTTTTAATCCTCATCATCTGAAACAGAAATGTATGCCAAAGCAACCATATGGACATAAACCACCCGTTACACACACACACACTCACTTACAAGCTGTATACAGTAATCCACGTCATCAAAACATGTGCATGTGTGTGTGTGTGTGAACACCCCGTGCTGCGCCACGTGTGTGAGGGGACGGCCTGCTTCCTACGGTGGCTGGAGGGGAGGGGGGATCCAATATGGTTAATTGACAGGCCGAGCCTTTTACATAACCGCCTTCTCCATCTAAGTGGTGGTGTCAGAATTCCCCCCAGCACTGCTACTCCCCCTCCCTCTTGAGTCTCCATGACTCCCTCTCCTCCTCTGAGCGTGCGCGCACACACACACACTCTCGCTCTCTTCTATCCTCTCATGGATGTTATACCAGTAATTCCCATCTGGATGAAAATGCTTCACAAAATGTGTGTGTCCGTCTTTCTCTCATTTCTCTCTCTCCTCCCTTGGCTTCCTCCATTTCTCTCGTCGCAGAAACCAGGTGTGTTCTCGGCATCAGTCACCATGGAGCAAAGGACGGAAAAAGCTTCTCCTGCGGGACGGTTACCCTCGATCACAGGGAAAGAAACAACTACACACACGAAACAACACAAGCAACAAACTATTTGATCAACAATGAATATATATATTCTTTTAGAAAAGATGATAACACACATACAAAAGAAGTCTATTTCAAAGTATAGAGGCACATGTATACACCTGTAAACAGCGAGACTCACACTTGGATAAATTTGTCAGTAAACGTCTTCCGAGAGTCACCAGATAAATTCAGTACTTAGTTTTAAGTCCACCTCAGAGGACAATTTGACCTAAGCTCGACTAGTTTCAAGTTTTCATTAGAAACTTCAAATTATTTCTGACGTCACACAATATCCATGCCTCACTTTTGTCAGTAAGTTCTGCGTACAACGCTTGAGGTGCAGCAGGGTAACAGGAGACGATTGGGATCAAGTACTAAATGACTTTAACGTATTGCCTGCCATTCTAGGTCTACGTGATATCTAAGGGACAATTATTACCAACAGACCTTTCTGAGAAAGACATAAGTCATTTTCAAGTTCACAAACTTCTTGAACACATATTTCACATACCATCATCTTCAATTTTTTCATTCAAATATAAACATCCGCACACTTCATAGAGGCCAATTCTGTTATCAAAAATTTAAATTATTAAAATTCTACTCCAGCATTTTAAATAAAACACTTGTTTTGCGAACTAAAACAAAAAACAAACATATGTGACTTTCACCTGTACAGCAGCAGTTTTGTAATAACGCATTAACAAAAGCTGATCGCAGGTTTGTGTAGCCTGGTAACAGTTACAGTGCTACAGTGCAAAGACTTGCTAATAATGCCTCGATAGATGTGTGGAACTAATGAAAAGAGTGAACTTCACGTTGAGCACTTCAGGTATTGGCAGTGACATGGAGCAGTTGGCTCTGATGAAGAGGGAAGATCATCATCTGTTGTAGCTGGATGATGATGGCGGACGACGACGACGACAACAGGTGAATAAATGGTCCCTAAACACAGTGATGAACCTAATAAAAAAGAGGTTTTAAGAAGGGAAGAAAAGAGAGAACCTACATCTGCTCTCCAGGCAGCTTTTCACTTTAACACGTTACCAATAACAAACCATTAACAAAATACGTTGAGTTACTGACAAAAAGAATCTCCACCCACTTATGTGTATGATCAAGAAGTTACGCAAGTGTCCAGCGAAACATCTGTATTTCCATGACAACTGAGTAGACCGAAAACCATACGACAGGACTGAGAGTTAAAGAGCATGTGACAAAGCGGATTTTGACTTTCCTGATTAGCTTCTTTTGGTGAATTTTAACTCACGCTAATTGCTTTCGTGAGAGAGAACCATGTGGTTGCACAACCCTGTAACGTTTCCCATTCCATATGATTAGATGAGGAGCACCTGGAGGCTCCACTCGACGGTAGTTTGTGAGGTGCTTAGGACACACTAGTTGTGCCCTCTGAGTTCAGGCAGCAAGAAGAAGAACCTTTTGACGTAGTGGAAACAGTAAAACTAAAAGATCCAGCAGCAAAAGTATAACTTTGAACCCCCTCTTCGCCACACCTGACTGGCCGAGCAGCATCCCCAGTTGCACAGTTATACAATCCTGGATGGTGTGATGGGCCTCCTTGGTTTCCCCGCCAGCGGCTGTGTGAGGGAATACGGGGGCGCCGAGCTGTTGCTGGACAAGTGGTGAAAGGCCTGTGAGGAGGGTTTGTCAGGGCTGCACAGATGCTGGAAGCGCTGCGGCGTCAAAAATATTATAATAATTAACATATAATCTTTTTTAGGAAGTACACGGTAATAAATAGATGAACTTGTGCTTGTATAACCTGCGGCAGGGTTCCAGGTGTGGTCAGCAGAGCGTAAACGGCCCAGATGGGGAGCAGAGACACAGACGAGAGAGTAAGGAGCCAGCCCAGCGTGGTGGCCCAAACTGGAGCGACCAGTCCTTTACCCAGGTTCAACGGAGACCAGCACACCAGGGAAAAAACAAAAGTAGCCTGAGGGGGACAGAAAGGAGACCAGGCCATCAGGTCTTCACTCTTCGTTACTGAACTGATATGAAGGTTGGAACGGTTATTGACTGGTCTATGGAGCATTTGCATTTCTGTAGGTGCATTTATTTGACAGGCAGCAGGAAATAGTCTGAAGTCCCAAACAGGTTTGTGTGGACATGATTTCACAGCATGCAGACACTAAAGAGCGTGAAAGCAGGTCAACAGAGCGGGGTCACTCACAGTGCACACAGCCGGGGTCAAGTATTTCCAGCACAGCTTGAAGAGAGGCAGCGGGCTGTAGCCGATCATGTCCCTAATGTTGGCACTAAAGCGCTCGGCTCCTGTGGCCAAAACAAGAAGCCTGTGAGTGATTGTGGTTTGGTTTGACATCAGGGTTTGGTTTATGACTGGCTTGTTGTTGCTGGAGGAGGTGGTTAAGAAAACATTTCTTTTTGCCCAGTATCCTCATCTATAGAGGAAAAATGTTCCTGGAAGTAAAGAACAAATATTAACCTGAAATGTTGTTTAGGATTTTGCGGTGAGTAATATTTGTGACAGTAATAGAACCTGAAATGACATCATAATAGCGACAGTCTCCAGGAAAGTCTGCAGACTGACCCCGAGTTAAGATGTTTGTATCTCTGAAACACGCTCAGCATTAGACATTTATGGCAGACAGTGAAGGCATCACCATGAGGGTCTATCCGTCAAATACCTTGTTCATCAACAAACCTTCATATAAACAATCTGTCTACAATTAAAACATACAAATAAATCGTTAACTGTTGTTTTTATCCATCCGTCTTTACGAACAGTAAACGTCATCCTACTGAAATGACAAGTGGAGTCACTGAGGAGTTAAATCACTTCCCATGGTTTCAATCTCAACAAGAGTCCTTGAACAACGGTAAAATCCCACAGTCATAAAAAGGGGGGAAAGGTGCAGTGGAGTCCTGACTGCTGTGTTACCTGCTCTGCTGCAGTCGCCTACTGCTGGGAAAGCCATAAAAACCGGCTTAGCCCCCCCACCCCCCAAACAAGACTTACACTTATTTCTTATCACTGGCAAAGGCACCAACTTTTTTTTCCTTTTTGCATTTTACAGATTATTTAACAAACGTAAAGTTTTATTGGGTAAAACTTCTACATTGTAGTGTCCTGACGTACAGACATTCCGCCCATGTCACATTTAGACAATGATTTTTGCTTGAGAGCCCCAAGTTCGACTGTGACAGGGGCTCCCTGGGGCCACCAGACTGAGACTGAGAGGCGACAGGGCCCGGGGGGTGATTTAGGGCCCACGGGAGACAGACGGGGGCCTGGCTCAGAGCCAGTGAGTAGCAGAACTCGTGTTAATATACTGTGAGTTCAAGTCCAGAAAGAAGGGAGGAAGTGAACTGGATCCTTTCATTAGCCATAAAATCTTTCATTCTTGACACTGGTCCTTTATATTTGTATGTATATACAGTATAAATCAACTATTCAAGCATTTTCTAATTTGTCAGAACGTGGAATTCTATTGTCAGACTTATGAGGTCCAAAAGAATTTAATTAAAATCAGACATGCAGAGGAATGGGAAGGGAGGATTTCTACTTAAAAATTTATATTAGATTAAGGGATTAGTTAGGGTATGAACAGGGAGTGAAAATCTAATCAAGGGAGGAAATAAAAGAGAGGGAGAATGAAAGAGGAAAAAAGAAGTGCAGAGAAAGGAACTCAGACCCTTACCATATACCCAGCCGATGGCCAGAGACTGGAAGATAGAGAGGAGCAGCAGGCTGGCTCCGCTGCAGGAAAAATGGTCATAGATCTGGAACACATACAGACCACCCTGCAATGTGGTGGAGACAAACATGCACACAAACGAGAAAGAGCTCCGTTAGTGCAAAACAAAAACAGGGTCATGTGCTCAGGATCACACGTCCCACTCTATGTATCGGACTTACCGGCGTGACCATGACCAGCCCGATCAGGAAGCACACGACGCAGACGAACAGGAGCAGCAGCTCCCTGCGGTGTCCTCGTCTGATGAGGTGAGGGTACAGGTCACTCACCGACGTCATTAAGGCCTCCAGGCTGACAAACTGGGCGACAGACAGAGGGCTCTCCGTTTTACCCGATGCTGGCAGTAAGACAGGTTAAGAGTAGTTCAGTCAGATCACTGTTGTGTGTACCTGTGTGTCCAGCCCCAGCATGATGATCATGAGGAAGAAGCAGACGGCCCAGAGCTGCGGTAGAGGCATCATGGCTACGGCTCTGGGGTAGGCGATGAAGGCGAGGCCGGGCCCTGAGAGGACACAGCGGCGCAGGAAAAATACGACTTTGCTTATTTGTTCCCTCCCCGAAACGTTTTATTTTTCCTTCTCAACGCGGTGTTTCACCTGACTGGGCCACAGTGGCTATGTCCACGCCCTGCTCCTCGGCCATGAAGCCCAGCACTGAGAACATAGCGAAACCTGCCAGGAAACTGGTGCTGCTGTTCAGGAGGCACAAGAGGTAGGAGTCCCTGGAAGACACACACACGGAAACTACTATGGTGACATGAAGAAACACATATGTCTTGTACAGTGTTGTGCGGTTGTGGTCTGAAAGGTAAGTGCCCGGTCTGTCTCTGCGAGTGTGTGTGTGGGAAACATGGCGGCGAGGGCTTTTCTTTAAGGTGTGGCTGTATCAAAGTGTTTTCTTTGTCCATTCCAGCCATTCCTCCTGGAAGCCATGTGGCCAAGTGGGGGCTCACTTCGCCGCGAGGGAACGTGGTGAGTCTGGAGTGGAGTGTAAGGAGACGCTGTGGGGCAAAGAGTCTTACTTATAGCAGTCATTGTTGTATTTGTTGTAACTGCCCAGGGCTGTGAGGCTTCCCAGGCAGATTCCATAAGAGAAGAATATCTGGGTACCTGCATCCATCCATACCTGCAGGATGAGAGACAAAGCACTATTAATCCTCAGTATCTATAATGTTCTTTTCTATTTCTAATGAGGCTGCTTCTGCTTTGGTACCTGAGGGTCTGCCAGTCGCGTGTGGTCAGGTTTGAGGTAGTAGATGATGCCCTGGGTCGCTCCGGGCAGGGTGACGCCGCGCACCAGCAGTACAAACAGCATCACATATGGGAATGTGGCTGTCAGGTACACCACCTAGAATGTGCACACACAGGAAATTATGATGTGATGAACTTCAAAATCAAACCAACCCGAAGCTGTTTTCGTTGTTTTGCTCACCTTTCCAGTGGACTTGACTCCCTTCCAGACACAGAAGTAACAGATGAGCCAGATGATCGCGAGACACAGAGCCAGCTTCCAGCTGATTGGACCCAGTTCATCTAAATTGCTGGAAAGACGTAGCACCTCCCGCCTAGAAAAACACAAATGACTATTTATGCTCCGAGGCCAGAAGTATTCCTGCTATATGAGCAATAAGCTAGAAAACCACCAGAGATAAAACAAGGCACGCACTCCCAAAACTCCGTGACAGGGGAAGTGGCATTCTCAGGCAGACTGTTCGCATTGGCTGTCTGGTTGTTGTAGTCAAACAGGACACATCCATCTGCAGGAAAAGAGACACAAATAAAAAACTCAGTCATCCCTTAAAATGTTACATAAAGGCCTCAAATTAGCACCAACAGAACAGCCTTTACTGACTGGTGTTCCACGTGTTGTTACAGTGGGACCAGGGCAGCTCTGCCTGGAAGCTGTAGGACAGGTAGAAGAGGGCCCAGGCCAGTATGACAATGTAGTACACACAGCCATGCAGGATCATCACCTGGCTGGCATAACCGAGACCTGCAAAGATGTCGGGAGACAGACAGAACATGTAAATGTGTGCACATATTTTCTCTAATTAGTTCCCACATCTTGTACATCATCATTAGGAATGAATGACGGTCTTTCGAGGCCTTGAGTGGGTCAGACTGCGTAGGCTGTTTGCTTAGACAAATAGCTGTTTGTCATATCCTCTCATGAAATTCAGCCCCCTTATCTGAAGAATGAGTGTGCGCGCGTCTGTAGCTGCGCCATGTCACAACAGAAGTTGTGCCTATGCGAATGGCACGGCCTCTACACAACTGGCTGTCAACACAGCCCTGGAAACACACGAGTGCCTCTATGTGTGCATCTGCAGGCCCCATTTATGATGTTGGCGTGCTCGTAATTTGTCATTAAACAACAATGCTGCAGGTTTTAGATGCACCAGCTACAAAAACATCAGTTTGAGTCGGCGAAGCGCTGTTTAACGCCTCACATAGCCACACGTTCAAGCTAAGTTGCTAAGTTCAACTCAATCGGCCACATCATTTATCCCCAATTAGTGTACAAAGTAGTGCACCAATAAATAAATGGAGCAGGACAGACTGTCAGAACAGAAAGACCTCCTTAGTGCATTTACTGCGTCATAACCAAAAGAAAAGTGTAAACAAATGTAATTGCTGTACAGGTCTATTAATAGACCACAAGCCTCTTCCTTCGCACTTTAATGCATTCTTTCCATCCAAATGTCTCGTTGTCTAAAACCAGATTCCATTTCGAAAGGGTTCGATTCATCCTGGATAATGTTTGTGACGCAAATAGCTTCACACAGTATTTTATTTCCCTTAAAAATCATCACAGCGATCCGGGTAGATTATGGTTCAATCGTGTAATTGCGAGTTAACCTAATGACTAAGCAGCCGAAAACCAAGAGAACAAGACATTCGACCTCAAGTGTGTGTTTTTATTGGCGTGCAGAGAGCCTGTTGCCTCCTGCACTCTCCAACTGTTTTGATACACGAGCTGAGGCTGAATGTAAAATGCACATGCACGCAGCTGACGGGGCCATGCCAGCATTTTTGATTACACACACACACACAACATTGTTTATATGTGTTTGGTATTGATGTGGACACAGGAATGCTTTTACTGTTTGCAACAGAATGTAGAAAAACACAGGGATAATAACCACAAGAGACACCCAGAGACATGTTGGTGAGGTTCCAGGTTAATTTAGGACTTACAAATAGCATTAACACATGCTACCACAAACTAAATGCTATTATTACACTGCTGTTAGCTCTATGAGATACAGATTTTTTGACTGTTACTTCATGCGTTGGAGTTACTTCAAGGAGTATCAGAGGTTGCTGGTATGTGTCTTCATGTGTCTAACTTAGATCTCAGCATCTTGTAGGAATCATGCTCAAAATCCCCTATTATCGTCTCCCCGACCTTTGCTGCAGAGACCATCACAGACTGCAGCCTCAGAGACTCCATGTCATTGGTAATCAGGTAAGCGTACCTCCAAATAAAGGGCAGATAGTCCTCCACGCACTGACACCCCCCAGACTGGTGTACTGTCCCAGCGAGGTCTCCAGGAGGAAGAGGGGGATTCCACACAGCACCAGAAACAACAGGTATGGCACAAAAAACACACCTAGACAGAATGCATGATGTGTTATGTATGAGAGGACCCGTCATTTACTAGATTCACTTCTACTTCTAACTCTAAAGTACGGTACTCCTTAACCAACACTAACACTTTGAGATAAGAGAAAAAAAACTTTTATATTCTAACTTGCTCTCTCTTCTGCCACTCAACCTTACCTCCTCCGTTTTTGTAGCAGAGGTAAGGAAACCTCCAGACGTTGCCCAGGCCAATAATCTGGCCTGCCACGGCCAGGAGGAACTCTGCCTTGCTAGCCCACTGGCCTCTGTCATGCAGCCTGTCTTTGGTAGCTTCCTTCCCACTGGGCACATTCTCTTGGTGGAGCTTGTTCAGCAGCAGGTCGCCTTGTTGTGGATGAGGCTGGTCTGCCATGACTGGTTCAGGCAGGGGCATGCACACACCCCTGCAGAGAGAAAACACAGACAATTGTAGGGAAATGTTTGAAAGAGCGAAGCGAAAGATCAGCCCAACAAAGCAAGGTTCACTCACATGCTCACAGCTGGGGCTGAATAACTAGAATTCAACAGTGTCACTTATCTACGCAGTAACACTGAAGGACAAACCTCACTGGGTGTGTGGGCTCTTTATCTGTGCTCTGCAGCTCACTCAAAGACCAAATTGGTTGGTTTCACCTTTTTCACATATATGACTGCGTCGAACAAAAAATCTACACTGCTGATATTTAATACTATGCATATTATGTATATACACACACAGATCAGATAAATACAGAATATATGCAAACATACATAGTTCTACCCCGAATTATTTTACTGACTAGTATTTATATATCACAATCTGAGCACGTTGTTGTTAATGCTGGTGTTTTCTGTTGCTTTAATTGCGAATGTTTTGATCACAGCAGTAACCCGAAACAGCAGGAATCGCGGATGAATACGTGAGACACATGACCTCAGTCATTCCGTTACTCTCCCTTCTCCTCCACACCGGCCCCTGCTGCGCCATGTGACCGCGCGACACCGACATAACAAGGCTTTGCTGAGCCACCTCTCTGTGAACGACGCTGACCAAACTAGACGACAAACGGAGAGATAACATTGTGGTAAAACGTGGCTAATTTGTGGGTTCCGTTATCTCTGGACTGTCCGCTGCACGTGTAATGTTTTCGGGATAACGTAACACCAGAGGCGCGGTGAAACCTCGCGACGCTCTCTCCAAGATGCCTGCAACACCTCTGTCGAAACTGTAGATGAACCTACGACCGATGTGAGCTGTAAAAGGACGACTTGCAGCGAATCCGACATTACACAGCCTACCTGTGCGGTTCCTTTAGTTCTCTACAGCGCGGCCACCCCCTGTTCGGGAAGTCGAATGGTTTGTTCCGGGCAGCTGGAGCCGCGGAGCGCGCGCGGGGCTGCCGCTCAGTGAACCGCGTCGGTCCCACGTTCATGCGGGACTATGTTCAGTTCGGGTCCTGTGCGGGAACGTATGGCACACACGAAGAGGTTACGAAAAACAACACATGGCGCCCTTGGGATTAATAATCACAAAACATCGAAAAAGAAAACCCAAATAATTTATGTTTTACAATTTCATAATTTTACGTGCTTCGCTTATGTTCAAATATCAGTAAATGGAAATAAAACGAAAATTATTTCTGTGCAATGTCAACATGTATGATATAGCTGATGACAACAGGATGAAATGTTTATTCTTTCTCCTGCAGCTTTGGCTCCACCTTCGATTGTGATGTCATCACGCTACGGACATACGTCCCTTATCCCCTCTATACCGTTCTCTATAATTACGAGCTAACTAAATAAATAAATGAACAGTAGATAAATATCAAGATGGGCAGACATTAATATATATTGAATGAGTTTCACATTTCATATCTGTCCATAGCTTTTTAGCAATAAATTATCCACACATACACATTCTTACTACATTTGTGTTTTAGATTTGTTTGTGCATTTCTGAGTTTTATCTGTATTTTTCCTACCTCTATACTGTATTGTAAAACCAAACAAATCCATCCTGCTCTCACATGGCAGCAGTGTGTGAGTAGACACAGTGCATTGTTTAAACAAATTCAAAATGACTGGTGAAACCTGAGACGCCAAGTTTCAGCATCATGTTGTAGACAGTGTCCAGCAATTAGTCTGACAATTTTCTGGCCACCTCCAGCAGCTCTCAGCATGTTTACCAGCTGGTGCTCAATTAGCATTTATAGGCACAGTTGAAAAAAGAAAACTCCAGTGCCTGGCTAACACACTTCATTCAGAAAATGACATTCCACTGCAGACATAATAGGTCACATTACTATGTTAATGACCCATAAACAACAGCGGAGAACATTTTTCTCTGACCTATGGATATACTGTATGCAGTCACCGCAAAGTAGCAACAATTCATTTACTGTTGTGTTCTGTATGATAGCGTCACAGTTAGCTGGATCTTCTCTGGTTGCCTGTGGTTTTCCTTTTTCTTCCTGGAAGTCTATGTGCAGGCTTGAGACCTTGTCAGTGACGCCGGACACTTTAGAGAGGCTGGGCTCAGAAGTCTATGAATTATATCTGTACGATAGCCCCCCGTCTTTTCCACTGGAATAATAGTAAACTTCAAATCACTAATACCTAACACACAGACACTCACACAGCACATCCACATCAAAAACAGCAGCTTCGTGGCGTGACCCTGTTACAGCCCTGGGTGCTGAGTGGCTACCGTTAGAATTAAAACTCTCAACAACTTATAGTTGTTGAGAGTTGTAACTCACAACTTTTATATCTTTCACTTAATTTAACTACAGAACAAAAGTATACACATAAGGATACTTAGAATCAGATATTTGTCTTGTAAGTTGCTTTAAATTTTGCAACCCAGGGCAGGAATAGGTAACAAAATACCCCCTACTCCTTATACACAGTTATATAAAAGACAATTTCCATAATAACTTAAGTCTGCAATTACGTTCCAATATGAATTTATGTCACAGTTTACTTCAGCCTCCCTCATTAGTACAGAAAATTCCCAAGGGAAAGATAAAGGTCAAGAGTCAGGAAGTGTTAGAGTCTAGCAATCATATAAATAAATTCAACACACACACACGACCTGCATATCCTCTCTCCAAATGCCCGCTCTGATTTGTTTCCCAGGGACCAAATAAAACTCCAGCAGTAAGGACCCTTCAATACTGTCGCCATTGTTCCATCCTGACAAACCTGTTGCCGCTGTAAATGCAGTGCCACAGTGTGTAACTCAGGCTCCGCGTTGCTTTACACAATTTCTGCATGTTTTATGACTCCTTTTATTGGTGTCTGGTATCCAGGGCAGTGGGCCACCAATATACAGTGGTAGGTATTGTGAAACATTCCTGCCTTCATGTTTCCTGTTGTATAACTGAAGGTTTTTCGAAACTTTTCAATAGGAAGCAGCACAGCAGTGTGTTAAAGACAGTGGAGAAATTCAGCTTTGATTGTGACACGTGTGCCAAGAGTCTATAACATAAAAAGAGAGCAAAACACATGCAAATGTACTAATACCACATGGTAGAAAAGCTGCTCATATTTCACACCATCTGTATATGATCATTAACGCACTGTATGATCAATATGTAACTTGATAATTTAGGTGATTGCTTTTAATTTGTAATATCCTATTAAAATGGAAGTTTTATTTTGAAAGGATGGCACATCTACTGGATGCAGTCAACAAGAGAGTAAAGGTAAAAGAGATAAAAACAAGCTTATATTTACCTTTATATTTTCTTCAAAATCTCACCTAAGTAAATGTAACTGGTTACTACCCACCTCTGCCATCAACCAAAGGCAAATAAGTCTCAAAGAGTCCAACTGAAGGTCAGGTGTTAGACATCTTAAAACTTCAAAGTGAGATTCAAAGTAATCCAGTTAAGTTATATTCACCCGTATTAAATCGCAGCATCAAGCCTCATAGACTTAGACGTGTTAAATGAATTGTGGGTTGTGAGTGTGCCTGCGGATAAGTCCTTAAATCTCATGTAGGCTGCAGGTCAGCCTCTGCCCACTCCATTTATGGTAAGTTAACCTGTGCAAAGGCCGTGTCGAAGGTGACAGGGTTAAACAAAGCTTGGTTAGGTAGGAGGATGGTTGTGTCTATGCTGATCTAGGCTACGTGCATTCTTGTTCCAGCACAGATCATTTGATCCAGAAGCAAATGCAGCACTCCTACTAACATTCCTATTTGGAAATAAAAATTACAAGCAGGCCCAGATACATATCGACAAACGAAGTTTTGATTGAGTTGAATTGAGTGAAATAATTGACCATGGGTTACGTGTCAGTGTTTGCCAACATAAAGTCATCTATTTGATTACACTCTGCAAACTATCAGACCATAAAGATTCATGTAATACACTATTTGGAGGATGAGTCACATTTTTTGTGCACTCAGTCCAGACACGTTAATCTGTAGCCTCAACCTTCAGGTCAAACATAACTGAGAGAAGTCTTCTTGCCTTGCTTGAATCCCATGAAACAGGAGGTGCTGATGGGATCAGCATCAGACCTCTAAGTCATTACCTCCGTTCTATACTCCGCTTCCCATGTCCTAAATGGGTAAACATTCCTGCGGGCTGCCCCCCTTTCCTTTCCACCTTCTCCTAAAAACATACCTTGTCAAAGAGGAGTCACTTAAATGTAACCTCTGGTCTTATGTCCACACTATACAGGTCTCCCCTGAGGCTTGTGGTAGGCCAAATATTTGCTGCTGATAATCTTTCCTGGATAGTTTATGGGACTCTTTTGAGGGGCAATTCCCCGCACTAACCCTTTAACCACAGTGGGTAGTCCCACGAGGTGTTAGTGCTGCTGTCGGATTCACTGGAAATTTAAGATCATTTATGACTCTGTCAGTTCGTGAATTTCCCTCCTTCCCTAATGATTTACAATTGGCATTTTCTAACAGTAAGTTGAAATCAGACGGTCGTCGTTTACGTGGCAAGGGCACGAGCATGAGGTCACAGATTTTGGAGCCGTATCAATGTTTTCATCGAATGCATTGACGGGAGAGTATTTGAAAACTGACATGTTACTAGTTAAATATTTCAGCCAACTTAACCATCGCACATGCAAAGGGTGAGTGAATTCCATCATGGTACCTATTCAGCACTTTTCTACCTATTGGTTCTCAAGGTGCGTTACAGTGCTTCTTATTCACACACACACCCACACTGATGGCAGAGCTTCTGCCAAACGTCAAACAAAATCTACCATTAATGTGATTTATAAAAAACAGTGACAATGTGGCTGCGGTATCCACGCCGAGTTTTTATTTTGCTCATGTATCCATATTCTTGCACCTGAATAAGTATCACAATAAAAAAAAAACAAATGTCTGTAGGTCTAGTACATTGACTGAACCTAATGATCGCTACAAAAGGCAGTTAAAGTGCTGTAGCCTACAAATACATGTAAAAGCTTGCGTTGACTGAAATACTAAATACATTTAAACTGAGACCTGCTTGATTTGAAGTCTCGCTTCCTCAGACGTATTATACTTTGAAACGAGCCTTGTGTTTTCTGGTCTGCAAAGATATTATGAACTATTCTCTAATATAAAAATACAAAATTATAAACAGAATGCTATTCTCAAGAAAGACTACTAAGGCTAAACTTACCTCTGTTTATGTAGATCTGAATTCTCTCTAAATTACCAATGTAGCACCTGATCGTGCTGCAATAATTAAGAACCTTCGTTACGATAATTTTACAACCTTGCTGCGACCTCTTCCATCCAGCCTGTGATGATTCAGCCTCTTGGGCAGATCTAGGCAAGCTAAACAAACCTGGATTCCTGTTGCTCACTGAGCCATGAGCCAGCATCTAAATAACAGTATCATGGGACATTTATAAGTGGGGGGTGGGATTGGGGTGGACTAATAACTTAACAACAATAACTTACCAACTCTTAAGTAACAACAACAGCTGTGCTTAGTTTAAACCAGTGTTGCATCTTGGCTTGCCAATGTGATGACTACGAATTTCAACGTAACATAGCTGCAACAGAAGTATAATAGATAATATACAGTATTACAGTCTGGCATAAAATGACTGAGACAGATGAACTCAAACCATTCACTGCTGCATACATTTAAAGAGTTAAAGAAATTCTTACAAAAGAGGGATAAAAGTGTGTGGAGAAGTCGAGTCTACAGCCAGCAAGTCAGCCATGATTAAAACCACCTAAGCTGCCTGAGGCCCTCAGACCTTAACACCCCAGGCTGAGGTTGCCCCATGGAGGAATGCAGCACTGGATAGTCTCAAAACCTTAAATATTAAGCCCCCCCTCCACCAACACTGACCACAAATAGAAATACTCCTGACAAATATAATAATGTGATTAATTATCAGTGACTAGTACCCCACATATCTCCACTGGTGTGCACGTGACAGCGTTGTGGGGTACCTGCTATGTAATTATCTCATTACAGTCCATCGCTTCCATTATAATCTGATTTGATTATTTTCTTACTGTGTTGATTGCTGACTTGGCAGCTCTCTCTAACAAGCTTTCGTATGCTTTTATGACCTAAACTGAGATTAGGCACCTTGGTCAAGGGGCTATGAGTAAATGTGTAAATGTGCTTAAACAATAAATTCCCTGACTTACAGCCCTCTGCAGCTATCACACATCTTAGCACCGGGTTTATCCTGCTGGTGTGTTTCCAGTGATGTTGGGTAAAACTGGGCCTATGTTACTGGTTCCAGTTATTCTGTTAAAGTCTCCAGCCAAAAACCCATCAAAGGAGGCAGATTCTTCAACACAGGCCAAAGGCACACCACACGGCGATGACAGAAAACTGCATTTGCCAAATCCAAGTAGCTGCGTCAGCACTGTGGTCACATCACATAAAAAAGGGTTGGAAACATCTGTGGTCGGCTGTGGCAGGCTTCACAGAAGACTGTGGAATAGGTGGTAGAGCAGATAGAGGTGAAGTAGGTCTTCAGGTGAGTAAAAGACTCAGTGTGTCAACTGTAGCAATCATGTCTACCCATAATCCTTCTTTCTGACAGCGGGATAAGGTTTTCAGAACATTTAATGCACAACCAAAGAGCGCGTGTATTCAGTCCATCAGAACCTGTTTTCATTTAAACAACCAGGGATTCTGGGGTGTGAAGTTGATTCAGATTTATTGGCATTTGTCTAGAATTGTTTATTTGGCTTCTTATCATTATACTTATGTTTTATTGTTTTTATCTACTTTATTGCTTTTTATTATTTTATGTTTATTAATGTTTATTTTTTTGTCACAAGCGGTAGTCTCATATTGTTGTCCAACTTTTCTTTTCTTTTACAGCTCTTCTTTTTTAACGCCAGCTTATCTGAAAAGTGGGTTAAATAAAGCTGGACTAATGACTAATAGTGATATGTGACCTTGAACTTCATTACTGGCTTGTATTTCCTTGTAGCCTTACACATAAAAACAAATAAAAAACCCTGACACCCACATGTAGCGATAGTCAAATCCAGTTAAAATGCAACAGAGTGTAGAGCAGGCTATGCCTTTGTGTTGGAAATGACTCAGCTCTTTTGCAGTTGGCAGGCTTTGTATGTTTCACACGCTGCAAGACAAAGGTAAATGGCTACAATAAAGTATCTCTTTCTCCTTCTCAGCAATGTTTTTTCTGTTTGTAAATCATATATCTATATCTATAGATATATATATATATATATACATACCCTTCCTGCAATCTTCATTCATCTCTACCCTTCTCACTCAGAATCATATTTCTGTTCGAGAAACACACACACACCCCTGCACAGCTCATATAGAAGCACCTACCTGCGGGAACTCAACACTGTTCTCTCTGAAGTCTTCTCAGGTGTTAAACTATGATTCCCTAGCCATAAAAAACACACACAAGTCATCGTGGGAGGAGCAGATATGCCTCGAGCCGGTAGGTGTGCTCAGTTTTTATTTGTTTGCTATGACTTCATGCCAACTTTGCCCATTAATAAAACATACGTGAACATATATTGAACAAATAAAAGGTCCTCACTCACCTTTGAAGAGTGCAGAATGACTCTTCAAGTTTTGTCCTGCCCTGGAGGACGGCTAAACAGATCTCTTGATACTGGCGACGTCACAGGTGTATTGGATAATGAAGGGAGGAGCTACCAGCCTGGTGGCAGCCGTTATAGAGGAAGGATGCTTGCAGCAGCTTGTGTAATAATCTTTCAATGAACATGTGAATGTATATAATGAATGCAGCTTAGGTAAAGGTGGGGTGCTTAAATAGGTTACATTATATATAATTTGGGGCTATATTTGTATTCTGGGGCTCTACTGAACTGAAATTTACTCTTCAAAAAATGATGTTTATATTCAGCTTACGTTGTCACAGTTCTCAGTTTTGGGTTAGTTTTTCGTCTTTTTGAATTGCCTGTTGCCCTTTTCCCTCTGTATACACCAGCTGCCAGTAGAGTGTAAGTAACAGCTCACGCTTTGCATTGTCGTCGCCCCACCTGCAGATCACTGTCAGCCCAGCCAGCTGCCTCCTCAAAAGACTGTTCACACAGCAACAGCATTTATCCCGCAGCATACCCATTGGATGTGATTACAATGTGTCCACTGAGTTTGTGGTAACCTTAAGGTGCATTGTTAACAATTTGCACTCACAGTTTTGCAGGTAGATTGTCCTGGGCGAGAGATGCTGGAGAGCAGGGTCCCATCACAGCCAGCATGCTCTAATACCATAACTTTCCCTCAGCTTCCTTAGTGTTTGGCAAGTGTACCAAAATGGAAAAAGAAGACTTCATCCATGCTGTGCCCTCTGCTCTGTCTGCCTTTTCAGATTGCAGCTCGACTACATTATGCGACCTCTTCTCTGAGTTGGTATCCTGGTGTCATGTTACGTTGTGTCAACATGAAATTATTTGGGACTTTCCCAGTCACTAAAGCAGAGGTTATAGACTTTTGTGCAACAAAAGTGCTTGATCAACTTAACTTGTGCAAAAAGGCAAATTTTTCACATGACACTGTAAATAGCTGCTACTGGAATAACCTGTTAGCTACTACCAAATTTTATTCCAACACTGGTGCCAGGCACTCATTACTGGGAAGCTTCATCCCAAAATGAACAAGTTACTCATTACCCCTAAGTCCTTAAAATTCTCTGGAACTGCAGTAAAAACCAGCAATGTTCTGTCTCTGCCTCTATGTTTTCATGTTATTCTGCATTGGTTCGTGGTTGTTTAGGGTCACAGAGCTGGAATTAGGATGGTCAGACAGTGATGCAGAACTGTATTTGGCACAGTTCTGTGGTCAGAGACGCAGAATGAAGGCAATTGTGCACACACACACTATGTTGGCCAATAAAAAGACAAAGGGGGTGATAGACAAAGGGGAAAACATGACAATTAGTATGTGGTTCAAATAGTTTCCTTCATGCAGTGGATATAAAAGTTGTGTCCATCTTTACCACACTACAACCAGAGTCCTGTTTAGCTAGATGCTTCATTGCTTCCTGCTGTTTTCAGATAGAAAGAGAAGATGTTTTGAAAGACAACAGCAAATACCTCTGAGTAATCTATAATAACAGCGCGTCGTTTTCAAATGCAATCAGGGATGAGAAATAGCATTCCTCTGCATTTAATTAGTAGCATTGATGATGTCACTCGTGTTAGATGGACAAACACACATCCAAATTCTTTCATGGTTCCCGTCAGTGGGCTATTTAAAAAAATGGGTGGATAAAAACACATTCAGCACTGAAGGACAAAAAAATCCCCTCAAGCAACACATGAATCTGTGCTTAACTGTCAGTTGTAATTAGTGTAATATTAAACTGAGATACAGAGTCAATTATACCTCCACCCTCTTCCCCTCTAACAGGGGGAAATGCATTCCAGGCATCTTTGCTCCGAGTGTTTACTATGGTCTCACATGCTCTTCATCTGATGGTTTAGTCTGACACGGTCACCAAGAGTGAGGAGCGAACACGAACCTGAGTGCTTACACGTGCTTCCTTGGGTTACAGCTTAGGCCAGCATACATTTATATGTTACTATAGAATCCTAACGCAGTAATAACT
Organism: Microctenopoma steveboyesi; assembly: GCA_032359275.1. Lineage (NCBI taxonomy): Eukaryota > Metazoa > Chordata > Actinopteri > Anabantiformes > Anabantidae > Microctenopoma > Microctenopoma steveboyesi. The sequence continues at coordinate 6,813,457 of JAUMHF010000012.1, read as the reverse complement.
AATTTCAAACACAGTGTTAATGACCAAACAAGATAAATTAACTGGGTCGGCCCCCATGAGGGAGGGGCTTAAAGGCTGCACACTATTTTGTCGTTTACCTATCCCAATCTTATTTTACACCTGTAAACTGGCTCAGAAGCTACGCTATTTGCTCATCGCAAAACAGTCCAAGTCCCCAACCTTCAGAAACAAGAGCTGAGATTCCTTTATTACACCTTCTAGCTTTCAACAACCTCCTATTTATTAGGAGCATGAGGGGAAGCTGACGGCGCAGAGGGTCTAGTAATGACACACTGGGATTCCTGAGTGGTAAACAAAGGGACTGTAATCAACAACTTGGCTGCTAGAACACGACTCCAGTGTGTCAACACACTTCTGGAAAACAAAAATTGTAAGGAGAGTTGAGAAAAGAGGGGCGGGTGGTGGTGGTGTCATGGAACGAAGCTTATGTTTATGTTTTTGAGATTTTCTGGCATAAGGAAGAGCTAATTATTTAGACTGTTTGTGAGTCATTTTAATCCTTTGCATATTTTACTGACATTATAGTTCTGTGAAGACATAGCTGAACAGAAGAAGAAAAATAAGATTTGTGACCTGGAGCATAATCATAATATGTCAAAGCAGCCAACAGTCAAAGGAAACATTTCTGAGGACTGAAGGGAGGGTCCAGTCCTCCGGTCCAACTGTCAACTGTAGGCTATAACCTCATTCTCCCCTTCTGGGACATCATTTATAAAAGCCTCTGTGCTGTTTCTATCCTTTCGCCCTAATCCAAGTTAGGGTTTTGATTCATGAAAAGCCCAAGTGTTTCATTTCAAAAGAAGCCACCTAATATAAAAGTAACCTCTTGCACGTCTCCTGTATTTTATATATAGATATCTATATATCTATATCTATATATATATATATATATATATATATATATATCTGCAATGCTTAATTTGCAGAATCAGGTACAAACAGATCACGTATCACGTATCACACAGATTTATACTTCGTTTTTTGCCATTGCTTCTATTATTAATAGAGTGAATTAGGAACTAGAACACACACAGACTCTGTTTTACACTTTTTGACAGATAGGAACGTAGTGTTGAGTTAGTGCTTTGGTCTACAGGTCGTTGTGCCTTGGCTAGATTTCCAACCACCCCTCATTTCCCCTTCCAGCCTTTTCATTACATTCCCGTTGTGATGAATTGCCCCCGGATACAATAGGCGCTCGTTGTACTCTGACTTTTCATACCAAAGTGATGGCACTCTTTAGGGCTGAGAAAACTTTTGGAAAGTTCAACATGAAAGCCTGTTTGTCTTTTAATACAACAAAGGTTCCTTAGAATATTATTTCACGTTCCCTATGATTCAATGGCAGCTAAATCTATCATAACAGCAGTGTCACAGTTCGACTGCTACGGCCTTTACTGAAATTAACGCCCTCACTAGAAAGGATCACATCATGGGGAACGAAGGTGACCCCCTTAGAAACTCAGTTTAGTTTTACTACTTTTACATCCCGTTCCTTACAGTTTTTTTTCTTTTCCTGAACTTAAGGGTCTCTTACCTAATAGCCAGCCAACTAGCATTCAGCATTCCTCGACATTAGCAGGTCATAAAACCAAAAAAAGTATTTTCTTATGTATCCGTGGCTCCCTTGTTACCACTTGGGCAGACGTTTAAAAAGTTGTACGCCAAATGAGCCTTCTAATTTCTGCGATCGTCCTGTGATTTGAGGTTTTACAGCTTTGAAATGGTGGCTTTCTCAGTCTGGATTTTCATGTGTTACCCCATAAACATATAGTAGCAAAGCCAAGAGTACATAGTTACTTTCAATATGTAAACTTTCCCCATGATTTTCTTAATACAGCTACTGATACAAGTTAGTTTGTCTATTTGGGGCAGCCAGTGATTTTGTGGTATGCTCCCGACAGACATGAAGGAAAGAAGCACTGAGAGTGAAAAAAGTGTGGATGTAAGGAGATCTGTCTGGAATGTCGTGTGAGGGAATGCATGACCGAAACCCACAGAGGCAAACTCTGCCCTGCACCTCGCCTGGCCTGCGCCCAGAAACCATAAGCTTAGTAGACAGAGAGCCAGACAGCGGTAGGAGATAGTGGAGTATGCCCCGCAAATATGCAATTTAACCCTGGGAGAGAGAACACATAAAGACGCCTCAGGTTATCAGCAATTAGAATTTGTGGTGTAATGGAATCTGATGGAAAGGTATTTTTGCTCAGTGGAATATGAGCCCTTGAAAAATACAATACCACAAATAAACCTGAAGGAAGAACTCCAACATATTACTTTACAAAAACAAGGGTAACCTGAGACAAATTAAATGGCAAACCACATTATTTGCCCTCTACGTGAATATGTGTTGTTTTCTGATCCTATCAACAAGATTACACATTGACATGACTGGAGAACACATTGTTTACTCTCTATAATCTCCATGGGGAAATAGTTGTGGCTGCTACATCGAGCACTCAGGATTTGGATTCGTCCAAGAAGCAGGAATCACACCAATGACCCTCTGGTTTGTTTTTTTTTTCTGATATGAATTGTTTTAACTTTCCCTGATGGGTCGTGCTTTTTAACATTAGTAAAGCAGAGGTCAATTTGCTGAATACTTTCTGCATCCCAGTGGGAACAATGGTCCATGAGGTACTCACAAAGCTCAGATGCTGTTGGTTCATGAAGATTAAATTAAACGTTTAGTAAATCCACTAGTACCACTTTCTTCCCCCCCTGTGATCTTTGACTCTTATGTCCTGGAGCTGTTTTCCTCTGCGAGGATGTTTGACAGGAAATGGAACTGGCTTGAATCCCTTGTGGGGTTCAGTCAGCCACTTCCCATGCCAACCCCTACCCAACTGTGCCAGCTCACTGCTCAGGCCAGACCACCGTGAGAAAAACAAGCTATGGCAGCCTCTGGGAAAACTGATGTTGTCAATATAGCTCCCAGAGTCAGCACTGCAGGTTGGAAGCATCAGAAAAGCCACATCAAACAATGCTGGAGCTGACAAAAGTTGAAACGGATAACAGCAAAGTACCGAGTTCAGAGAGAAAAAAGTTTGTGAAGGCAGTGAAGAGCTTAAAGACCTGCAAAGAGGAATGAGGAGCAGGGCGAAGCTTCTGATGTCCCAACATTTAATTAACATCTGTTGAAAGACAAGAGTCAGAGAGTGAGAGTGTGTGTTAGAAATGTGACCAGCCAGACAGAAAAAAGCTGATAAAAAGGGGGAAAAGACAGAGAAAGGTGATAGTGTGGAGGCGAGGGGAAACAGATGGAGGATCGCAGGCCAAAAGAGCCGGCTGGAAAACAGAGTGGTGGTAGAGGAGGAGAGTGGGAGCCAAGGAGGAAGAAGGGAGGTTTGGTGGTAAGGGTTTCCCTGATGAAGCACAGCTGACGGTGCAAACCTACAGCGCTCTCATGACAGGCCTCACCACATCAACCCGTTGACATTATTATTCAGGTTTTCAAGGGCCGGGGCCCACACACACACTCCTGACCTGCTGCACTGCCGGTCTGTGTGATCTTCAATTCAGGCATGAACACAAAATGCTTATTCATGTTCTTGCAATCGGGTACACACACAAACACTACTCTAACTTTGCCCTCAGTGTTATACGTTCTATTAATGTAAAAGAAAAGAGCCCTATCGTTACTCAAAACACCCTCCATCTTTTTACTTCATATTCCTGTGCTCTCACGATGCTCACACACACCCATAAATATTTCTTCCAGTGTCCTCACACACCCTTTTCAGCATGTTATGCTGGAGAGTTGATGTATTACCACTGAAGTTGAATCTTTCATCACTCGCACATGGGTTAGTGATAGTAAAGCAAAAAATAGATTTCAGCGATAGTGAAGGACTGGCTGAGAATGTGACTATAATTTGCTTAATTTCTGCCTGGAGGGGGAAATTAGGCAGTCCCATATGGAGTTAAACTAAAACACTTGCTTGTGACTGACTTATTTGAACTCTGATTAACCGAATTCAGTTTTCTAAATCTAAAAAGAGAATATTTTTTTCTCACGTTAGACTGTTTCGAATCTGATAAAAATAAATGCAGCAGAAATAGATATTTTTATTCCTTGCTGGGTAACTACACTACCCACAATGCAACAATAAAATCCATTAAAGCAGCAACACTTTTATTTGTGTACATTCAAGAGCTCCATAAGACCTTTCAGACTATTTGCATAAATGGTTTTCAGGAACATGTGCCACGTCTGTTTTTATTCACACTGCCTACAAAATGAAATCCAGACTGTGTTGCGTGCCTACGCCTCAGATTCTGGGGCCTTCGGACCAAAACAGTCTGCAGCTGCACAGCAGGTAGCCGGCAACATACAGCACATCACCTGATGAAGCATGTGAACAGTCAGCCCCCGGGGTAAATGGCGCACACACAGAGATCGCTCGTCTGTACTGTTATCAGAAGACAAGATGGTCAACGGGAAAGTTTTTTTAAAGTCTGTGGGGGATTTGCTCTGTTGCTCTTATAGACAAAAAGAGTGCTTCTGCTTTGACGCCCGCATGTCTTTGTGTACAGAGCTTAGCAGACTCCCAGGCTGGATGGCTGCTGGACAGAGGGATAATAGGAAGTCTGCTTCTTTCTGTTATGCAGACTTAATGAAGCACAGATGCATTCGACTAAGTAATTCAAAAAATGTAGTGTACAGAAAGAACTTATCCTTGTCATTAAAAAGTAATACTTAATGTTGTTGTAATGTAGAGAATGGTTTTAAAATTAAGTGTCCTCTGTGTGTAGCGTTCACACAAAACAGAGAGAATATAAAGTTTGCCCTTGGTTTCCATGGGCAGGAGAAGTGGAATGTTAAGCGGCTGGATTTCCCACAGCCTGAAACACACGTGCACACTCGCACTACACAGACACACATGCAGTTTCCCTTAAGGTGGCACATCTGGCGTGAGAGCAGAGGTGAATGTCTCACAGCACCTCAATTCCCCTTTGGATTTTGCTGAAAAATACACACAGGAACCTGAATCATCCATCAGTCTGCAGCCACGTACTGTACACCCCTTGGCACACATGCAATGCATTCACTGAGGCGGAAAAAGGCAGGTTGGTTTAAAACATCTCCAGTTTTAATGTGATTAAAAGAAGGAGAAACTAGGTAAGAATATGAGTGCAAAAACTACAAGAGAAGTAAAAACAAATAAGGGAAGAAAAATTAGATTTGGCTCAAAGCTTTCCAAAGTAAAAGCTGAAAATGTATTGAATGAGTCAGCAATCAAGCACAAACACACACTGTGAAGTCATATCCATATGAGATTTCCCTAAAGAAAACATTTGCCACGTTGCGTTAGATCACAGTGTGCTGCTGAAACAATACGAAGGGCCAAGGGTTAATGAATTTGCACACTTTGTGACGAAAATGATGGTCATTTCCTTGTTCTCTTCCTCTCACAGGGAACTTCAGGGAGTGAACACACCCTCGCCCATATGTGCAGGAACACATATAAGTGCACGCAAGCCTAAAACAAACAAAAATGCAGAATGTAGACACACCTACACACCAGTACATTCAAGGCGCTGCTTGCCTTGGCTGGGTACACATGGGGACAATCAGAGAGCTCTGCCCTGGAAGAGCAGCCCATCCCTGGGAGACAGAACCAGTGAGGCCTGGGTGGAGGTCTGAAGGAAGCGGAAAGCTTGGAAGGGAGGGTTCCCCCCGCTGAAGGATCCTTTTAGCTGTAGACAGAGAGATTCTTCTGCGGTCACACATACACGCATATGAAAACACATAATGTACACGCTGCTCTTTTCCCCTGGTGACAGGAGCAGCTTCCTCTTTCACACGCACACGGGCCAATATCAATACGCCTACATCGTGTTTGATCTGCGTTAGGTCCACAAGAGCAGCCATGGACGCTAGAGATCATCAATGTTTTAGAGGAGTCAACCAAGAAATGATGTGGTCATGCCTCATGAACAACTACTCCCGTAGCCTCAACGCTACAAAAATCTCCACACTGGTTTGTTCGGCTTCCTGTCAACGTTTACACTGAAAGACATGCATATGCTGACTTGGATAAATTAGGACCATTTGGGGAAGTTGACCTTTCAGTCATAGGATTCAATATAAGCATAACATGCCGTTTGAATTAATTAGCACGGCTCATGCATGAAATGCTAGAACGCTGTAACATTTCAAGTAGCCATTCATCAATTGAAAACAGCCGGAGGAGTGAAGCTCAGGTTTGACCTAATTACATTCAATGTTAATAAATTCTACAGAACATTAAACCTATATGACATTTGCAGGCAGGCTTGAGCTCCACTCCCAGAGCTGACAGCGAGGGTTGAACTGTTTTTTTGGAACGCCATTCCAAACCTTCCACTGAGTAGTTTCTTACAAAAATACCTACCATGTGGATCTGGTTTGGTCTTCTGGGAAATGGCAGAAAAATGTGCAGTGCAGGGTGTTCACTGGTCCCGGTAGCTGGACTTTCCTGAATGCCAAATGAACGTGTCCTTGCTTTGCCAGTGATGATAATGAGATGCCACTTAGAGGTTCTGTTTCACTGATACTGATTTGTTGCGAAGGCCGGTTGCTAAAGCCAAGACGGAACACGGTGTGACTGATGTGATTAAGAACAGGTGGAAGGTGGAAAGGACTGGGTTTCAGTGCTCACAAGCATACAACACCCTGGACTGAGTATATTAACGTAAGGGAAGAGATAACAGACCTCAGGTAACAATATCATTGCAGCCCTAATGATATTTTTAAGTTAGCTGGCTGCTAGCTGTAGCTTAGTTCAGCATAGATACTAGAAACAGGAGCATGCACTTGGAATTAGTTCTTATACAAAGCAGATCTACAAAACCATACCACGACATGCCTTCCCCAAAACTTGGTGACAATAAACAGGACTAGCACAGGTTCCTACTTTGGAAGGCCATGAAAGCCTATTTCAATTATGAGGTTGTGGTTACTTTTCTCTCCAATCGAGGGTGAATAATTATAAAAATGGTAGTTGTCTGTTCTTGTATCTCCTCTTTCTTTCTTTCTCTCATGTCTTCCATTTTTGTTCTTTCTAATCTACATCCTATCTGTCAAAGAGTCTTCCAGGTGACCTTCTTTCTGTCCTGCCCCGTCAGAGACAGATGAACACATTTATCTCTATCTTCTGTTCATGACTGGTGTCTTTCTTTTCTATATATCTGCCTGTCATGGGACATCCAGATCCCTCATGAGTGAGGGAGTGCCTCTTTCATATTTTCTCATTTCATTCCAGCTACATGTGGTTGTCAGATCTTTGTCTGTTTTTCTCTGGCATGACACACATTAATAAACATAATGGCATGAGTGGCATGAGATATGTGAAAACAAATCAGTCATAACTGAACGCAGAAGGAAACATGTGGAACATGTTACAACTGTTGATTCAGCTCCCTAAACTATGTTGACCAAATACTGAAATCATGATCTGAAACAAAAAAAGTCACATGATGCATTTGCATCTGTTTCTGTCACTCTTTGCGGTTTTCAGTGTAATCATACCAGAAATTTTATTTGGCTCTGCAGCCATCAGCCGTTAAGTCCTAAGTAATGCGCTGGGCTATGATGTTATTTTTGGTGTAGTGGTCACAGTTGGTACTGCAGGTCACATGACCTTTACTGGCCCGGGGGGCTTTTCCACAAAATAATATATTTGGAGATGTTTAAAACTGTTGTAAAAGCTAACAACAAAATATTTCTATGCCAAGGTTTGGTACTATATGCCGCCATTTAAATTCCACCACAACCAAATTTTAACAGACAAATCAGTGGTTAACAAGGTGCACCAAATGTTTCTTGCCCCTTTGAAGAGACGCAGCTGTGCACAACTACACGCCGCTTTAACATCGACTGCGGTTTTGTCTGGCAGAATGTTTTCATAGAAATCTGAATGGGGTGAAGAGGTCTCTGGGAGGCCTTTAGAGGCACCAACCATTTGTATTGACATTTAAAAGCAGGGAGTGTGACATGGGCAGAGAAGGTCCAGCCATGCGGGCCTTTAAAGGAGAGCTCTGTGAGCTTTCACTGTCTCGTGCTGAGATACGATCTGTGAGAACCTCACTGCGACATCAACCAACTGGTACCAGAGATAACTCTTTACAATGACCCATAACTGCTCCTAACATCACCAGCATGTCTGTGATAGCAACAAAAAAGTGCCTTCCTGTCTCGCTCATGCACTAATAATCGCCATTTGTGTGTGTGTGTGCAATCTTTAATCCATAAGGACAGTGACAAGGCTACAAACATCTGATCCAGTTAGACTCTGTGACTCTCCTCTTCATTATTGTTAGCCTTACTTGTTTCTCTTGACAATCAGACATCTGGAGACGATCTGCACTCTGTGTGCTTATGTGTCTTTGTTTGTGTGCACCTATCAAAATGCTGACGGCGAGGTTTTCCTGGAGGGCAGACAGGGTTGAAAAGAGGGATGCTGGAAAAGGAACGACAGTCCCTGGTTCTGCGATGAGTCAGGCTGCTTATTTTGGTCGCATTTGAAGAGAATGATGAAAGATGGTTAAGTGACTTTGATATTTAGTGGTCGACTGAGGGTGATTTATGCCGCAGTTTCCCATAATAGCCCCCTTTTTTTTTAAAGCATGTGGGTGTGTTCATTTGCCTAATCACACACATCTGAATTATTTTCCTCTTTCATTGCATTAGCATATGGCAATGTCAGCTCAGGTTGCCAAACCAGTGCTCTCACAACCTCACAACGGGATTGTGTAAGCATTGCTGCAGCGGCACGGGCCAGACGACGAGGTCAGCTGCAGCTGTTTGCATGTCCTCATCCAGAGAGCAACCATGACTTAATCGCCAAGGCTAAAATGTGGACTATGCAGTTGTTATTAAATTCTTTTAACGTGGGCACTTTTCAGTCGTTGTTCCTCGGTCATGGCATGCCGTGCACTTTATGACACACTGTGTAAACTGTGTCAGTGACCTACAGCACATGCGTTAGCATAGCTATGCTAGATGGTTGGTTCCACTCCTCCATGTCAAATTGGCTTGAAAATATAAATAAATACTTTCTGCATCAGTAGTCAGACGTGACTTTGCTCTGAATGCCCTAAATCTAACTTATGTTTTATCCAGTGCAGTGAATCAGTGGAAATGTTTTTATTTTTTCTCCTCTGTCCCTTCACGGACATGTAGTGATACTGTCCAGAGTCTTGGCTCTGTTTTTCTTTGAGTCCTTCTAATGGCTTTTGATACTCCCCAGCTTCCAGGATCGTGTTCCCACCTGCTAATAGCCCCTTGAAAAATGACAGAATTAGCTAAATACACCCAGATTCTTTCTTGGACAACCACACCAAAGCCTTAAACACTACTCTTCAGTGGAGCAGGCTCCATTTTCCCATCGTATCAACACACTATCTTTGTAATCTGTCGTATTTTTAAAAAAAGGATGACAATGATTTATCTTGGCACTGGGTTGTTTGGGTGCTTGTCCGACGGTGGATCATGCTATCAGCTCACTGGGCCTCCCGTCTATCAGTGTGTCAACCCTTGACTCTGACTGTTTATTTTGTGTTAAGTGGGAATTCCTCTTATGGACTTGGCTTCTCCATTTAAAAGAATGTTACAGGTCAAAAGTCAGTGTGGCTTCATAGCTCTGTGGGGGTCGTGTTGTTGCTTGCTTGTGTAGAAGAACGTGCCGTATCTGCGTCTGTCGGCCTGATTTTACTAAGACAAAAAGAGAACTTTCTGTTGTTGTGTGTCTGGGTCGTATGGTCAGTGACCTCGAGGTCAAAGGTCGACTTCCTGCGAGAGTCCTGTTTTGGAGTAATAGTATAATGTAAAGTGGAGGATGCGCTTCAGAGTTGACACATGCAGCAAGAGCATAAAGAGGGAACTTTCTTTTTTAGACAGTCAACACGTCACACACGTAGATGGCTGACAGGACGTTAGCAGCCCTGTTGGTAAACTGTGTCAACCGACCAAAATGGCCCGGTGCACTCTGACACACTCGCACCGAAAACCCACCAACCCAGGGGCTCCATGCACACTGCTCTCAGATAAATCATTGTGAGCAAGCTTTTAGGGAAATAGGTCAGTGCCCAGGGGCAGCGGCCAGTTGGCTACCAGGGCACTACAATCACCAAAACCACTAAAAGATACTATCTGACAAATCTGCATGCAATTAAAGAAAATTTCCACCCTAAAACTGCGAAGGAAAGCAGAAAATCACAAAGAATCCGTAAAAGTAAATCAAAAGTTACTGACTGCAGCAGTATTTTAGTGCTATAATCAAAAACACACCAGAATCCTGTGTCCCCTGACATACATTTAATGAATATCTGATGTCAGCTGTTATGGCTTTACTCAGTGTCATCATTTGACCACGTTGTGCTGTGTAAAGAATCTCCAAGTGGTTTGTTTGAATAAATCTCGGACTCAAAAACACACGCGCGGTGATCCAGACACGTTATACACATAACATAAGCAGCGCCACTGGCTTGTGTATCGGTGCGGGTCATGGCGGCGCGCACAGCTCTCCGACACGCTGGGACAGCTTCGTACCAGCCGAGTGTCTCACACTCCAAAACAATCCAATCCAATCTAATTCAATCCAATCCAATCAAATCCAACTTTATTTATAAAGCACTTTAAAAACAACCGTCAGAGGACCAAAGTGCTGTACAAAGATTAAGTTAAGAA